>VZTH01018536.1:45085-352266 GCA_013397815.1 Aleadryas rufinucha
CCGCATCTCTCTCCTACCCCCCCCCCCCCCCCCCCACGAATGCACATGCAGTAATTGCTGTATTGAAAATACTCTCAGTTTTCCATTGTGGCACAATCCTTGTGAGCCGAACCGTACACACAGCTGATGCTCGGAACAGCTCGTGGGCTTGGACCCTGCAGAGAATGTGGTGCTTTTTATTTAACTGTAGGAAAACTCAGTTCTGAATAGTGTTTCAGTGTTGCTAAAGAGGGAGTGTTGACGAGAACCCAGAGCATAAGCAAAGGTTAAGCAAACAACTAAATCTATGTGCTTCTGATTGGTTCCACCTGAATCCAATTAGTCCTTTAGAATGTGATTTCTGCTTTTTAAGGTAAGTTGATGTTGAAGGAAGGGGCTTTTGGAGACAAGGCAGATTGCTCTACCATTATCCTTTTTTTTTTTTTTTCCAAGCATGGACTATCGAGAAGGTTTTTGAAGGATGGAAAAGAACATGATAAACTTACAAACCAAAATTTTAGTAGTTTCTGGGTTTTTTTTTCACCCCAATATAAGCTTTGTTTGGGGGAAAATGGTAGAATTAGGCCATCACCCTTGCAAAGAGACAGGGTTTCTAAACAATGCAGTTTGCTTAAGCTAAGCAGAGAACGGCAGTAATAAGAATTATGAAAAATTATTGTCGAAGCAGTTAATTCTAGGAGCAGCATTAATGCCCGGTATTTTCCTGCTTTAGTCAAGAGCATGTATGAAAACGGATTCCATGAAGGAAATCAGCGTATCCTGAACCCTGTATTGAAATTTGCTTTTGTTCGTGATTTGCGATCATTTTATCTACACCATATTTCAGCTCAGTTGGGGTTGTCGTGTCTGCCCCGCCCAGTTTATTCTTAAATCCAAAAGTAGTTAAATATTTCCAGGTGGGTTTTTTCCCCGATTTGTATTGTGTTTGAAAGCACAGCGTTAGAAAATTCACTCTGGGACGTAATGCAATTAGAGAACTACTGCTTTGCAAGGGAAGTCAGATCCTGTCCCACACTGTCTTCCCCTCTCCCGACCTCCAGTTCGTACCACTGACCCCACCTCAGACACAGGGCAAATGGGGCCAGGACAGAGGTTGGAAGGTTCTCCCTCTAAAAACAAAATTACTGAATTCTGTGCCACCTGCTGGATCTGTGCTTCACATAAAGCTCGCCTCTAGTCTCAGCTTCACTTGGGCTGTCCTTCTGACTCTTCAGTGGAAAAACCAGAACATGCTTTTACAGCAAAGGAATAAAATGCTTGACAAAATATTCCCCAGCCCCCAAACAAGTCACGGGAAACTTCTCTCCACACTGCAATAAGAATCAAAAGGCTAAAGCCCTTTTTTGGAAGCGAGATCTTCAGCTAATACGAACTGCTTGGCTTGCACTGAACTCCAGGCTGCATTTTTTCCTAAGATCTCTGTTGCTGTGTCTCATCCAAATGCACGCGCCTGCAAGGTCTCCATTTTTCTTAAATACTACTTAATATTTAACATGGGTTTTAAAGCACTAAAAAATGAATTTGTGCACAACCGTTTGTGGGGAGGGAGGCAGTATGGGAAGCGTTCAGTGAGGGAGGATGCTCTCTTTCTTGGAGCTTGGCGTGCTTCTTGTCAGAGCAGTGACTACATGATGGTTTCTGCTGAGCCTGAATGTGTAGCAGCACGAACCACTGGGGAACATCATAGAGTGTAAAGAGTCCTACTGAGAGGAAGGCAGGAGGTAAGAGCAAGACAGAGGGATATTCCCAGGAAGTCAGGGCAGCTCAGTGACAGGCACAGACCTGGCAAAAGGATGTGGAAAGGGGACAGTAACAGGACTCTAAACTGTGCACGTGATTACAGGGACCTGAACCGATGCCACGGAATGTTTACGAATGCCTGCTAAAAATACGGCTTACAACAGGGAGAGCTAAAGTGAGATCCCCATCCAACGGCAGGCAGCGCAGTCAGGAACGCCGCGCGTTCCCGTGCCGCTCTGCGTAGGGCAAGGTGCCAGTGCTCGCAGTAACGTGCGCTTGGCTTCACCAGGCTTGATTGTTGGAAGACTGCTTTTGACTGGATTAGGTTTTGGACCAGGCTCCTTGTGATTAATTTTTGGCTTAAACATCAGGATTGGGGTTCATGGAAAATTAGGTTAGGGATCTGGACATCATTATATTTTGAAGGCTCTGTGGGGTTTAACAAACTAATCCAAACCTTAAGAACTCCTAGACTTGACTGTGCAGGTATGCAGGAGCTGCACGTGCTCCAGGCAGCGTCCTACAAAGTCAGACTTAGCAAACCCAGCCTGTAGCTGTCTGTGTATTCTAGGGCCAAGCATTTGTTTTGAAGCGAGGTTGCTCACTAGCAACCTATAGCACTATGAAACCTATTTGTGACTATTTCCTCCTTTGCAATAGGTTTTGAAACAATCGTGCACTGAGATTTTATATTTGGAGCCATCCAGTGTCTGCGTAGGAGGTAAGGTTTTATAATTTTAATAGACTATTCAATTATTATAGGACTGCGATTTCCCTGTTTTATCCAAAGGAAAACTGCATGTCTCTAGAATAAAGCATCTCTAACTTAAGTCCTCAAGAAGTTAAAGAAACATTGCATTTCTGTGTTAACTTCTTGTTCTCCTCAGAGGAGCTGACCACCAGGGCTCGCTTCCATAGCTTGGATAATGCACACGGAAGTTGGAGAGCGTTTACCTGCCCCTCTCCCCTAAGTCTGCTCCCCACTTGTCCCCACTCTGCCCCCACATCTGAGGAGTCTAAGCAGTAAAGCACGTGACTGTGGTTTTGGGCAGCAAGAGCAATATATTAATGAAATAGAAGAGTTGCACAGAATTTAAGGCCTTGTCTTCTTTCAGAGCTTCCCAATCCACACATAGCTGGAGACCAATCAAAATCAGGTAGTTGCAAAATGTTACTTGGATGTTTTTGTGAAAACATGGATGCTCTGGGTGAAGTCACTGGCCCTGGTAAAAAAACCGTTCTCACTCCTCCTCTGCACAGATCGCGTGGCCCTCAGGCAGCTTGCAGAGAAATAGTACTAAGGAGAAATGTTCTCTTCATCTGGCACTTCAAGGGAGCCTGATCTGGGTTTGAGGAGTCATCTTGCTCTGAGTCCCAGATTTCTCATTTCTCATTCACTGAGAAACTGTCTTGCTGTGCAGCTGAGCCCTGGATCCCAGTGATAGTCTGAATCCACTTCCAGTTTCATAGGGCTGTCTCAATAAAGATTTGGGAACAAACCTTGACTTTCCCCATTTCTAAGGAGAATTCAGTACAAGGGTTCAGGAAAAAGGGAGATCTCACAAAACTGGAAGCATTACTATGTTGTGCTTTGTTGATTGCAAACTAAATAAAATTGCCCTGGTGTAACTTAGTGCAGCTCACTGAAGTTTGGTGATGTTGTGTGTTTGCTTTTCCCTCCAGAGGAGTTTCAAGTTGTTCTCAGAGGAAGCGGCTTAACCCTTGGTGGGAGGACCGACAGCGTGACTTGTACCTATCAAGTGAATGGAACTACAATCCGTAAGTGTGCATGTTTGAGTTCGTCAGCCTTTGTAGTCCTGAGACAGTGATGGATTTTGCTTCTTGTTACCTCAGCTGATGAAAATTGAAAGGGAATAATATCGAAGAGGAGGAGAACAGGAAAGGTCTGAGGATTGTCAGGGGAGCAAAGTTGTCTCACACTCTGCTCAGTGGTTTGATTTTGCTACCGGGGAGAAGTGTTAGCTGTGAGTGATGTTGGCAGCTCCCCGGCTGTGGGCATTAGCACAGTGAGAACTGTTTGGCTCCTGATGTTTGCTGATGGACAAACCCGTGGCTGCAATGTACTGACTGAGGCCCCTTGCTGCACGATCATCCTGGCCAAGACACCTTCATTACAATTCCCAGAGGCACTTACCTTGTTTCCTTGCGAGGTCTCTGCCCGTTCTGGGTGGTGTGCCAGGTGTGCTGTGGGTGTCAGGGTCACGTCAGTCCTCCTCCTGCAACAGTGTAGAAAAAGGCCGGGTCAGAACAGTGGTGTATTTTGTCTGATCCGTGAGCTCCGTGTCTGCAGCATCGGGGCTTACTGCAGCCATAGCCCAAAGCAGTTCTATTTCAGATGGTGACCGTGACACCTTGTACAGGCACTTCCCTGTGGCTTTTATCTGAGTTTGCTTTTTCTATCCAGAAACGCAAGGGGATGGCTAGGATAAGTACATCCAACTTCTAGCTCTAAGCAGAATCCCTTAGAAGCCAGCCAGACTGGAAAACAACCAAAAACGTACTTGAAGGAAGCACTACAACTGATTTTTTTCCCTGCCTGCTGTCTGATTTCTGTATTAGCCCGTCTTAAATTCCTACACAATCGAACCTGTGTTTCCAGTGCACTTTCTTCCTTACCCTGGATATCGTATATACTGGAATGGGCTGCCAATCTCTCCTGCCTGTTAAATACCTACGCTAATTTGCCAGAATAACAGGATAACCCAGTAGTTCTGGATGCAGGCAGCCTGTGTAAGTCAATTCCGCTTGTATAAATTTCCCTTCAGTTTCCATTACAATTGTCACCTCTGCTTCCCATTGCCCACAAACACTTGCTACCATCTGATGTGAGAATTGCCAACTACGGCTCTGGGTTGCTTGTTTTTTCTTGGCTTCAGAAAGGGGTGTGCTGAAGCACATGAGGGGAGAGGAATGGCACAGTGATGTATTGATTATAAAAACACAATCTGCTCTATGGGGTCTTGCCAGGGCCTGCTACATCCCCCCGGTCCACATCTTCAGCAATGGACAACAGCGAGCGGCTGGGGAGTAGTACAGGAAGACAACAGGAAAATTTCAAGCGGTCCTTCCCCCAGTACACAAGGTCGTTCTCTACAGCTCTGTTCTGGGTTCTGATTGCCTGCTGCAGAGGAAGCCTAAAGGGGGCCAGCGGAGCCAGGATGAACAGGAAGATAGGCAGGGCGCTTGGGGCAGTAGCAGGAGGAAGGAGACGGTCCCAAGAGGACAATCATCCCCGTGTCATTGCAGTCTCCCCTACGGAAGACTGGCAGTCCCTCTGCAGCACCCTCAATATGTGAGGGCACAGAGGGCACGCGGGTGAGGATCTGCTGGTGTTGGAGTTCCCCTCACTGAGAGCCTGGGCTCTCTTTGGGACCAGCCTCTGAGCACACCGTTACTGTGTCAGTTCCCCTGCTCTTAAAGGGTGCATTTGGCATCTTTCTCGTTCTGCATTTATAAAGAACCATTACCAAATGCTAGAAAGGAAACCTGCCAAATGGAGCTGTGGGATAGAAAAATAATCTATGAAACATACCATTAAGACAAAAACATATGGCAATGTGCTAATCCCTCTTCCCCACCTCACAACTAGCCCCAAATCTAGGCCAAGCAGTCAGCGCAGATTATAGCACATACGAAAAGCTCATTTATGCCAACAGCTCCTCCTTCAGCTGCCCCTGAACCACTTGTCTCTCTGCCTGTTCCTGAAATGCAGGACAGTGTCATCTCCACGTTGATCTGGCAGATCACTTATCTGCTCTCACCCCACAGTCAGGAAATAGTCTTTGCACAGAAATCATCAGTCCTGCTGTGGGCAAGTTTGGGTGGATGGTTCTGCACACAGGAGCAGAATTTTCCCCAGCTTTTACCAGACACGTGAGGCAAAAAAGCTCTGTCCTCTCCTCCTCACATCTGCAGAACAGAAATTCTGTACTGGACACAAGGCTCTACCTATAAGTGCTTCATGTGCTCTACAGATAGGTGCTTTCTAAGTGTAAGAGGTTTGCAAATCACAGAGACTCAAAACCGGAAGAAACGCTGGAGAAAAAGACACTTGGGTCACAGCTCATAAAACAGTCCTGTAATTCAACATGCAGGAATGGAGCCAATTAGAAACACACCTTCATCTTCCAGCTACCAGGAAACTACTGATAGCGTTCTCACTGTCCGCAAAGACGGCATTGATGCTAGGCAGTGTTCTCTGTGGAAGAGCACGAGCTGACTCGAGCAGTTCAAGTAAGCGCTGTAATGTGGGCTCACCGGGCATTTACAGCCAGCTCTGGGGCTCCGCGTTCCTTACCTTGGGCCTGCCTTGCTGCCAGTCCCAGCCAGGACAGACCAGCAAGGAGCATGGGAACCGAGGGACCTCACAGCACGTGCACACAGCAGCCCCTCATCTAAGCTGCACAGCGTAGTAAGATCGTGTGATTTTTTTTTTTTTTTTCAGATGAAAAGCCTAAAACAGTACAATCTGAGTTTTTGCTCTGCCCTGCACCGATCCTGTACAAAAATGGCCAGTAAGTACTGACCCAAATGCCAGCCCATGTTCTGCTGGAATTTGGCACCATTATAACTGATGTTAATCGGGAGGGGTTTGGCTGAAGGCAATGTTTTGTTGCTTTTACAGGGGGTAGTTTGTTGTTGCATTTTTTCCCCATTCTTGTGTTATTTCCCTGGTGTATATGCCAGCTTTGGAATGGGCTTTAAGTAGTCATCTGTGACCAAACCTATTCGGACAGTGCCTTAAAAATGAATATTCAGCCAGTTTATGAAATACTGAAAAGATCTGGCTTGTCATAAGTTTTATGCAGATTAGCTGTTTTAACAGGGCATAATATGCTCTCGTCTGGATCATCTTCAGGCCCACTGCTAAAGAGATGACATTACCACTGACACTTACAAGCTATTATTAAAATTAGGTGTCAGGACGCGTACCCCTGCTCCGCACGTCCTGATCCAACGAGGCACTGAGTTAACAGCTGCGGCACTGGGGCTAAACTGCAGCTCTGGCCTTATTCTCAGTGTCACTGGCCGGGGCTGCACATTACTTCTGGCCCTTGGAGAACTAATCCTTCCCTCCTCCTCTCCAACTCAAACGCGCCTCGGGGCCTTAGGATCGCTTGGACTTTGCTGTGCAGATTTCTGAAGACCATGAGCTAATCTGAAGTCAGAAAACTGCACATCAGATCGGGGTCTTGTGCGAAGGCCAAGGCTTTGGCTTTCTCCCTGTTTGGCAAGTAGTTCTTCGCAGAGGCTTACTAGGGATGAGGCTAATGCTAATCCAATAGGAAGCACAGCAGTTCTGCACTGGCATTTATCTGGCAGTTCCAGCAGCTGAAGAACTAACCCTGTTGTAGGGATGACTTGTTTGTAGTTAAATTTTTGACTTGAGCAACAATCAGCCGCCTCACTTGTGCCGTCAGATGGATAGCAAAGCTCCAAACGCACATCTGGTCTGTGCGTTAAATGGCAGGCTGGGGGAGGGAAGTGGGAAAGCTGTAGAGGAAAAAGGTTCAGTGCTTGACCCCGGTGGGGTGGCTCAGGGCAGAGGGGCTGCCTCCAGAGCTGGGTCACGGCTGGCAGGGAGAGCAAGCACAGAGCAGAGCCACGTGGAGAGCAGAGGGAGGGGGTGAGGGATTCAATACTGATGTGTTTCCTGATGTTGCTTTTCGCACAGCTGCGTGACACATGCGTCTTGTCCCAGGTGCGGCAGGGTGTCAGGCCCCCGTGCCTGCTCAGGGGCCTGTGCGTCCCACAGCGCAGCAGCAGAGCTCCGCTGGGAGCTGCTGGGGCTGTGCCAGCGTTCAGCACAGCAGCTCTGCAGCTCCTCGCTTAGCTAAAACCAGTCAGCACAGTTGTAAGGGAACCGATTCTGTCGTCAGAACCACGTCAGTCAGTCGGGTTAAAACCCCGCCTCCCCAGCCCAGGTTCTTCCGTGCAGTTACTGTACAATGGAAGAATAGTAACCAATTAGGTCCTGGTATGAAGCTCCCCAAAAGCTGACGCTGTAAATGCTTTTCCACATGCAGTTTGTCCCGGAGTACATAAACAGCCTGTCCTGTCAAATGCATGTGAAATGCATGACATGTCTGTATAGGTTAAAGGCATGGAAGTTAGTTGCACATGCTGCATTTTTCCTTACGCTGTGGAGTGGTACTGAACCAGACAGCTGCCACCGTGGAACTGCAGTGTGGATAACGCACCTCAGCACAATACACTTGGAGTTTTACAGGTTCACAGGAAAATGTATTTTCCCCAGTTACCATGTGAAACACAGTTCCCTAACCTGCTATTAAAGGAGTTGGAGCTTTGGCTCAGAGCTGAGCAATTTGCCGTGCAGAAGACTGACAGCTATGAAAGATATGTACATACTTGAACTCTTGACTTCCCATTGGCACAGCCTAGACTAGTGCTGGATATCTCCCAGTAATTCCTCATGTAGCGGAGCTAATATTAGTCACTAATGTAGCAACAACCGCTCTGTTATTTCCTAGTGCTCTTTTGGGTGGAATTAAGAGAACACAAGCAGCCCAAGTTAGCTTGGTTTGTGAATTTTAAACCTGCTGCTTGGTTTCTGGGTGAACAGTCAAGAGTCACGTAACAGGTTTCATTGTATTTTTCCTTAATTGGAGACACTTCTTGTTGCCTGATGAATTAGCGGTTTTCCCCTGCAGAGCAATACTAAGTTGTGTGGAATAGATAAAGTGCCAAAGGACCCAGGATGTTGGGTCGGTGAGCCCCTGCTCTCCTGGACTTAGGCCGTGGTGTATTTCTGCTTCCTTCCCAGCTGTTGGCCGCATTGAGTCTGGAGCTTCTCAAGTACCGGCTGTAGATTTAACCATTCTTTTCAAAGCCTGCTTTTCCACAGTACCCTGTAGCAGATGGATCTATCATCCTTAGGTTGGGTGACAACATGACTGTGCTGCCTATGCCATTTAAAATCGCTTCTTGTCATGCTGCTTCCAAAGTGCAAAATTCCATAGTCTGCTTACAAACCCAGCTCACTTGCAAGGCTCCTGATCAGCCTACAGCTGACAATTATCCATAATTTTCACACAAGCAACCCATGCCTTATAAAACACATTACAAATTTGAAATAAAACAGAAAGGGAAAGTACACATACACCTTGCAGGAAGGTGGGGAGGCCAGCCCAGGTTGAATTGCTCTGAGAGATCACTTACACGCTGTGATGGCAGATGGAACAACACAATCAAGCTGGTTAGTAAAAAGGACTCTGATTCTACTGCACTGCCCATTTAAAAGTCACACTTTTAAGGTCTCGGAATATTTGAGAAAATCAGTTCCCCTTTTTAGCTGAGACTTGGATTTGCTGTCCTGCCACAGCTCGAGAGAATCAAACCAAACCAGAGGTGGCTGTGACCTCACCATTAAATCTGTACATGTTTCTGTAGCCATTGTGCCTTGGAAAGCAATCAGAGCCCTTGTCTCTTTGAACACTAGTACAGGAAATATACGGTGATATTTTAAAAGTCTACATTCCTTACTAGCTTCACTTTTGTTCTCTCACTTCTGCCCTAAGTTCTGTGAGTTTGCATTCAGAACAATCTGTCTGTAGGCTTGGCTTCACCTACAGCTGCCTCCTGCTCTGGTGAGCCATTGGTGAAACCACCTCTGCCTTGCATGGAAAGGCCAGCAGGAAAACCCGCACTTCTCGCGCTGCCTGAACGCTTACAGATTTGCTTTTATTAGGTGAGTGGATGACAATAACTACAGTTTAAACTAGCACAACAAAACACTGCTTTACTGAAATGCTTCTAGTGAATAGTTATGTGACTACTACTTATCTCTGTCTGTTTGAACTCTCATTTCTCACTGGAACATCGCAGTAGCATTTTGGATTTGATGGCGCCTACTGCAAACATCCAATCTAATCTTGTGCCGACTCTCCTCTAATCCAGGCAAGAAAGGATGGACGTAGGCTGGGCAGTCGATTATTCAAACTGAACCAACAGCCTGAGGAATTCTCATTGTTCTTAAAATAGTTCAGGGAACTACAGAAGTCTATTTCTTCATGCAGCTGCAGTGCTGGCCAGCTTCCATCTTTGTGCATCCTGCACTTGAACTCAGGTTTTGCTAGGACAGAAGTATGCACTGTCCTTTTCTTTGGGCTCGGAAGCCGAAGGAATACCAGAGCCAAAAAAGACAAATCCCAGCCTGAACCTGAGTGTAAGCGAAACCTCTCTCACAGGTACCTTGACTTGAGATCAGCCTGCATGCCAAGGTGGGACAGTCCACACTGCTGCTGTTAATGACCTTATTTGCCCTCTATTCAAATGCTGCTGACTTCAGCTTCCATTTATCCCTTCCTATGTCCTGTCCAACACAAACAGGTGGTGGCACTTAAAGGGCAAAGATTCAATAGAAATTAATTTCTGGGTGGTAGGAAGGAGAATGACTACTCCTGTATTGCCAAATTCTCGGTTACCTGCAGTTTCCAAGGAGCTGACAAAGTTTGGGGCAGCTCAGTTGGCACAAAGCAATGCAGGAGGTAGTTTGTTACCCATCACGTGCCTCACATTCAGCTCTAGGATTTCTAGGTGCGAGATGTTTCCCTGACAGTGGAACAGGGGTACCTTGAATCTTGCTTTCCGTTTTCTAAGTGTCAATTTTATTAATGCCAGCACCAGATTTAAAGGGAAGAGCGTGGACACACGAAAGCAGACAGGCACAGAGAACATGTACGGATTGTGGGCTCCATCCTTCAGATCACCTCACTGGGTTTCTAGGCAGCTGTCCCTTTGGAGAGCAGCTGGAAAGTGTTCTACGGAATGGTTGTCATGGCAGGCTCCTAACCAGGGATCCTGACTGTCCCCGCTGCCCAAAGATAGATCCTCTTTTGCCTTTGCTCCCTTCACTGCTGCCTGTGACCTGGAAGTCAGGAACTGACAAGCTGCTTTTGAGTCTCATGTCTTAGGGAACCAGAGCCTGTTCCCTTGGGACAGTGGTGGTCCCAAAGTCATCGTGCAGGCAGGATGCCAAGCAAGCGCTTCCATCCCCAGGCACACTCCCGGTACATGCAGCAGCAGGGAAGCAAGCCTTGGCAAATTTGACTTAACTATACCAAGGAATCATTTTTTCCACTGTTACTTGCCTTTTCTTCCCCATCAGCTGCAGGCCCTTAAGTCTCACTGCTTCCTCCCCCTGTGCCACTGTGCTGGCAGCATGGAGAGGCACTCAGCTAAGGCGTTATCTGGGCGTTCTAGCATTCATTAGGACACCACGAACACCTTCCACGCATTTATTTCTTGCTGCAGCTCCTTTATGGAGTTGTTAGTTTTCTCCTCCTTTTTCCTGTGCTCGATGAAGCCACTCAGGAGGTAAAAGCAATGTTGAAGAAGCAATGCTTTGTAAGGTGACTGATGGTGAATATGTTTGCTTAATTAACTTGTGGCTAATAATTCTAAGCCATTAAGTAGCTAGTTAGTACATGCTTCGAATAAACACATCTGGTGCTGCCCTGAGTGGAGGTTGTGGCTTTGTGTGGGTGACAGATGTGCTGTTTCCCCAGCGCTCCCTTTTCCACGCTGAGCAGCACGGCAATGCCACAGCCGGAGCCAGACAGCCTTGCGGCAGCTGCACGCTCCCCGAGCGGCTCCAGGGATGTGTGCCTCCTCTCCTCAGCTGCCCAGCCACTGCAGCCTGCTCTGGTGCCTCAGAGCTGGCGTGCGGCTCCCAGGAGCACCCTTTTCAATAGCTTAGAGACTCCTGCCTTCTGGGCTGAAAGGCAGCAGGAGAGGGGGATAAAGTGTCAGGCCACCCAAGGAGCGGAGAGTTTAGAATTCCCAAGCCCTGCAGATTGATCTCTTGCTGAACAAAGGGCATTGGGAATGATCACGCCCTTGCTGTGTCACTGCCTGGAACTGCTGGGCTGGACTTGGAACAACCTTCCAGGGAGGGAAGAATCCTTCCGTGGAGGACAAAAGCCTGCTCCGTTCTGTGGGCAGTCGCTTCCTAGGCTGGCACAGCTGATAACTCTCATCAGTCTTAGAAGTGAGAACAGCTAGGATCAGTTCCATGCAGCAGGCACCCTTTCTTCCAACTAGGCTGGTTTTTCAGGTTTTGGCTTTTTGTGGTGGGGCGGTTTAAAGCTGGGGGTTTTCCAGACGGAGGAAGGAGTTATGGCAATAAAGTAAACAAACAGCAGAATATTTTGCAAGAGGCTATTTTGCACAGGAATTACTTCTTAGAAGTAGTACTCGAGTTCTTAGTTGCCAAGGGGCAAGTTAAGGTTTATTCCTACTTCTGAGGTCCCATGAACCCTGATTACTGTGTTCCTGCCCCATAATGTCCAACACAAGCTGTCATTAGAGCTAGAGTTGCAGGGCCAGCCCATGACCTCTGTTTTGTCAGACACCAACAATAGGACAGCTGCCCCTGCCTGGCTGGGATCTCAGACCTGCCATTTGGCACGAGGAACAGAGCAAATTGGATAAATACACATAAACACATTGGGAAGGGAGGGAAAACAGAACAGAATGAACCAGAGCAGCAACCCACAACTTGTTTGATAGGGATGATTTAAGTAGGCATATGGTATAGTTAAATGTGCTTTCAAAAACATTGGCCTGATTCTTCAAGCAAATACAAAATAAATATCTGAATAGCATGAGAGCCGATCCGGCACCGTTAATGCTCTCAGAGGAGGCTCTCGGGTGCTCGGGCTGACACAGTGACATTCCCACACCGAGTGTCAGTGCCTCACGTTAACGTGGCACAGTTGTACTTCCCTCTAACAGTGCAAGCCGCAAAAGCTAGCGGGCAACAAGCTCATAATTACACCTGACCCAGCAGCCATTGTCGTATCTTATTGGCTCAGTGTTGGCAGAACAGCCCAGCACAACCCAGCCACACCTCTCACAGCTGGATTCGTCCAGCAGTCCCACTGCCCGCAGGCACATCCAACTCCGGGACTCGCTGGGTGCTCACCCGGCACCCCTCTGCAATGCCGGGTCACCCGGGACCTCAGTCACACCCGCAAGTTACACCTCGCCTTCGTCTCACCGTGTTCTACCAGACGGACAAACAGACAAAGGAATAACCTTAGACAGTCTGTGTTATCACAAAATAAGTCCAAACTCACATTTAAAAGATGCCCTTGACAACCACCCCAGGTGTTTCCCCCACAGAAGCTGCCCACAAATACTCAAATAAACAAACCCCTCCGATTTCCAGTGCTTGCAAGTACACACACATGGCATCACCTGTTTAGTCAGACAGGCCAAGAGCTTGGTGAGGGTCGTGAAGTTGTGCAAAACATCCCTTTGCCTGCCTGAATGAGTGCTAAGAAAGGTTTGTGGAACTTAAGTGAGTTTTCTGATAACATGGAAGTGAGTGGCTGTAAACTAGAGGGAGGAGAGAGTTACTGTTGCTTGCTAGGGCTACCTTTACTACTGTTATTTTTGTTTTGTCACTTTCTCTTCCTCTGCTGAGAAAGGTAAAAGTTTAGAAAAGCTGTTGCCAGCAAAGGCAGAGAATTGGCAAGCTGCAGATCAGTCTCACATATCTTTCAGGGTCACTCAAGAAAGGATTAATATGCCCAACATGGCTGCGTTGAGCATTTCTGTTCTCTTTCTAACTAAGGTGACACTGAGCTCCTTCTGTGGTGCTGTTCACTAAGTAGCCTTAGCGCAGCCTTTGTGGCAATGCAGGCAGGGGTGTCGTTTGGCCACAGAGCTGAATTACTCCCTAACGTAAGGGCCAGTGCTTGTGCTGAGCCACTTGAGAGCTCGGCAGCTGGTGTCAGCATTCAAGTGCGGGTTTAAGGACCAATTTTCCAAGCCTCATCCTCAGTCTGACACCTACACGGTGACTACATATCAATCGCAAAAGAACATTGTTCAGAGACAAGGGGACCAATTAAAAGGACAATTCAATAGGATTTGCAAGTTAAGAGGCAGCACATTCACTAAAATATTTCCCATTCCACATAACACTGGTCACTACTGTGAAAAGGCAAAAAGCACAAATAAATAGCCCAGTCACCTCTCAGAAGCCAGCTGTCCTTTGAGAAGCCCCGAATGGAGGAGAGCAGGCAGGCAGGCAGGCAGACTGCTGCTGCTGCAGGAGGTCCCAGCCCCCAGGATGAACTCTGGGCTCTCAGCTGCTCAATCCTCTTCCAGCCTTGCTGGCCAGCAGCCCAGCAGCTCTCTGACGTGGGGGATAAAGCCATTCCCAGCACCAGCAAAAAAGGAAGTTGCTTTTGCTTCTCCCTTTTGACTTCCTGCCGCTCAGCAGCTGGTAGGATGCCGGCTCCAGGTCAGGCTGTTTTCACCTGTTCGCTGCTGTTTTCACTGTTGCAGAGCCCCTGTGCTCAGGTGAAGGCAATAGCCCCCATCACTGCGGTGCCCATGGCCAGTCCAGACCTGGATGGGATATTGGCATTACCCCTCATTGCAAACAGCTGGGCTTCTCCTGCAGCCCCGGGCAGGGAGCCGCAATGGGTCAGAACTACTCCCACCTGCATCGATTCTTTCCACTGCAAACTCACTGAGATGAAGCATTTATTGTAGGCATTGTCTTTTATTTCCCTACAGAACGTTTTGTTTCAACAAAAATAAAAGTACGGTTCCCAGTCTGTGGTGCTTGCATGGGACAACCTGCCCCCTCCAAAATAGCCAGAGAAATCCACTCAGGTGTGGGGAAGCCAGAAATAGAGCTGGATTATACCTAATGTCTGTTATAAATATTAACTTCTGCAAATATTTTAGAAATACATTTAGTCTGACACAATTAGGGTATAATGGGAGCTATTCACAGATGGAAACATCCTCAATGAATTGTATAGGCTAACTGGCCCCTCAGCCATATGGATGTGGTGTTAAGATCAGTAGTAATTTCTGGCGCAGTCCTTCACGTCCCTCCGAGGGCACACGGTGTTCCCAGAGCGTTAGCGAGGACTGTGTGAGCAGAACTAAGTGCTGCACATTATGCAGCGGCCATAGGATCCTGAGCTGAATTAATAGTCTAATTTAACAGAATAATGACATTTCATACCCTGTTACTGCAGGTTCCTGTGATTCCACAAGATCAGAGCTAGTTCCTCGCTGGCTTCCACTTCTCTCACATTCCCTAGCAGTTTGCAGCAGTGAAAGTTTGTGTCTCTCTGCACTTGTGTCCCGTTCCGTGGAAAGTCAAGCCCAGACAGACAGTATACTGGACATGTGGCTGGAAAAGCTAGAGGGTTCTGAGGTAACAAGAGGGAATCCTAAAGAACCATCATCTGAATTTATATCAGTGCTAAGCTATGCCAAGAAGGGCAGGGGGAAGAGTTTGTACTAGTTCTTTACCAGAATCCCGAAACACCATAATGAATTCCACGATGAGCAGGTCTCGCTATCCTCAGGAAAATACTCCGTGCTCCTTTTTATGCCTGTGTGGTTGATGGGAGGAAAACACCTCTGACCACTTCTCCTCACTGCAGGTTATGTCCTGTCCCCAGCACAGTTCCCACTGAGTGAATGGTCCCAGTGCTCCCCAGGCACAGCTGGCCTTTGGCGTAGTGGGACTGCACCAAACATGACAGGCAGGGCTGGAACCCTGCTCCGGGAGAACTGTCCCTGTCCTTGAGCAGCTGGGCTGTAGGTCTGGGAAGAGCACCGTACCCAGAAGCCCGGGCTGGAAATCCCTTCCTCTGTGTGTTGTCTCCTCCTGCAGCAGGGATGAGTCCCTGGATGCAGAGTCATCTTTGTGGTCCAGGAGTGTTTGTTGACAGAGCCCAGGGAACGAGTCCTCTCTGCTTGGGTCAGGGAGAATGGAGGGGTAAATGTCAGTTGTACCCCAGCAAGCAGTGGCCAAAGGCTTCAGAGTGAGGGTGGTCAAATGCAGCCTGTGTAATAAAGCCATCCATTATTTCACGGAGGCAGTGTTGGAAGGGAAAATGCCCTTCAAATATACAGACCTATTCTTTGCTTTCCTCCTGTGTACAGCATTTTTGCTATTTTAATGCAGGCATTTGATTGTGAAATACCTTTGTCACCATAATTTTAGTAACTTTTTGAGCAGTTGCCAGTTTAATTTTCAGTGCGTGAAAATTGGAGGTAAATTATTTATTACTTCCAGCAAATGTCTTTCACAATTGTATTTAATTTTTTCATCTTTTTTAATGGGTCATAAAATGGCAGTCTTTTAGTAGCTTCCCATAAAGTAAGGAGCAAATGAATACTTTGCAAATAGGTTACCATGGATGGAAATGTCAGCTGTATTTCACAGGGAATGGGAGGCTTTAGACCAGAGCTGCAGGGACATATGGCACTGGGCCACATCCCTCTGCTGTCACAATAAACCAGCAGCGGGCATGACGGAAAGAATTGCAACTGTTAGGTCTCCTCAAGTTACATTTTTGGGTAAATTGTGTATTAGGATGGGCAGTGGGCCAGGACTTCAAGTTCAAGAGTCTTGTGGTTACCTTTGGTCAGAAATCAGAACATTTGTAAAAAGCTCTTTTCGGACTAAGTTTTCCAGGATTGATTCCCATCCAAAAAGTGATATTGCACAGACAAAGGATAGGAAAATCCCTTCCACATGGAGGGAGGGCTCTGAACTGTAAATGAAAAGCAGTTTTGCCTAGTACAGTGAAATGGGATTGAAGTACAGACTGCTGGGAAAGTGCACGTTAGGGCTGAGGTAGAGGCCGAGCAGTAGGGTTTGTGCTGCACAGCACTGTAATTACTCGTGTTCCTCTGCCAGCTCTGTGATTCCACCTCGCTCAGGTGCGGTGTCAGAAGGGAGCGGAGGATGGGAATGAGCATCCTGGCTCAAAGCCCTGGAAAGCCACCGTCTGTGGGTGCTGCTGGGGTTTTGAGGAGCCATGAGCAGGGCTCCGCTGCCTTCTCCTGGAGCCTGACCCCGCAGCCCTGTGTGTCCAGCTGCATGGAGAGGAGCTGCTTGGCTCTGTGTGTTCCTGGTGCCAGGCTGCAGGATGGCGCTGCGGGATGGCCCTGGGGGGCTGCAGCAACAACAGCGCCCGACTCTTGGGGGGTTTCTTTGAGGGGCCCCAAGGAGATACCCTACTCTGTGGCAGCTTTCCAGAGCTCAGCCCTCAGCTGGGATCTGTGCTGGTACAAAACTAGTACAGCCTCACCCTTCGCTGGTGCACCAGGGCTGTGCCCGTGGCTGCCTGGCTGCAGGGACAGGAATGTTCTCTCGACCCGGCTGTTCCGAGCTCCGCTGGAGGGACTCGGCCCTCACACAACACTGACAGTCGCCAGTGGGAAATGCAGGGGCACGAGAAATGGGATCGCTGCTGCTCGTCACTTTCATCTCAGTATTTCCAGTTTCGGCACAGTGCTGAGCGAAAAGCCTCGCACACATGGCCGGTCGCCGGTAAACGCTGGCATGTGTTTGTGTACGTGTCTGTCTCTGAGCTGTGTGTGAACGAGTAGCAGAAGCAGGACACCTCTTTCTGGAACTCCCGGTTTAAGGGGCAGTGTTTGTATGAATCATAAGTACCCGCAGCCCAGCAAACAGGTGGCTGCTCAAGAAATGAGAGGACATGTTTGGTATCCCCTACAGCCACGACAGTCTCAGGGAAGGAGTGCTTTTGTGTGTTGACAGGTTCATCCTTTTGAAGATGAGGTAATTATCTGTGTGAGTTCACTCTGTGGCTTCCAGAACTGAGTGGGTATGATCAGCTCCGGCTACATCTCCAGTGGCTCATCCCTGCAGCGGTGTATCAGGGAGGGAGTGGGTAGGGCAGGGCTGCTCTCCCGCGGCGTGTCCGTGCTGGAGCTGACTGCTCAGTGAGCCCGCTCCCTGGGATCTGTCAGCGCGCTGACAGCGGGAGCGGGCACGGGAGGGGACGCAGAGCTGCGGGCACGGGGTGGCACGTGGCACCGGAGCTGGGAAATGCAATCCCAGCTAGTACCTATTCTAACTAGGAACGGTTGCTGTGTTGCAAACAGTGAGGTGTACAATAGGCTCTAGTCCACTGGGAAATCTTTGCTGTTTTACAGAATGTTTCATACAACCCAGCGAGCTCAAGGACATGTCGAGGTCCCCAGGTTGCCAAGGAATGGTCCTTTTCTTTAGTGTGGGTTACGTGTTTTATCTCGAGGTGTGTTTCGTGTCCCTGTTTTGCTCCATTTGCTAGCAAAGATCATCTACCAAAAGAGCCTCATTCCTGACTAGTGACATTCCAGGCAGGACTCAGAGGGCTGCCAAGGCACACAGGCCTGGGGAGGCAGCTACAGGAGTGTGTGAGCAGCTCAGCTTGGGGGTCCTCCTCTCCCCCAGGGGAGGCAGGAAACCCTCCTGCCCTGGAAGTTTTCTGGGAGTGTTTGGCCAGACCTGAACAGAATCCTCATGCTGGAATTTCCCCCAGCACTCCTCATTACAATGGCAAAACAAACAATTGAAATAAAAAATAATAAAAAGCGCCACATTTTAAAAAAAGTCATCACTGACCAAAGTTTCACTGTGGTTTGATTTATTGCTCTGCAAGGGAATCAGATAGTTTTGAGTTTTCTATTGGCTCTGATTCACTTATTCCCGTGCATTTCAGTTAGAAAGAAATCAGTTATTCTTTCTGTTGGATCAATTATTCATAACAGAGCTCATGTAAAAATGAGTTTAGCGGAAGCAACTCGCTTCATTTTTGCTAAAACTGAAGAAGAAATTAGCCAAATTAGCTAAAATAGCTTTGAACTCCATATTGACTACAGCGTTTGTGCCAGAATAAAAACTCATTACATGTAAGAACGGTAGAAACGATTAATCATTTTAGTTCATGGATATCTACATTTTTATTTAATTACATCTATGCATAACATAAACTGTCTGAATCCTGGGAATCCAAGCCAGAGAAGCTGAGGAGTCTTCTTCTGTTTAACATCCACCATGTGTTGTTTTCTTGTAGGGTTAATTTGTAAAATGTAAACCACATACCATTTGTATGCAGTGTTCGGGGCTATTTATAGCAAGTCCTGACCATTTATAATTATCCGACATCTTTATCCATAATGTCTGTGTGTGACTAAGGAGATGGTTATGGAACAGACAAAACAATGCTACTTTTACAGTTGAACTTCCATTTATTTTACGGAAAAGTTTTGGGAGTGTTTTTCGCTCTGTGGAATGGAGAAGGGATAGTCTCTACTTGGACAGCTCTTTGTCGAGGAGACCAAACTTAATTCCCAAATAGGAAATACGCACAGGCTTCCATTTCCCTTCTGAGGAGACTATGTGGAGCAGGGGCTGTAAGAACAAGTGCCTGCGGAGCAGGTACGAGCCTTTCTTTGCCGTTCCATGGCTGCTCATGTTTCTTCTTTGTCTCTTGGCAGAACCCTGGAGGTTTTGGTGAGTTTGAATGAAGGCCAGTCTTTCATGTCCAGCTCGTTAACCATCACTGCTTCGGAGTGTGTAAGTGAATGACTTCCATAATTCTGTGTGAAATCCCCACCCCCTGTTTCTCTTTGGCCTTTGCCATTGCGAGACCTCAGAGCAGAGAACCTCCGCTTCCACTTTCCCATGCAAAGCTGTGGCTTTCAAAGTACTGGGAGGCTTCCCTGCCCTCAGAGACCTGGTCACTGTAGATACCATGTCCTGAGGGCCAGGTGTGACAGTCACCATTCCAGCATGGCTCTGCCCTGAGTAGGACTGGAGGGAGCAGACGGGCACAAGCTCGGCCCTTCAGCCTGCGTGTGGAGAGAGGTTACAGTCCTGCAGGGGTACTAACGCTCCGTAACTCCGGGGCCTGACTAAGGAGTGTAGGCTCTTAGCTCTTGTTCATCTGGGGAGACGGCCTGTCCAAGCACAGGCTGGAGTATCCCACTTAGGCCTGGGGGTGAGGCAGTGTGAACATCCTGCTAAGTCTGATCACAGGTTATAGAAGAGAGAAAAACTGCTTCTGGGAGAAACCACACGCTTGTGCGGCCAGTGACCGTTCTAATTTAATACATACATTTTCTAGTCTCACATTTTCGCTCTCCTTTAATTCCTCTTGTATTACACAGGGCTGCTGGGATTGTGGAGGGAGACACAAGGCCACGGTGTTGAGCACGTGCTGTGCACGTGGGCCTTTAAAATGTGTCTCACCGCAAGAGTGACTTGAGAGCAGCGTTCCCGCTGGACGTGGAGCACAGAGAGCAGTCTCTTTTGCCCGTCACCACGCACTGCTCCCAACAGGATTTCTTTGCTCATAGATCAGTAACCTAAAAGAGAAAAAATGACATATTTATTCTATTCATTTAAAACCTCACCATTCGTGCACCTGTAGAAATCAGAGAGCCAGTGCAGCCCTGCGGTTTGAGGAGGAGAAGCCTGACTGAGCTGGGAGCAGAAGGAACACAAAGCCCAAATCACAGTCCTCTGTTTCAGGGCCTCTGTCAGTCGGCAGCATGCCAGCCGTACACCCAGGCAGGGTGACTGAGGGCTGTGCAGCACGGGAGCTGCTGCAGCCCAGCTGCAGCCTGCCTGTGCCTCAGCCCTCGCAGAGAAGGCAGCACATGGTGCCCCTGTAAGAGCTGCCGGGAGTTCACAGAGAGGGAACAGAAAGGCCCTGATGCAAAGCAGCTCGGAGCGAGATGCTGGGCACAGCCTTCCCACTGTGCTGCATGGCAGCTCTGCTGCTCTGTGCTCACAGCCTGCCCTGGCAGGAAGCAGAGAGGTACAGATGTGCACAGGCAGGAAGAGCTTCTCAGCAGCCTTTTTTGTCTCTTTTTGGTTTCTGCTCTTGGCCTGTGCTGCAGCAAAGGCAGCTCCACACAAGAACTGCTGTTTCCATAGTAGCAGATGGGCAACTCAAGAAATGGGTCACTGCTAGAACTGCTCACTAATTCTGGGAGCTGAGCAGCTGATGGCTGACTGGGAGATGAGTTACAAGTTACAGCCTCCCAACAAACACACGCTACCGCAGTGAAAACAAACAAAAATACATAGCGTTAGGCACCCAGGCACCCATTGCACCTGTGTGCCTCACTGCACCTGGGATACCCCCATGTGCAGTGGAGCATCTCCAGTACAACTCTTCTTACTGGGTCAGGACTGCTCATGCAGTATTCCAGTCTCAGCGATTCCCTGGGTCTCTCCTTTCCTCTTTTCCCAGCTGAAGTCTGAATAACTTGTATTTCCCTAGGGATGCTGTTTTGTTTCTATCAGTGTTGCTCTAAAAACCTGAGTGTAGGAATAAAGACACCCCCAGGAAGCAGGTTGGAGGTGGGGGAGGTGGGCTGCTCAGCTCTGCAGTGCAAGTGCCGCTGGAAGCAGGAACACTCCCTCCTTCAGTTTCAGGTTCACACAGCATGGCTGCAGGGAGTCAGCGTGCCACAGTCTGTGCAGGAGTGTGGGCGATCAGCATCAAAGCCTCACAGGTGTACTGTTCGTAGAGATACCTTAAAAATCTCCCCGCACGTTCCCCAGCCCACGTGTGAGACCTGTGTCCTCATGGAGGAGAAGGGCACCTCTTATTCACAGGCTTAGGATGAGACTTCCCCTGTGTCTGATGGCTCATTCCTTAGCAGGCAGCGGACTCTCTCTTTTCCTCGAGCTGGGCCTCGTTGTGATCTCAGGGCTAGCAGTTCTATGAGTTTTACATCAGAAGGAGCCCCCTGACCTGAGCAGCACTAATGCTGGCCTTTGGGGCGAGTGGGTGCCGCAGCACTGACACCGTCCCTGCTGTCTCTGCAGTCCAGTGGCGTGGCAGCGCTCATTGCCGTCCTCGTGCTGTTGCTGCTGGTGGCACTCGGCTTGCTCTGGTGGTTCTGGCCCCTCTGCTGCAAAGTGGTGAGTACAGACCGTGGGGAACAGCCCCTGCACCCTGAGCCACGCGTGGGAAACACAGATCCTGTGGGAAACTGGTTAAGTGACGGGGAGGCAGCTCTGGGGGAGCTTGTGACAGGCAGAAAAGGGCTGGGGAGACCAGCTCCAGCGCTGGGGCCTGTCTGTGAGTTGCATGCGCAGCAGCCAGCACAAGCATAGTGCTGTTACTGGGAATGGGGTGGCCATAATGGTGTGCAGATGTTACGCTGAAATCAAGGACCGCTTCAAAAGTGCTCTCACTAAAATTGGTATTTGTAGTCCATTATGGGCTCTCAGGTTGGAAATCCCTATTTGTTTTCATAATCCCTGCACACATCCATCTCTTTATCTGAGTGCACTCTCTATCCTCGCCCCAGCAGCAGCAGTGTCGGTCACTTGACTCCTGCCATTCCTTCCTGGGGGAGGGGGGTGTTAAATGGGTGAAGTTTGTTATTCATCCAGCTCAAGGACAGCGTGGAGGACTTGGGAATGGAGAGTGCTTCCCTGGTCCGGGTTCCTAGTCCTGTCTGGGGCTTGTGGAATGTGGGGCAGAGAGGAACCGGCCTTCTCACCCGACAGTGCTGCAGCCCTTATAACCTGGGGTGTCCATTGGGCCCCTGGCTGTCCAAGGACAGGAAATCCTCAGCCTCCATCTGCACCCTCACAGTCTGGGGTTCCTGAGATGAGAACAAAAAGCCTTGCTTGTTCTCATTCTCCACAGCACAGGCCCAACAGAAATCCAGGGAGCTTCCTGTTAGTCACCTTACCTCCACTTTATTTTATATGGTGAGCCTCCCTGTGGAAAAGGAACACTGGAAATCAGTAAGAAGCAAGTTCCTGGTTTTCTTATTTTAAATAACCTAACCATGATTCATAAACCAGCTTCACAAGTTAAAATTCCTCCATGAAGCAGTCCAGCGAATAGTTCTATAGTATTAATTTCCAGCCATATAAAACCATAGTTCTTCAAATGTTTGTGCCCTCTGTGTTCCCTCCCACCTCCTATCGATACTATTTGGTACTTCAAAACAAAAGGTAATCGGAGGCCTCTTTGCTACAACACTGCTGAGTTCCAAGCCCACGTGCTGTTGCACTGAACCTACTGTGGAACACTGATCCTTCCTTCTGGTTTTGCCGGCCGGTCCTTGTGCTGTGCCGCAGTTCCTGCCCTTCTCTCCTGCACTTGAGGCTTGGACATCCATCACCCGGAAAGGGCCACTTGTGGCTTAGTAGTGCTGGGCTTCGGGGCAGCGTCCCTGAGGAGAGAGGCAGCATTACGGCCAGGCAGGACCTGCTCTTCCCTTCCTCTGGCTCTGCTTCCCTGGCAGAGCGCAGCGCCTGGTTTCCTGGAACAAAGAGCAGGAGCACAGGAGTCAGAATCGAATGGAAAAGAGAGGTATGGGGTGTTGTGGGCAGAATAAGTGTCTGGAGCCAGCCACACCGGCCTGGGTGTGTTGCCCCCTGCCCGCGGGCCCAGCTCCATCCTGGCTGGGGCTTGGTCTTGCAGCGTTCTATGGTGTGAGTCCCATGGACACTCAGAGGGTGGGGCAGGGGGACTCCTCTTCCTCCTCCTTCCTTGTTCCCCGCTTTCAAGGGTTTCACTGTGACAGTTCTGTCACTTGTCCCTTGCTGTGGAACATATGATTGCAGCAAGCTGGCTGCAGGCTCCGTGCTGACATCTCCTAATGCCCACATCATGGAGTGGCAGAAAAGTGTTAATGAGTGGATCGGAAGCGCTGCTGCCTCAAGCACCAATTTCTTCTTTTTTTTTTAATGTTTTTTTTAAAGAAATCAGCTCTTCTCCAAACTCAAACCTTCATTCTTTGCGACTCACTAAATGAGATGGAGCTTTGCCCGGAGAGGCTGATGATAAAACCAAACTGAGGAAGCGGCCCATCTCTCCATGAGGATGACAAGACAGCAGCGTTATTCAGAGGCTTCTGCATTGAAACAATCTGACTCCAGCTCAGGAGAAGTTAATTTACAATACTCTGGTCTTCCTCTGTGCAGTTCTGCGTGCAGCTCCATGCAGAACGGCACGTGTGCCTTGGGTTTCTCTCTTTTATAAACAGCTTTCTACTGATTTCACTTGGAATATCACACGATTGAAAATAATCCTTGTGTGTGCACGTGTGATTCGAGTGTATGAGTGTGAGAGCCTGTGGAAGCATAAGGATGCAGGCATTGACATTCCAGTGCTGTCAGCAGGGTGAGGAGCTGCTACTCAAAGCAGATTATTTTCTCACACCACTGTCACTTTTAAAACAAGTTTCATTTTCTGAAGCCATTAGAAATAACAGCTAATTAATGAATTGCTTGGCTTTAAACTGAATTTCCCCTCAAACTTCATGGAGTTCAGGAGCTGGCACAGGATTAGATCCTGTGAGTTGTCATTGACTATTGCCTTAGGAAGCCACAGTGAGCTCAAACAAGTCAGGTTTCTCTTGATTGTCCCGGGAATTTTGATTCCTAGATCCCCAATGGGCGCACGGCCCACGGGAATTCCATCCCTCATCGCGGAGAGGTTTGCTGAGCAAAGGCGTCTGTGCTCGGGCAGATGCACAGAGTGGCACAGCTATAGAGGGGGAAGGACAGTGCCGTTTCATATGGGTACACACAAATCTACCGAGGAGGACTTTCTCCTGTACAGCTTGCAGGCCTGACAGAGAAATAGATTGTTTTGGGACGATGGTTCGGGACAGGTGAAATGGAAATAAGGTCAGAAATTTAATAAGGTGGCCCTTCGTCGAGTGAAAGTGCTGCTTTACTGTTTCCGGTCTCCTAATTGTTTTCAGTGAGAATGAAATATCTCCAGGCTTTGGAAAATCCTACTCAGCATCCATGTATCTCTCAGGCTCTGTCCCATGATCCCTCTGTGTTGCTGTTTCATGTAAAGTTAGGGTAATAATTCCAGTGTGGCTCTCAGGAATGTTTCACTAATTAAATAATTACTTTCTGTTAAGTATTCTGGAAATTCCTGATAGCTGGGAAGAAGAAGTGTTCAGAACTATTAAAATAAAAGTAATTTCTGGCATGGTTGTGCAGCCTCATAACAGCAAAGGGATGTCTAGTTGAAATCCACAGTTCACTTTCCAATCCACCCAAAGCACCGTGAGCTTGACAAATGAACCATTCCGTATCTTAAACCTGAAGGGCTGTGGAAAACTGGTTCCAGGGGTGCCATAAGTCATTTCTCCTATTGGGCAGAATTCCTGTATGCACTGCTGAAAGTCTACAGCCCGTTTAGGCAGTCAGTAGTAACTATCTGGGGGGCACTGAGAGCTGAAATGTAAATCAAGAAGGAAAACTCTATTGGTCAAGCAAAATATTTTTCTTTCATGTATTATGCTGACCATCTCTGCAGTGATATTGTTCATAGGCAGTGTTTAATGAAAGTACTAAACTTAATAGCACAGGGTGAATAAAATAAAGCATATTTCAATTAAGGTACTTGAACGTGTATTAAATGATTGAGGTGTTTGTCAGCATGGACAGTTTTGGATATGTTTGTATGATATCAAGGCATAGCAAGAACAGACTCCTTGATATTCACGGTCTATTTTTTTAGTCATTTCCAGGCAGTACCCAAGCCGAAAACATGGCTCGATGTCACCAAGGAAGTTACCGTTAGCTTGCAGACCTGCTTTTCTCATGGAGGAACGGCTGTGCATTCAGTTTTCAGCCGAATCAGTGAAGAGGGTCCCTTGCCTGCCTCTCCCCTCCTCGGACTGTCAGTGCTGGGCATTCTCTGAGCTTTACAGTGTGGATGTGACAAAGGGAACGGGAAGAGACTGTAGGGAGAGATTTAAATAGAGGTGTAAGAAATGCTCCTGGGAGTGGGCCTCACCCGGAGCAGCGTCAGAAGTGTGGGAGTGTGACTGCAGTGCAGGCACTGCACAGTCATGGAGCTGGGAGGTGGGAAATGTGAGGGCTGCGGAAGCATCCGGGACATCCAGAGGTGAAGCCTGAGCTGCCAGCAGGCATTTCACACTTGTCACTGGGCCAGAGACTCCCCAGCAGCACGGCAGCAGCAGCAGCAGCAGCTCGGCCCAGGGCTGTGCAGGACCTCGCACAGGCCTCGGACGCTTTTCCTCCGGGATCGCTCGTGGACTCCGGGGGGGTCTCGGCACTGGCCGTTCCTCACGGCGGCTGAGGCTCATCCGGCCAGGAGGCGCGGTGGCAGACGTCTGCCCAGGGCGTCTGCAGGCCAGGGATGGCGTGTTCTGGCAGACGGATGGGGGTAATTTCCAGAAGGCCTCGCTGATGGATGCTCAGGGGAGCGGGCAGCAGCGGCTGCCAGCTCTCCGGCGGACGCGGGGGCTCGGCTGGAAGCGGGCCCCTCTTGCCATGGTCTGTTACCTTTGGCTGCTGCCAGTGCAGCACCTTATTCCTTCCTGTGTTTGGCTCTTTCAGGTCATCAAGGATCCCCCTCCACCTCCGCCAGCCCCAAAAGAGGTACGGTCTGATGGTGCTAATCTCATCCCATCGCTCACACGGAACCGCTCCCCTGCTTCCCTGTGCACTGCGTGTCCGGCTCCTTGTCGGAGTGCTGCCAGAGAGAGGACTGCCCCGGAGGGAGCCTTCAGCAGAGAACAGGGTTGCCAAAGTCCAGATCTCTGCTGTGTCTCAGCTCAGTGTGGCCTGAATTAAGCCCAGAGCCACAGAAACACTTAGGGCCTTTATTCCGAGATAGCGTTGTTTTTCCCGTTCTGCACTGAGGACAGAAAGGCTGCATAGCCCTTGTCCAACATCTAAAGATTCATGTAGGACTTAGGCAGCATTTTCACCCAGCTTTGGCATTCCAGACACTGAGGAATTCCCCTTACAAGGGAATTTCCCTCCCTCTTAAGGGCAGTAACGCACTGGAGGTTCTGCTGTCCTCGGTGTTTGCACCCCTTTCACAACCAACAGGGTACGCTCCGTGAACTCCAGTGAAATACACGGAAAAGACGTTCAGAGTGTGTGTGTGTAAGTATCTTTTAAGAGTAAGTATCATTTGAATGTACTTACAGGAAGAAGAACAGGAGCCCTTGCCTTCCAAGAAGTGGCCCACGGTGGATGCTTCGTACTACGGTGGACGAGGAGTTGGGGGAATTAAGAGGATGGAGGTTGGTGTGCTCTGGAGATGGCAGGTCCCTCAAAGACGAACTCTCCGAGGCTGCCTGCAAGTGTGGAAACAAAGACTTGAAAGTGCACTGGAAATACAAGGCCATAATGTGTGCTTGTCTTCCCACTGGCATAAGCCTTGGAAAATTCGTTACCATATCGAACAATTCTGACCTTGCCTCTGAAAGAACAGCTTTCAGTAGTTCCATTTGACTGGGACTTTAAATAGCTGCCTCAAGACATGCTCTTTCCATCAAGCTAATGAGAAAGAGAGAGTGAGAGCCTTTTCTGCGTGTTTTGGAAGGAATTACAGTGAAACATAAGTCCCCCAAGTGTGGGCCAGCCAAATGCGCTGACAATGGTGACGCTGAGGAGAGGCTTGATCCCAGAGGGACTCGCAGCGACAACAGAGCCTGTCTTTGAAGAGACATGATAGCATCATGTTAATTAAAACAGAATGAAGAATGTGCATCCTTATGGGCACATCCTTATGGCAGGTTTTGTAGTCAAGTCAGCCTTTATGGAATGTGCAAAGCAGTTCCTAACTGCAGTCCAGGAAGCTGTCTCTCTCTGAAACACCCACCTAGGCCGTACTGAGGTGTCTTGATGAAACTTTAAAGGTATTGGCCTAATCAGCTTTGCTTGAGTACTTTTAAAATGCAGCAGCAGAACGTGCAGGTTTGAAGCTGTGTCGCTTATATGCATTTTCTTCAGCAGTTCAGAATTGCTAATTTAGAAGAGCTTCAGATTTCACAAAAAGCAAACATTTTGTGCAGTGCTTTTCAGAGGCAAGCTAGGAAATTACAATCCAAGAATTACAAGCTTGGATTTCTGAGGGGAACTATGATAGCCTCCAGGAGGGGTCCCAGGGTTTAAACCATTCCAGTCTAAATGCGATCGTGCACGATGGAGCAGAAACCTCGTGAACACGAGTGACATCAGGACCACAAAGAAATACATGTTCAGCCCATGGCAAAAATGCAAACGAGAGTAGAAACTGATGATTAGGTTAGAAAACCTTTTCATCTGTGGTATGAATTTTGTGCAGGACTAAGGGCTAAAGATCTAAACCAACTGAAATTCCTGCCAGCGTAATGATGGGCCCTTGAAAAATGCCCCCCCTTCTGTGGGGTGTGGCTCTGTCTGTCCCTGGGACCCCAGAGCGGTGACAGGTCTGGCTGGGCACCGATGGTCAGTGCCTCCAGGTCTGACTGGGGAGCTTCACCTCTGCCCTGCCGCGTCTGGGACTGGGGCTGGGAAGGTGGGCTCAGGCTGTTGGGAGAGCAGGACAGGCCTCCCAGCTCTCCCTGGCTCAGAAGAGCGCGCTGCTCCTTTGGGGAGTCAGGGCAGAGACGAGAGAACACGCACTCCAAGGGAGGTTGTTCCTTACCTGGCAGTTAGAGGTGGTTTCTGTGCCGTGGCCAGTGACGAACTTGCTGGCCCAGTCGTGACGTTTCCTCCATGTTTGCAGTCCATGTGGCAGTGCAGTCATCTGGTTTTTATTGCTTCTCTGGCCTCTGTTCTTCTGCCATTCCTCTGGCAGCTCGATTCCTCTGGCAGCTTCCCTGTCTGGAGAAGGGGAGGGACTGAACCAGCACCCTTGCACTTCCCACTCCTGTGCTGGGGCAGGTACCCATCCACTCTTGCCTTCCCCACTAGCTCCACCCCTCCGTGACAGTCGCAGGTAGCTTGGGCAGTGCTGTCTTCTGGCATTGCTGTAAAGTTTTGCGATGTCATTGCCAGACCCCACGTGTTACAGTTAATTTGTTTTTATGTCAAAATTGGGTGATCAGACTCCACCAGTTCCGGTTTTTTCTGGGTGAAGTGGCTTCTGACAGAGGGAGAAGGTAATTTTTTCAGTGAGAGATCGACCATCTAATGGTTTTAACAGTGTTTAAAATACATTTTAGCAGCCACGTGACAAATCCTGTAAAAGTACCACTGATCACAGTGAAAGACATAGGTGTCCAGGGGCCTCCCGGCAGGCCAGATCACAGCAAATGGCATGATTATGTCAGGTCTTGCTGAAATGATCCAGGCCACTTTGACTAAGGACTCTCAAACTCCAGCCATAGCTTTTAGCTGTTCCTTTCTGGATGAGAAGGGAACAGCCCAGTCCAGGCTTGTTTCTGGGTGCAGTACAGCAAACACCCCTGCTCAGATTGCTGCACGGTGCCTCCAGTTACAAGGTGAAATAGGATTCCTGCAGCAAGGTGAATCATCCCTCTTAGCTGGAAGGTTTTTCCGCGTATTTCCTCTGCAGAGCGCAATGAGCGTAGCCTGTATGGAAGTAGGAATATGTGTCTGTCTCCCCAAGAGTGACAACCCAGGTTTCCTTCTCTTTCAGCTCTTTGGGTATATTTTATACACTTGGAGCAGGGATTAACATTACACATTGCTACGTGTTCTACATGCACTTAGGCAGGTTAGACTGCTGCACTTCTCCAGTGTGTATCTTCCTGCAGGACAACATGGAAATCTGAGCTGGTTCAAGGAGCTTCTGCTCAAACCTGCCCATTTAATCTACACTGGGGTTCTCGGAAACTCTCTGGGTTAGGAAACCTGGGTTCCAGAAATCTTGGCTTTCATGTGTGCCAGATTAAGGTCTGGTGTTTTAGGATAAATAAGAAGTGGAAATTATATTTTTCTATCATTACTTAGGGAAGATTTCACAGATTCTCTGTCTCCCGTACAGCCCATGTGAAGCACGATAGAATTTTCTTTCACTACTGAGACTTATTTACAGACACTTAGCTAAGACTATTGTTATCATAAATGAAGAGGTAGTGTTCTACTCAGTACCTCCTCAGCACCTCTTCCAAATTTATCCTTGTTCAGCTCCCTCTGTCACTTGCAGCAGTTTCTGTGCCCTGTGGTGCACTCTCACCTGAACTCTGCCTTTCCTCAGGTGCGCTGGGGCGACAAAGGCTCCACAGAAGAAGGGGCCAGGTTGGAAAAAGCAAAGAATGCTGTGGTGAAACTCCCAGAAGAACCAGAAGAACCTTTTCACCCTAAACCACCTAAACCAAAGCCTACCTCACCAGCCATGCAACAGAAGTGGTACACGCCAATCAAGGTAATCTGTTCAGTCTTTGGTACAATTTGTTACTAAGGGCTGGATTCCTTGTGCTTTATGCAGGCTGAGCTGTGCGTTACTTTCCAAGTGTTCCCGTTCAAGTGTAATGTGCTATTCTCAAAGGGAACACCTACTCAGCAGGAACGGCAGGAGCCGTTTGTAGCCCTAAATGCAATACTTGATCATTACTGCCACGTTGTTTGCCTCCCCTTAAAAAGGGACATATTGTACAGTGAGAGCATTAAAATCTATGGGGGCTTTGTTGGCTTAGTTGAGCTAATTAAACCCAAAACTGCACAGTTTGTAGCTGCTACTGTAAGTTTTAAACACACATTGTCATGACAAACCAAGAAAAGCAAAAAATTATATAAAACAGTGTAATGCGAGAAGTCCGACAAAAAGCGAATTGTTCTATCTGGCTCATAATAATGGTGCTCTGAGTCACCTGCAAACGCAGCACAAGCACTTCTAACAAGCGGAAGGTAGGTCTGTAAATACCTTGCCTTTAGGTGGTAAGAGCAGAAGACACACAGGTGTAGCTGGGACTCTGGATACCTCTGCCTTCCCAAGTGCCTCCGAGTCCTTTCTGACCCCCAGAAAGCCCTGAAGCCGTGATGTCCAGACACACAGGCAAGGTCTGGAACCATCATTGCAGAGTGGGACGCTCCTAACCAGCAGCAGAGCCCTGTGCGTGTGCTGCGCAGAAGCTGCACGCCTGTGGCGAACCTGCCGCACCCAGAACGCGTGGGACTCGCCCTACGCGGCGTGCCCACCAGGGCCCACGTGTGTGCTGTAAAACATATTGTAGAAGTGTATTGATGCGGGATAAACCCCGGATGGGCGTGGGGGCATTGGGCCCAAACCACGGCAAACAAAGCACCACTCCTGGATGGCTCAGAGTACGGGTGGGTTGGGCCCCCCCGCTCCACTCCCCAGGCACGTGAGTGCCCTCCCTGGCACTCCGGGTGGGCAGGAGCAGCACCGCAGCGGCCGCGGGGGACACGGCCCAGGCTTAGCTCTGCTTGCCTGGCTCCAGGGAAGTGGTGCTCTGCCGTGGCACTCCGTGTCCCCGGGACGCCCCCGGGCAGCCCCCGTGCGGGTGCGGTGCGCTGCCCCCTGACCGAGCCCGCTGTGTCCCCGCAGGGCCGGCTGGACGCGCTGTGGGCGCTGCTGCGGCGCCAGTATGACAGAGTCTCGCTGATGCGGCCCCAGCAAGGAGACCAGGTGGGTGTGCGGCGCGCGGCCGGCGAGGGGCTGGGTGCGCGGCCAGCCCGGCGGCTCTGGGGGCAGAGAGCCACCGGAGCGGCGCGGCGGGAAGGGCGACGCGCCGGGGAGTCCGTGCGGCGAGAGGGGCACGGCACCGGCCTGGAGACGCGGCGCCAACACGGGGCTCCCGGAGGCAGAGGGAGGGGTGCTGGATGTGGTGTGCGCTCAGGTGGAGAACAGGAATGCAGCCTCGTGCAGGGTAAACTCTGTCACAGGCACACAAATCGCTCTCAGACACAGCTGCTCTTAAGAGCAGAGGCTGGCAATACTGTCCGTGCAAGTTGCTTACCAGAGCTTTGCACTTCCATACCAAAGGTGCCTTTCACAGAACAATGAGGTGAAGAAATGAGTTTCTCAGAGAGTCCCTTCTCCTGGAACACTTGCGGCCACTGAAGAAGGGCCTCTCCTCCAAACGCTGCTCTGATAAGGACACAGAACTGCTGCTTGCACCTCTGATATTGACACCATATAGGGTATTTTTGATTGCTGCTCCTCAGGAAAGTATCATTTGGAATGTCAGCACTTTTTCCCTGGGACCACTCAGCTTCCTGTCTGTGGCACTTGGGAAGAGCCAGAGGAGCAAATGCTTTCCTTTAAATAGCGTGGCAGCAGGTCACAGTCTCACGTGCCACAGAGCACTGCTGTGCAGGAACACTGTCTATGCACCATACAACGTGAAGGCCACATAAAAGGACGAGAGGGTTTAAGGGGAGGGAGTTACATGTGGTAGGATGGGAGGTAATGGGAATTTTCTGGGATGAAGTTTGGTGCTGTTCAAAAGGACGAAAAGGTGAGACTAAGGTAAGACAAGCGTTGGAAGCAGCAGAATGGCCAAGTGCCGTGCTGCAGGTGGAGAGCACAGCTGGATACAGGTGTTAGCATTGTTACCAAGGCAGGTTAGTGACTCCTTGCATGAACGATGCATGTGACATGGAGCAGCAAAAACAACAGCAAATCTACACACAAAATACACGGCACGCTACAGTTTAACAGGTTAATTCAGTGTAAACAGGAACACAGAAGTGGTGCCTTAAAAGGCTAAAAAAGTGTCAGCCAGGCCCTGTTTTGGGGATTTCTGCCCCTAAAGGCAGGGAGTTACTGTAAGGATTGGCCTCGGGGCAGGCTTTGCTGAGCCATTGTGCAGTCAGACACCTGCGTTCTCTGGGCCTGATGCCTAAATGAATGGTGGGTCAGATGTGACCTTTGTCACTGCGGAGTGACATTTCTGCACAGTGTTTGCTGTCTTGGGGAAAAAATGCTATCTTTTTCCTTGTTCCTAACACGCTGGGTGGGGATCCCATGATGGGCTCCTGGGTTTGTGTCAGTTCACGTGTGTGCACGGAGAGACACACACGCACACACGCTTGCCTTGGAAACGGCAGCCATGGAATTGTTCTGTTTCATCATCTTCCTTTTACTGTTTAAGAACTTGTCAGTTCCATTCGTAAAAGAACTCAGTGCTGAATGTGAGTCCTCGATCAGGCAACTGAAATTTAGGCATGAGGTATCAAAGCAGAGCGAGCCGTTGGTGCACCGCGCTGTCCCGGCNAGCTGTGCGGCGGCCGCGGGGGCGTGGGGCAGGGCAGGGCACGCGGGGCCCGGGGGCTGCAACGCTAAAGGTAGCGCGGCTTGGACACAGCTGCTCCCCGGCTCGCCTCAGGCACAAATCCAGAGATCCAACGCGGGCTGGCTGTGCTGGGGGCCGAGGACACGCAGCCACTTCAGAGACAGCTGCACGCCGCGGCAGCTGCGCCGGGCTCCCAGTGAGGGACGAGGACAGCAGGTACGGATCGAGGGCCCCACAAACAGCCTCCATTAAGCCACGAGCGCTTTTGAAGGGCTCCCATCAAACAGAGCAAGTCCGCAGCAGGAGATTTCGGCTGCAGAGCCATGTGGTGTTTTCTGCACTAACAAGGTAATTTATAAATGATGCATTACCCTGTGTCTGTGCTCCTAGCTAGACTTCCCTCCTGTTTTTTATTAAAGGGGCAAAGAAGACTGAGCCACAGCAGTTTGGGCTACTCTGATAAACCAGTTCAGTGTCCGAGGGTCTGCACTGAACTTCTTTTCCCAGGAGTCTGGGGCTGCCCAGGAACACAGCCAGCCTCAGGGGCCTGGTTTTTCCTCTAAATCCTTGTGTTCGTTTTCCAAGTCATAGTTTGGCACCAAGAGGTGATCATCAGGGGTTTGGATTCTTTGTCTCAGCTTGTTTCAATGTGATGGTGGCCGAGAGTCTGATCCTGTGTGCATTTATGCACACAAACATCCTTTAGTCCACAAATAGCCCATGGCACTTGTAGTTGAAGATTTTGCCCTATCAGGATGCAAATAGGAGTCAACGGTAAAAGAAAGATTGTACGTCATTCTAGAAGAATCAGAAGAGAGGAGAACTATAGAATGCTTCCAGCTTGTACTTCCATGTACAAACCAGCCTTTTAAAAAGGAAGACATTTGTACTTGTTTTTAAGTCTATTAGTATTTACCTGCTTTAAGGATCTTTTCTAATAATGGCTGCAGAGCTAACACAAACATCTGTTTAAACTGCTACTTTGGAGCATCTCTGCATAATACAAAAGTAACACATTCTGCATGTGAAAGATGTGGAGAGCAGTGCTCTTTCCAGAAGGAAGCTCCTGGTCTCTGGAGTCACGCCCTCGCCCTGTAACCTGGGCTGCTCTCGGGAGCATCTGGCTGGCTGCCTGGCAGGTGCCCATCCCGACTAGAGTGGCTCTCCTGGCAGTTGGATTTGCTGTCAGTCAGTGGAAGTGGGAGGGATCATCTTGCTGAAGAGAGGATGTTGTGCTGGTGTCAGGAAAAACAGGGATATTTTTCCAACTACGTAGGCAGCAGTTCCTGGCACTGCCTCCCTTGGTGCAGATGAGTCTGCTGCTCTCTTAAACGAGCCTTCGGGACTCATCCCTCTGTGAGCACTGGTAGGAATGGGAGAGCAGGAAGAAACCAAGCTGCCTGCCAGTTCCAAGGCCACGCGGCACGGGATGATGGCCACAGAGAAAAGAACGCCAGTGCTGGGGGGAGCACGGATGTGCCACAGCCATCCCACAGCTTCCCTGCCGGCACATGAGCAGTGCAGCCCCCCAAAGGAGACCTTTCCACGGGCAGGGCAGGGGCTGGTAATGACCGAGCGTTTCGCTGTGCAGGATTCCCAAGCAACGAACGCATTCGTTTTCCTCATCCTCACGACACCTTTCTCATGGAGCGAGCGATGCACCAGGCCTGTTCCCCTGCCCAGATTATTCCTCCCCTGCGAGCTGGCGGCGCAGGGCAGCTGTCCGAGCGGCTGGCCGGGATTCGGGAATGGCCGCCGAGCTAATCTTCAGGCTTTGCAGATGAAGGAGGCAGCAGATAACAGGATTAAAGTTTCCCAACCCAGGGTTTTCACAGCCCGAGACGCGGGCGGAGGGGGAGACAGAATGACTTCTGTCATTAATCTTAATTGATTGCCAAGAGGTTTTTAATCTGGCTTATTAATTAGGAAGGTCCTTAACACACTGTCTACATATCAACATCAGATGCTCTTTTGGGACTTTGGGGACATATGGCCTATCTATATTTACATTCACACAATTTACACATACATACATCGCTGTATGGGAGCTGCTCGCACGGGTAACGCACGCGGAGCGCCGAGGAAGCGTTTGCATTCGCACGCTCCTCAGCGAAAGTGGATGGAAATGGAAAAAACCCCTTGCACAAAGGTTACATTCCCACACAATGAACGCACATACCTCTGTTTATGTTGATAGGCATATTAATCCAGATCAATTTTACGTGCCATTTATCTAGATTAGCGTTCCAATGGCATCCTTGGTTTGGCACATTTAAGCGAGAGGTCCCAGTGCTCTTCCACAGTGACATGGCATGTTTTAAAAGGTCCAGGCTGTGGTTTCACTGCCATTTTGGAGGAGTTCAGCACAAATACTTGATATAACAGAGTCGGGTGATGTTGGAAATAATTGACCAGAGCCAGAGAGGCTCTGAGATGGGAGGCGGTGGCAGAATGAGGTGAACAGAACTAGACTGGTTTCCCTGTCACTTCACTGGGCTCCGCTCCTCTAACCAACAGCAAAGGCATATAAAAGCACCTTGGAAAAGCTGTTTTTACAAAGTGAGTTTCTGTCTCACCCGGCAGGTGTGGTGTCACCTGCCGTAGCTATGGCAGCCTGAGCTCATTCACTCACCCAGGGCGAATTGTTATAAACCTGTGGTAAACTGCAGCTACTGGAGCCCAGAGCATGCTCAGATGTGCACATCCAGGTCTGACCCGACCCAACGGGGGGCTCTAAAGCCTGCAAGCAGTTGCAGGTGTTAATCCTTTTGTGCACATTATCCTAAAGAAGGCAGGGGGAGGGAGCTGTTCCCCTACAGCTCTTCGAAAGTTGGGAAGAACTACAGCACACATGCTGTGGGATGTGACTGCTGCATGGGAGAAACGGACACGGGGGAGAGGGAGAGAGAAGAAAAGTGATCCAAAATTATATTTATTGCCTCCGATCTTATGACTGTATTCCCATAATTCAAAATTACTTTTGTTCTGAAATCAGTTTTTGCAGTCCATTCTGAACTACGGATGCATAAAGCATTAAGAGAAACCCCTGACCACTTCAGTTTGCATTTTAAACTGGCCAGGTGTTCCCCAGCCAGAACAGTTCCTGACCATTGACCTGTGGGTTGGCTGCGTCACAGCCTCCTGCAATTTAAACACAGGCTCCAAGGAAGTAAATGCAATTCGCAGCGATAGTTCCTGGTGCTGCTTCCTGTCACAGAGGGTTTGTGGGTGCACACAGGTCTATCCCCTCCCAGTTACTCCAAAAAGAATTCTGTAACTTCTAGGAACTGGTGGGCAAATGCTACATGAGATCAACCACTGCGGTTCAGGTGGGCTCAGCTCCTGCCGGCCTCCAGGCCGTGCCGGACAGGTGACCAGGGAAGAGGAGCAGTGTACCTGGCGTGCGGCCTCGGGATGGGTGACACAACCCTCTGGCCGTGAACACAACCTTGGGGGTGGGTGACAGCCTTCCTAGGACAGCGCTTCCCTGCTGCAGCTTCGCGGGTGCTCTGGGGCTCAGTAGGGCTCCTTCCTAGGTAATGGTTATTTCTCAGACACATTTCTGTCTGCAGTTTTCTCCCACAGCCTTGCCCTGTCTTTATTACTTAGTGCAGCAGGCCACACGCTGCAGTGTAAAACAGTTTGGTCCAATGAAAAAGGATTAGATTTTCTTGGAGTTCATGATCACGTTTTTCCAATGAAACAACAGAAATTCTTTACTAGTGTGAAACAGAAGTTCCCTTTCTGGATGCAAATTGTGCCTGTCTGAGCAGAGGGGAAGTGAAGGTGCAAAGCGCACAGGAGCTCGTAGCGTGTTTTGTATCTTTCTGTACCCAGGTAGATGGATGATATTTTATTTTACATTACAGTGAAACATAGAACCTGCTAAATTTTGGAAAGGCTGTAAAATAACGGGCAGAATAAGCATATTAGGATCCAAAAGAAACCGGGTTATTTAGAACTGAACATTCGGAGCAGAGCCTAAGGGCTCGGAGGATACTGCTCCATTCTGGGAAGGATGTTCCCAGCCCAGCCGAGCACCCCTGCATTAGGGAATGCCCCAGAAACTCTGAGAAGTGCCACTGAGGCCCCCCTGCTCACCCAGGAGAGACAGAGAGGATGTCTGAGGACACCTCTTCATCCTAGGGCTGCTTCCCTGCCTCCCAGGGCTGCCTTGCTGCCCTGTTCCCAGCTCTGTTTGCCCCCTTGGGGAGCTGTGGGTGCCTGTCTTAAACCTGGAGTATCTCCCACAGCCCAGCCACAACCAGTCACAGGCCATTTGCTGTCATGCCTTTACTAAAACAGCATCTCTAGACAAAGGCTCCACAGTGAAGCGGCCAGGGCAGTGATGGGAATGCCGCTCCCAGCCCACCTGCTCCCATGCTGGAACAGCCGTCGGTCCCCTCTGGTGACATTGCCATGCCCCAGCAAGTGGTTATAGGTCATTGGGGCCAATCAGTTCCATGATTATGGCAGCTCAGTAAGGTTCTTCCCTCTGATAACAACAACAGAAAGGAAAGGTATATGAAGGATTAGGAGAATATAATGGATATAACTTTTCCATTGTACCTAGGAATCTGTGCATTAGAACTGTGGGAATTCTCTGAAAGAATTCTCCCTCTTTCCTTAAATTTATTTTTCCTATGCTGGTTGTAATTAAGGCCCTTTCCTTCCAAGGCAGCCACATGCCCAGCTGGCACTCTGTGAATGCTCCGAGGCACGCTCAGGGCATGTTTGGTGTCAGTCCGTCCTGATTTATAAACCCATAAATGCTCTGCTTAGAGAAAGGAGAGTAATACTAGGTTTTGGCTCAAAGAAGTCAGGAGTAATGCAGTGTGCTACGTCACGTGGCACCACCTGTCAGCCAGAAGAAACACTGAGACTACTGATCCCCTGGTTTGTCCAGTGCATGCTCAGGGATGGCGTTTTCTGTGCTTTTGTCAAAGGCTGTTGTCACTGGAGATGGTCTGGAAAGGCCAGTTTGGTGCTAACGAGATGGCTGGGAGGAGGCAGCTGCAACAGCAGCGGGAAATGGTGCTCTGGGCTCGCTGCCTCTCTGGGATCGGGGTCTGTCCCACGCCTGTGACTCGAGGTCTGAGCACCTGCAGAGCCCTCAGCGCCTGCAGTTGGGCACCTTCCCAAGCACCCTCCCACTGGAGACCCTGTTCCCGCAGAACCCGTGTGTGCGGGAGCAGGAGCAGCGGGGGATGTGCCTGTTTGGGAGGTGACACCGGAGCACGTGCACGAGAGTGACCTGACCTGCTCACACCTGCAGTACAGCTGTGCTGCCTGATGTGAGAGGAACGGCTGGGCTTCCTTTGGCACCAGGGCTACAGGTCCGTCTGTATCCACGATGTAAGTTCAGTCACGCGCACCCCAGCTTCCTGAGGCTGATATTTTCAGATGTGCTACTCAGATCTATTTTAAGGGTTCTTCCCACTCCAAGTCTGTGATGAGCATTAGAGCTTTAAAGCGCTGCTTTGGGAAGCTATTATCAGTAGGTCTTAATTATTGAACACTATACCTTCTGGAAAAGTTGTTTCATCACTGGAAAGTGACCTTGCTAGAAGAGGCAGAGGGAAAGAGAGGCGTATGGTGCCTCCTGAGAGCAAGTGGAGTGATGCGTGGCAAGAGAAGACACTAAAGATTTATTGTCTGTGGCAAAAGAAACATAGATCTCTGCTTGTGCAGTAAGTGTTTTTGACATCATACGCCATAAAGAGTGATTGGATGCTGTAGTTAAAAAGTGTTTCACTGAAGGGAAATAATAGACATTTTCACAGTGCTGTGTCTATTAAGCGTCCAACTGCGTGGCTGCGCAGCTGAGCTGGCCCTGAGAACTCCAGTGTCGCAGTTCAGGCAGTTCTGAGTTACAAGGCAGCTGGATAATCCTGAGAGGACACTGAGAATTTCTCTGTCTTGAAAGAAGATCCCTTTTGACCTTGGCTGGTACAGGTTCTTATTGCCTGACATCACACCACTGGACAAGTTCAACATCAGCACTGTTTGGATGCCTTGCATGGAAATTTCATTTATTAACTCGGTCCCGGCCTTTTCCCTGGAATTTCTCTTTTTCCCCGCTGTTAGTGCAGCGGTGTGCTTGTCTCCCAGTGACACTGCTGGCTGGAGTTCTCCCATTGCTTCAGTGGTTTAAAAACCCCAAGAGAAACAGGCGTTCAGTTTAAAATAAAAGCTGGGGAGAAGCCAGCATTCAGCCTCACCTCTCACCCCGTGCCTGCCTCTGCCAGGCTGGAGAGCGAGGTGTGGCCAGAGAGCTCTTCGATAAATCATCATTAGGTCCTGCAAATACAGCAGCCAGGCCCAGGCGCACAATTAGGCACCTAATTATGGTGAAAATGCAATTGCGCACTTTGCTACAACGGCCTCACGGCCTCGGGAGCCGCCCGGGGCCCGTCCTGGCCCAGCGAGGCGCAGGGATGGCGTCTCTGCAAAGTGTCCTGCGAGGGGCAAAAGTGTTCAGGGCGCTCAGACGGGAGTCTGCCCGGGCACAGTCCGCGCTTGGGTCGCTCCTCCTGCCCACACGGGGGTGACAGTGATGGGTGGGACAGGGCACAGCACGGGTGTGTGACCCTCATACAGCGGGGAAGGAGAGGGGACAGGGCACAGCACAGGTGTGTTAGTTCTGCCTCCTTTTGCTGCGGTTTCTTTTTCTTCCTTTCGACAAGGCAAAGAGGGGAATACCCAGCCAAGTGGGATCCGTGATTCAGATGACAGTGTGTGACTGAAACTGCAGCAAGGCTGATTCCAAAGGAAAATACAGTTTAAAATAACGCTGTTGCTGTTCAGGGACAGCATTTTCCATATGAAAATGTCTGATCTGGGAGTGCTGTCAATGCCACAATCCACGGGGGGCCAGACTGTTCAGCCGCTGCTCCCGTCGGCAGGGCCCACGTGAGGGTAGGAGTGTGTGACCTGGGAGCTGCACGGGTGAGGTGCCACCAGTGGCTTCAGTTCTGTTTACCTGTGCCAAAAGTTTTTAACCTGGACTTTAACGCTTAGCTGAGAACAACCGAGGGAGGAGCCCAGTTCCCAGTCAGGAAAAATGAAGTGCTCTTGTCCTGTGCCTGTTCAACATCCTATGATGCATTTTCTTTATTCTTAGTCTTGTAAAACCAGCAGTCCCTTCTCCTTGATAATGTGCTGGTAATTCCTTTGAAGGAATTCCTCATTTGGAATTGAAAACTTACGCTAAAAGTCTGAGAATAAGACTTGCTGGCGAGAATTTACCCGCCGAGGAGTGAAGATACATTCCAACATTATAAAATCATAGAACTGCTAAAATTACTGCAGTTTTTAGTTTTAAAACGCATGTAATTTGTACGGACTGAGGTGCTGCTCCAAGGAACTTTGTCTACGTCAGGGGTTCTTGATTAGCTTTATTCTGTGAACACAATAAAACCAGGATTTCTCCATGGATTCAGGAGGAGAGGCTGCCTGGGCCTCACTTCTATCCATTTTCTCCCCACCTGCCACGGTCAGGCCGTCAGCTGAGAGGTGTTTGTGTCTAGTTCTTGTGCTCACCACCAGTACAAAGTCCTAAGGAAAGCCATTATTTTGCTTAGGAAAAATGCAAAATTTTGCAGTTTCTCACCTACGCTTCCAAAGAACGGGGCCATGTCCCAAAATCCCACCAAAAAATCCAACAGTTCTGGTCCGCACCGGAGTCGGGAATTGTACCTAAGTTTGGGAAAGGCAGTTTCACTGCACTTTGATCCAGTGTAGGTGCAAACACAGGGTTATTACCTGGCTTAGACACACAGCTGCACTTGCAAGCTCTTGCATCCCTGTCTCCTCAGGATTTCCCATCCTTTGCTACCGTAATCTCTACGACAGAGGAGGAACAGGCACTGTATTTTCTGATTGTCACTACCAAGTCTGCAGTGATTTATTCCTATAGGCTCTAACTGAATTAAAATCTTAATTAAGCTTATGCCACTTTTTTCTTCATTTTAATTAGGAACAGCCAAATCACTTGTCTTGGGGAAGGAGAAAGAAAAAGATAAAGAGCAGCGACACTTTTTTCTGCTCTGTAGTTGTATTAATGAAGCCGTGGTGAGAATGTCCTCCCAGAGAGGTACCACAGGGCAGGACAGGTAACACAGCACAGACAGTGCTGTGGTACAGGAAACCTCAGTCTTCCACAGATATACTTTCCTTGAGTGTTTCCCGGTATCGTTTCACACCCAGCTTCTACAGTCCTCACTTTAATTAAAGACACCAGGAAATGACCCATTACAGCGGTGAGTTTTTGGTGCAGTCGCGTTGAAAACCCTCTGAGATTATCAAGTCTGGCTGCTCCCCCAGCACTGCCAAGGCCACCGCTGACCCACGTCCCCAAGTGCCACATCCACAGGCTTTGGAACACTTCATGGAGAAGCATCGCTTGTCTGTCCTGCTCCTGTGCCACCTACAGCAAACCGTACACAGGTCACAGGCTCCGCCTTGAGCAAATCAGAGGTTCGTACTAAGCTCTCCTAACTTACAAATGCTGCCATCAATGAAGTGTAAATCCCTCTCTTTAAGCAGCGAAGGCATCTTCGTGCGCTTCTCTTTCTGGTTACCCGTTCCTCTCTCCCCAGCCAGCCTCTCCAAAGGCTGCAGCTTCGCACAAGCGCAAGCTGGCTCTTTGTGGGGAGGCCCTGGCTGAGTTTGTGTGCTCCTCTACAGGGTGGAAGGTTTTTTTCCACAAGCTGCCCCACGGGGCCCGTGGCAGGGAAGTTGCCATTCCACCAGTTCCCCCTGTCTGCAGGGGAATGCGCTTCCACCAGCAAAGCTGCTGTGGCAGGGCTGGGGGCTCAGGCTTTCCCAGGGCTTCATGGGGCGGGGACCGTCCCAGGGGGACCTGGAGACTCTCAGTGCTCCCGTGAATCTCCTGCTCAACATTTGCATGTTGACATTTTCTACTTAAGGGGCCTTTTGGCATCTCTGGCATTAATTTATAATGCTGTGGTAGCGGGGCTGCAGCACTGCAGGAACAGCCTTTACTTTAGAAAGACTTTGCTCTGGAATCAGACTGGATTCAGTGTAGAGACTGACCACATTCCAGCTGCTCCTGCTGGGATTTGGTTTGTTGGATTTTGGTTTATTAAATTTTTGAATTCTTTTTATGATTGATTGGCTAGATTTTGCAAGTGTATTTCCTAACTGTATTTCCCAGCATCTTTACATTTCACACATTGTAATGGAGCGTTACGTGACACTGCTGGATTTTGTGCACCTTCCGTGTGAATTGAGCCCCAGGATCAGTCCAGGAGAAAAGGGCTTGAATTTGTGTACTTGTTTGGCAGACGTAATTCACAGACTCTGAAACCTCCCCTGGTTCATGCAAAGGTGTAATTAGAACCAGGGGGTTTTACACAGGCAAAGTGGGCTTAAAAGGGCCATTTATGTCAGTAAGCCCTTGCATTGGCAAAGGACAGACCAGCTGGATTAAATTTTATTACAGCTGGTACAAGGCCCCTTACAACATGCCTGGGTCATTTAAAAATTTTAGAAATCATTTAGCTTCAATCAGCCTTGCACTAACTGCAGTTAAATGCATGTAAGCCATTTGAGGACAGTTCACAAAGCTATTTTTATTCATTTACCTACACCTGTTTGAAAATATCATTTGAATTATGCAACTACTTACAATAATTGAACCTATGTTTCATTTTTGCCAGAGAATTTTTATTTAGAAGTTTCTAATTTGCCCAGTGCAGGCTTTGGTTCTGTTATGCTTTCAACTCCAAAGAGCTGACATCCTCATGAGTGAAAGGATGTAGAAAGGCACCGATCTACCCATGTTGTAATTAAATTCAGGTTTCAGTCCGTGTGTGGCTGCAGCTTCAGAAGGTAATTGTGCACACCTCATTGCTTTTTACTTCTGAATGCTGCTGTGGTCATTTACCAGGTAATTCCAGAGACAAGGTCTAAATTACCAGCGATTTCGTAAAGTTTCAAATATCCATCACCTATCAGGAGGATGCCGGGGCATTGCCTCCTGCCTCCCAGACTGTGAGTGCAACAGCCTTGGAAAAGCCCCAAACCCGGGCGGGAGCAGGGGGCTGGGCAGCCCATGGCTCAGTTCTGTGTACAAACTCGGCGTTGCCGTGGCAACCACGCTTAATTCGGTTTTGTAATAGCAGTGACAAACCCCACCACCTTTCCCAAATTCACCATTTATCACGGCATTCCTACACCTTACCTCCTTTTCACCATTCCGAGCCATTTCCCAGCTCTCCCACAGGGATTTTTGTGGGGGCTGTTCCTTTCCTTTGACCAATTGAACCAATCTGATCCCTCAGGCAGTTTGAAACGCTCTAGGTGGGATAATTCAAATTTTTGTCAAATCCCTTAGAACTCTAGTGTCCTCCTCCTGCTGGCATTCCCAAGTGTCTCCTCAGGCAGGAGGTAGGAGCCGGCTCAGCGCAAGGCTCCCAATGACACTGTGGGGGTTGTGCCGTGCCCACACACCTGCCAGCTGGGTCAGGGCCCTCTGGAGGGTGCACAGCTCCTTTGGGAAGCTCTGACTCTGCCCTTCCTCATGGCCCAGTGCAGCCAGGGCTCAGGCTGGGCTCTGGGAGCAGCCCCCAGCCTTGCCCCAGGCTCTGAGAATGCCCCTGAGCACACTGTCCCTGGCAGTGCCATCCCCCGGCCCCCCAGCCCCAGCCAGCCTTCAAGGCGAGGCAGATACGAAACAGTGGGGAGTGCGTTCCTTGGTGTTTCAGTGCTGCCGGATGGATGCCCATCCTGACCTGTGCTGTGCCCAGGTGTGTGCCCCCCCAGCCAAGCCATCCGCACTTCCACACCCAGGAGCAAACTCTGGGTCAGCCCACCCGGGAGGGGAGGGCGCTGGGCAGGGACCTACACACCCGGCATACGCTGCTCCTTTTCCTTTTGCATCCGCGCAGCTTTTCGGGACAGGCCGGTTCAAGTGTTACGCAGGTACTCAAGGCCAATTCGTGAATTACTTGGAGGAGCTTCCTTCCTTTATTCCAAAGCTGACAACTCCATCACCACCTCAACCAGGCTGTGTACAGCTCTAAGCTCTGGCCAGCCTCATCCATGCTTTAGTGAGAACCAGATGTTCCCTCTCTCCACAGCTCCTCCGAGTTATCTTCCATTCTGAGAGTGCCCTTGAGGGTGCTTCCCCCTGCCTGGTAAAAAACTACAGAAACCCAGAAGCTTTGGATAATGAAGCAAACATATTTTTGTGGTGCAGTGTGGGCAATTTTTTTTCAGTCTGCTGCTAGTTTTTAAATATAAAGTATAGCATATGTTTAACACAGAACATATGGAAAGAAAGAAAAAGCAAATCTTGAATTCCAAGTATCGTATTCTAAGGGGAAAAGACTCCACAGCGTGAAAGTGGTCATTCAGAACAAAATCAGGAAGATGTACTTATTATAGGTAAATATTTATAAACCTAGTTAGGAGAAGGAGAGTTCTCTCACTCTGGGCAGTGTCCAGGCACACACACAGGTGAGCTCTGCTTTGAGAGGAAGGTGTGACTCCCCAGCCTTGCCCGGAAGGGTGCTCAGCCCCCCTGCCAGGAGCTCATGTGCTCCTTCCCTGATGTAAGTGAGGCTGGGTAAGGCACCTTATTTTTCTGGACAGACTGACACTGCAATGAGTTAATGAATTTCTAAGTGAGATAATTCACTTCTGAATTCTTAGCAGACAGTTATGTTCAGTGTAAGAACTCTTCCATTTGTATTTCTATCTGCTCTTGTACTTTGTACCTGCCTGCGTAGGACAGATCAATCCAAACTTTCAGCTGGGAGTTCATGATCTCTTAGGCGCCCAGACTCCATCCACATGGACCTGGGTGCCGGGAGCGGTTCAGCTCCTGGCACAGGAACAGCAGCAAACACCCCCCTGTCCCGTTTTTGACGGGCAGAACTCCTGAGAGGCCGTTGCACACACGAGGTTTTTTACCAGCAGAGACCCTGGACAGACGGCAAATGGATAAAGCAGGATGGCCACCCCTGCACTCCCTCCTGCCCCCAGTGCTCACAGAACCAGGCACCGCTCGGGCCCAGCCCTGCCCTGAGGGAAATGCCGCACAGTGCAAAGCCCAGCACTGTCCCCAAACTGTCCCCAGACCGCAGCGGCTTCTTTTCTCAAGTCCCGGCACTTTGTCTCTTCTCCAGAACACGAGGACGGGGAGAACTGGTTTGAATGCCACGAGACAGATATTTACGTCTCTCTCATTTAGAGAGAAAGCCCCAGAAAGGACTCAGCAGTGGCAGGGAGGGACCCCAGTGCAGGTCTGTGCTCCCCAGACCCACCAGCACAGGAAGCCCCAGGTGCCATCCGTACTGACTTCCTTCTTCCCCCCTTTCTCTTCCCTCTCCTTCTGTGTGCAGTCCCAGATAACTGCCAGTCACTTGGCCGGGCTGGCTCACAGAAGGTGCAGCAGGCACAGATGGCACTAATGCATAAATGTGATCTAGTGAAGGGATGCCAGCACCAACCCCCAACAGGTTCCAAGGAACTGCAGTGCACTTACAGGGATACGGGGATTGGCAAGGTGAAAGCTGAGATTTGCAAGAGCTCGCTGTTCCCAGATCAACAACAGAACCCTACAGCAAACGAGCAGATTTCTTTATTAATTTAGCAAATGCACTTAAGGCCACCATCTCTGGGTTTATGTGTAACAAAGCCCCTCCAAAGCCCTCACTCGTTATACAAATTAAACTGAGTGAAGGAAAAAAGGGAGAAAGGCAAAGGTGGGAACTGAAAACCAGAACAAACTCAGCAGTCTGCACTGATTCACGTGGTTTTTGGGAGAGCTCCTGAGAGGAAACAGAGCACAGAGGGGTTGGGAGCCAGGGGAGCTGGACAGCAACGGAGTAAATGCCATAAATACCCTGTCCCTCCTCAGCACTCGGAGCACACAAACACCCCACCAAATCCCTTTTTCCAGTAGTCGTCGGTAACAGATATTTAGGAAAAATGCACGGGGAAGGGAGTAAATGCAGCCTGACCATGTTCCCACAGGACACCTCTCCTGATTGCTGGAGAACCGGGGCATCTCCATAGGCACATCTATAGCAGTGACTTCTAGTGAGGAAAAACATCTCGGGGAATACAGCCTCCACCCCCAGGCCCCATTCCAAAGGCAGGAAGAGAGGCCAGCCCAGTGCACCCATCGAGGGGGCTGCCAGCACTGTGTGCGACGGGCCAGCTGGGGGGGCCCGGAAGGAGCCCCTGACAGACCGCACCCTGTCACTCTGCAGTCCAGGGACCCTTCTCATCCCAGTGCCATGAGCCTTATGCAGCTGCCTTTAAAGGAACTATTCCTGATTTTCAACAAGGCACACAGGAGCAGAAGCAGAGCCTAGAGATTAAGAGCTGCTAACTTAGTGACACCGGCACCCGCAGGGGAATTGTAGCAAATGCCTTGGCAGTACGAAATCAGAGCAGTGCTGCTGGGGAGTGGGATGCCCAAATATCTGAAAAGTTTGGATTACTAATCCCTTTGGCATTCCAACCAAAGCCGAACAATGTGCCGAGGGGTTTGTCTGCAGGAAGAAGAGTTTACTCTTGCGGTACCAGGGAAGCTGACGCGGCAGAGCGGTGGGGAACAGCCTGGCACCCGTGTCCTTCCTGGCCTAGTCCTTGGTGTCAGCAGCAGTGAATTGTCACCAGCTGGAGGGCTGGGACAGCTGGGTCACAGTGGCATCTAGAGGGCTGCCACGTGCAGTGTGTGTGCAGAACGAGGGTCCTGCTGGCCTCTCCTTTCCTGTCTCCAGAGCCAGAGCCAGCCCCAGCCAAGCGGGCACAACCCCAGGGAGCTGCACCCTCCTGCAGCAGCCTTGCTAGTCTTCCTCCTAAGAGCCCCCACTTAAACCCTGCCTACTGCTTCAAATAGATTGACATCTTCCCACAAAACTTCTAAAGTGGATATTTTGGTCATAGTAATTGTATGATAACTAGCTTAAAATGATTTCCACAGTGTCCTGAATACCACAGAACTGGGCTGCCTTCTCTCGTTACAAGCCATTGCCACAAGCCAGTCAGACGCTGTATAATCCGCAGGCCGGGATTTGGGCTGGGATCTGACTGCTGTGCCGTTGCTCCAGTACGGGCTCAGAATGTGACCCTGGATGACTTAGGTACCTAAGGCCGTAGAGCACCACGTAGGGTCTTAAGTCTCTGAGCCACCTGAAGAGGAGAGTGTCTCTTCAGAAAGGCCCAGGTTAAAGAATTGATCGGGAAAAGGACACTGGGAAGTGTTCCTAAAGGACAGGGATGTTAGGAGAGGCCTGAGTCGAGGTCATGATAGAGGAGAAGCGGAGTTTGAGGAGAACAGGTCTTCTGACAGTTCTGGTTTATCTGTTGCTACGCCTGATTTCAGAGAAGGATAAATTGCATTGTTCTCACAATGGCTGCACAGACGGGAGGAAGGAAGAGGAAGCATGATGGGAATGTTTAACTTGTGCTTTAGAGGTGCCATCCCTAGGAACTCCGTATTTTGCATATTCTTTGTCCTTATAGATAAAAAAGGCCCCACAGCAGTAGGATTTGCTAATTTATGGTTTCGGTGGGCTGATTCTTGATTCTACGAGACTTGAAGTGTGATGCCTCTATAGTAGAATATTACCTTTCTTTTCTTCCTGAGAAAGCTGTAGCCATCTCAAGAAGTTGTTTAGGATGCTGACACGAGGAAACTGGCACTAGAGATTAGGCCTGGTGTCAGTCTGTCTAGAGACCCCCCATAACATAAACGGGATCCCCACTCACAGCAGGGATTAATCTCAGAAGATTTGGGAAGATGTCAAAGAGCTGAGACATGTCTCAGAGAAAACCTCTCTCCCGTTCTTCCCCATGTACTGCAGCGCTGCACGTGTGGCTCTCAGAGCTTCACCCGGAAGGAAGGATCACAATCCAACCCCCCAGTGTCCCATGGGAGGAGAGGGAGCTGTCCCAGGGACAGCACTGTACGTCACTGTGGAGATGGCAGGAGATGTGTCCTGGTTTTGGCAGCACGTGCGTGAGCGGCTGAGTGTCCGCGCTGGGCAAGGTGCGCGCTGGGCCGGCGCCAGGACACAGAGCACCTTCCCTCTGGCAGTGGAACGGCCTCACTCGGCCTTCCAAGGACTAAGGAGAGCTGAAGGAGAAGAGCCCTGCATTGGCAGGTGCCCTCAATGGAACCAAGAGCATGTCCTTCAGGAAGGAGTCAGACCTTGCCAGGCCAGGGGGGTACTTGCAGGGAGGCAGCGGTGCTGGGAGTGAGGGAGGCTCACTGCCAAGGGTCAGGGAGAGCGAGCCAGGGCCCTCGCTCCAAAGGATCCGTGCTGGAAAAACAGAGACTCTCCAGGCCATTTCCACATCCTTTCCTTTTGCATAAGCAATGCTTGCCTTGCATGAGGAAAACAACAAACTCCTGCCCTCTAGAGACAGGAGACCTCCAGCTCTGCTGAATAAAATATTTGCCACAACCTCCTTTTGAAGCAGATGCTACAGATGCAGCCAGTTTTATCCTCCCCCAAGGCCCACCGGCCGGCTCGGCAGCTCGGCACTCCCTCCTCCCAGCCCTGGAAGGCCGGCTCGCAGGACAGGCGGCTTGTCACAACCACTCTCGGTCAAGGCAGCAGTTTATTTGGAGAACTGCTGAACACAGCAGTTGCGGAAAACTTGGCAGAGGAAAGAAATGCCTCCCTTCTTCACTACCCAAACCCGTCAGGGCGGGATGGCCGGCGCTCACGCCGGCCCAGCACCCACTCCTGCCCATTCCCTGGCTGCCCACAGCCCTGTGCCATCCCCATTCCGCCTTGTCCGTGACGGGGTGCGGGGCACCAGGACACAGGTGGAGTGCAGGTGGCTCTCCCTGGGTGCCACAGAGCACAGGGAGCTGCAGAGCCCCCGGACCCGGGTCCCACAGGTCCCACCAGGACCCCTGGTGACATGCACTCCCAAGATGGAGCAACTGTGCTGACTTGTCCATATGCCCAGTACCCAAGTAAGTGCTGCTCGTGGGTGAAAAGCTGCTCTAATGGCATTTCCTCGAAGCTGCCAGCACACTAAAGATACCTGAGCAAATATCCTTGGCTCCCAGGGCAGCAGCAGGTGTGTGCAGTTCCATCTGCGCAGCGGGTACGAACTGGGTATGAGCCACCCCAGGTGCCAACAGCAGCATTTCACACATAAACACGCCCTGCCCTCCTCAGTGTTTGCTCCAAACACACATCTAAGTCATAGGCACTGGAAAAAAAAATCTTCCAACCTGGCATCTTTTAACTGCCTCTTCTTTGGAACCTCTCCCTGGCAGGTTTGGTTTGTCAGCCTGTGCTCCAAAATACAGCATTTATCAGGTGTGAAAGACAGGAACTGTCTTTTAAAACAACCTAGTCCTGTCTTACTGCCCTTTACTGCCCACAGCTAAAGCAGGTCCAAGGGGTGCAAGGTGGCTGTGAGCTACCTGTAACTGTGCTGGCACCCTTTCCTCACAGCAGCCTTTTTTTGGGTTCCCTTGTGAAACCAGTTCCCGGACCCCAGGCCCTGCGACCTTTGGAAGTTGACCTCCAGGACTGCAGGATTGCTGGGAAAGATCGTGAGGTTCATGCACACACACTGAGGAGGCTACATTACATAAATCTGAGGAAAATACACAAATTAATATGCCTGTCCACTGAAGCTGCCGGCAAAATTTGTTGAAGTGAAAAACCAAATTCTTGTTAGGGCCCAAATAGCACCATTCAGCTGCAGTTTGTTTCTCTTCATGATGGTGTTGTTAGTTCAGGAGGTCTTTGAGCCCACCCTGCGGTGTTCTCAGAGCTCACCTCAGCTCTGTCAGGGGCGTTTCAGCCAGCAGTTCAGGAATTCTAGGGAAAAGCTGCCTCAGGCAGCCCCAGGAACAATCCCGGTGCCTGCAGCAGTAACACCGGTTCAGGAGCACTCCTCTAAGGAATTACTGCTGGTGAATTGTGTGACAAATAGTCCTTCCGGCAGCAGGCAGTGCCGTGAGGCAGGTCTCCGGGGCTTAAGGCCCTACTCCCACAGCATGGCTCAGGGGTGCCCACCGGCACCTCTCCAGGTGCCACCTGCAGAATGGCAGCGCGTGGGCTCTGCCGCAGGTGAGGGGGGAACCGGCAATGGATTTGCCTGACACCAGACAAACGTGCTGGTGGCAGCGCACCCGGGCAGAGGGGAGGTTTGAGCGCTCAGAGCCCGGCAGCACAGCACTGGGCTTCGTGTCAGCAGGGGGGGAAGCCAGTTTCAAGCGCCCACAACGCCCCGAGCTTCCCGGGGTTCTGGGACCAGGGATTACCACTTCGTGGGGGACAAAGAGCAAGTGGGAGAGAGATGCCAGCTCCAGTCCCTGAGAGCTGTTCAGAGCTCCACAGGATGGGGTGTGTTAGCAGCCCTTCTCCAGAGTGAAGAGCGATCTTAAAAAAAACCAAACTTCCCTTCACCTGTACACTTGTCAGCGGGTATTTATGGGGTGAGTGAGTGTTGTAACTGAAACACATCCCAGGCAGCAGAGCCAGGGAAGGAGCGGTCGAATTTAATGCCAGAGGAATTTTAGTGCCCAGATGGGCCAGGTGACACGGGCTGTAGGTAATGCTGCTTCTGCCACCTCTGGAACAGGGAGGTCACTGAGGGTCGTGTCGGACAGCGGGGTTTGGCCCCGCACGGGCGCTCTGGTTCCGCTCCCACTGCCCAGGGGAAGTGCCAGGATTAATTCAGCAAGGAAAGAGGACTGTGAGGCAGGTGCTGCCAGGCACTGGCACACCTCAGTGCCCAGTTTGAATCCCTCCCAGCTTTATCCCCTCAGAATTCCCTTTTATTGTCACCATTGCACACGAGTGTGTAGGTCCAGAGCACATTTGTTATCTCAGTGAGCAGCAGATGGGGAGGTAATGATTCTGAAGAGGTGTGGAAAGCAGGAAATGGCCCGTTCCCATGCATTAGCAAAGAGGAGAAGGTGTACGCAGTCCTGGCCGTTCATGCAAGGGCTACAGGGAACAACACGCTGCCCTCAACTTTGATCCTTAGAGAGAGGCAAAGCGCAGGCTGGGCCACAGGGTGCACGTGAGAAGAAAGAGAATCAGGTAAAGCAGGTTCTTGCCTGCTGACCCGAAGTGCAGCAGCAGCCTGGGCAGGCTGCCCCGGGGAGCTGTCGGGAGCAGACCGCTTCCCAGGGACACAGGCTGGGCTGGCAGGGATGCGCCCGTGAGGGATGGAAGATGCTCTGGTAGAGCTGTGATGATGGGGCAACAGAAATGACAGCGTTCAGTACGTGTCTCGGGAGGGACATGATTCTGAAGCCCTCTCCTTCCTCACGGCTCTGCAGGCACCGATCACAGAGTGCAGGATCAATGCCAAATCCCAAAAGGGCACGTGCTCTTCATGGGAGACTGCAGTCGAGGTAGGAGCACACGCGTCTCAGCAACGGGCGGTGGCGATCCCAGTCCTCCAAGGCCAGGAGAAGCCAAGCTCTTAGGACACTGGGTATCATACGGGGCAACAACTGTCCTGGCAGAACAGCACTGCCAGGTGCTCCTCTGGAAAAAGCAGTTGTTCTTAGTCCTGAGCCAGATGCTGAATACATCAGGAGTACCCATGGAAACTTTTTCCCATGGATACAGCTACTTGGCCGTGCTAAACGAATCCAGTCACACACAAGGACAAGCACCTGAGACCAGGTGGAGCAGCTCAAGCCTGGAGGCTCGGTGTGGCCACATCCCATCCCAGATCCAGCCTGCTTCACCTGCCCTTCCTGAATTCCTGATGAACATTGAAGGGGCTCCAGAGGAGCCCTTGCCATGTTCTCCTGCCCCTGCCGGAGCCCAGAATGCCATTGGGATCGTGGGACACACACACACAGACACTCCAAAGTGCTCGTCACACTTGGCTCGCCACCATCAGCTCCAGGCCCAGGGTGGGCACTGTCTCAAAGGGATCTCTCCTCCTCCCTTGCCCTCAGGGCTGCCCACAGAGCTGTACGGGCTTGGAGAGGGACATGCCGCTGCTCCTGCAGGCCCCTCTTGGTGCCTTCTTTTGGGCATTGCCAGGTGAGGCTCTAACCTGGGGTTTAGTGTGAGCACCCATTCTCTGAGATCCTGTGCGCCCTGTGAGAATTTCCACCTTGCCCTGTAACTTAGATTCAGTAAGAAATTCAACAGCTAAAGAAACGGCTTTGATGTAATATAAAAGAATTCCTTCTTAAGTAAACCCCCCTTGCCACAGATCTCTTTCCTCTTTTTCGTTGCTGTTAAAGACCTGCCACGTTCTTCCCCTGCAGTAACTCTGGTGCATCTGCGAGCATGAAGGGTGGGGTTTTTCCTATTGGATCTGGTGCACGGAGACAGCTCCCATATTCCCTACAAAGATCACAGAATGCATGCATAACTCATTTTTTAATTACTGTAGTGCTAAACCACTAATTTAGTGCAATTTCATACTGACTACATGTTGGTATTGTTAAGGTTTATGAGCCAGTGATTTACAAGGCATGGTACGTCAGAACTCAAATTGGTTGGATTGATGGTTTAATTGAGCACAGGGACACGAGTGTCACAGTAACTCCCCACACCGGGGTATCCTGGCAATGCCACCGGGATGGGACTGCATTGGTGGAATTGGTTACGTGGAACCTGCACGTTTTAATTGGGAGGGCCAAAACCAGACTGGTGAGACTAATGTTTGGTAAACAGTGCTTCTAGTTAAGTACATAGTTCTTTCTGTAAAGGTCAGATTAATCAGAAGAAAAATTTAATATTCTGTTTCTAAAAGCTGGTCTCAATGATGACACAGATATCACTGCATGGGAGGTTTTGGATGCCTTTCGAGGAAAGACTTACGCGCGTCCGCAGCTTTTTCTCCGCACCAGTTTGCAGGAGAAAGCCCTTGTTGGTCACATCACTGAGTTTCTAGTAATGAAAACCTGCAGCTCATATTGGTCTGAAGTGATAAACCCCTACCAAGGGAATATCAGCCTTTTATTTTCTGCCTGCCTCGGTTTGCCCATCTAGAATGCAAACGGTTGAACTTCGCACTTAAACTGACAGTGTATTTGTTACTGTTTACCTGTTACTGTCTGATGCTGACAGAGGGCTGGTACATCTTAGGGTTCTGAGATTCCCCAGCTCAGGATGTTTTCCCTGCCAGTGATATACGGGTAAGAGTCTGCCTGACCACACAACTTCTTTCTCTCCTCCCTTCTCCATGAGTCATGGAATAAGGAGCTTGGGGGCAGAGATGTGGGAGATGAGTGGGAAACCAGAACAGGCAGTGCTTGTTTAAGGTTCTCCTCTTGCCCTGCTCTGCCTGGAACCACTCATCCTGGCAGGAAAAGCCATGTGGATGTGGCACTTGGGGACATGGTGGTGGCCTTGGCAGTGCTGGAGGAATGATTGGACTGGGTGATCTTAAAGAGCTTTTCCAGCCTAAAGAATTCCATGATTTATCTCTCTGCATCTCTTCTACATTTATAATACGAATGGTGGCAGCCAGAAGTTCCTCCAGTTCCTGTCCCCACCTTTTCACCGATTTTATATTTCTTAAACAGCTGACAGAAACAGAACTGAAACATTAGGAAACCCCTTGATGAGAACACTGCCCTTCTTGTGCCAGCCAAGACCTGCTTGAGTCATGCCGGATAACTCTGTGTCATCACCCTCCTTGATACCCAGAAAAACCAGAGATCGAACTAAATGAATGACAGGAATAGGAAACGCAGCCCAAATTTCATTTGGCAGTTGCATCATCTCCCAGGNCTCCGCACCAGTTTGCAGGAGAAAGCCCTTGTTGGTCACATCACTGAGTTTCTAGTAATGAAAACCTGCAGCTCATATTGGTCTGAAGTGATAAACCCCTACCAAGGGAATATCAGCCTTTTATTTTCTGCCTGCCTCGGTTTGCCCATCTAGAATGCAAACGGTTGAACTTCGCACTTAAACTGACAGTGTATTTGTTACTGTTTACCTGTTACTGTCTGATGCTGACAGAGGGCTGGTACATCTTAGGGTTCTGAGATTCCCCAGCTCAGGATGTTTTCCCTGCCAGTGATATACGGGTAAGAGTCTGCCTGACCACACAACTTCTTTCTCTCCTCCCTTCTCCATGAGTCATGGAATAAGGAGCTTGGGGGCAGAGATGTGGGAGATGAGTGGGAAACCAGAACAGGCAGTGCTTGTTTAAGGTTCTCCTCTTGCCCTGCTCTGCCTGGAACCACTCATCCTGGCAGGAAAAGCCATGTGGATGTGGCACTTGGGGACATGGTGGTGGCCTTGGCAGTGCTGGAGGAATGATTGGACTGGGTGATCTTAAAGAGCTTTTCCAGCCTAAAGAATTCCATGATTTATCTCTCTGCATCTCTTCTACATTTATAATACGAATGGTGGCAGCCAGAAGTTCCTCCAGTTCCTGTCCCCACCTTTTCACCGATTTTATATTTCTTAAACAGCTGACAGAAACAGAACTGAAACATTAGGAAACCCCTTGATGAGAACACTGCCCTTCTCGTGCCAGCCAAGACCTGCTTGAGTCATGCCGGATAACTCTGTGTCATCACCCTCCTTGATACCCAGAAAAACCAGAGATCGAACTAAATGAATGACAGGAATAGGAAACGCAGCCCAAATTTCATTTGGCAGTTGCATCATCTCCCAGGTTTGAGCAGAAAGCGGTAATTTCCCCCCAGCAGTGCATCTCTTAAAGCAGAAATAAGGATTCAGAGCACAAGCAGCGCCGCCTGCTCCAAACCCAGCACTGTTCACGTGGCACCATCCTTGACAGATGCCCGTGACCAAAGGGAAGGAATCGCTGCCGTGCCAGAGAGCTGCTTTGAGGCCGCACACCCGACTCTTAACACCCCATGACCCTGTGAGAGTTTAGGCATTTAAATGAGCTCCAAGTGAAAAAAAAAGGTTTAGGATTTTCCTCTTGGATTTGTTTCATTCTGCTACACCAAAAGCTGTCAGGATTCACCTGGGCCCCTTTATGGGGGGGGTGAAGGGTGTCCATTTGGATATGGCACCACGAGAAACCCCTTTTCCTTCTGTGCACAGCAATTTACAGACCCTAAGTACAGAGCTTGTAGATGCAGAGCTGGGGTTATTGCTAATAAAATGCAGTTTCAGATCAGCAGCAGCTCTGCTAACTAACAGTCACATCTATCCGTGCTCACTGCGTGAGGACCTGGCTTGGGGGGGATCTGGGAGCAGGATCTGCCTTCCCCGTGCTCTTCCCTTCCCACGGTCAGATGGGTTTGGGTTTGCTCGCTGCAGCTTCCCAGAATTTGCGAATTATGCTCACAGAAGGCCTGGGAGTGTCAGAATGTGTCGCCCGTGTCCTCGCGCTTGCCTAGAAGCCTGCATTTGTAAGGCAAATGTGGTGCCTCACTCTGGGTAATTTCCATTAATTCTTAAAAGGTTTTTCATGGGTCTGTTACTTTCCCAAACATCTGAATTTCAATTACAGCCTCCTTCTAGCATCCAGCAACCTCTGTCTGTCTGCTACTCCACCAGTAACAGCTTCTCTCTTCCCTCAGGGCCGCTGTATCAACTTCACCCGAGTTCCCTCTCAGTAGAGGAGGAGAAGCAGATACCAGGAGGAGAGACAGCCACATTGCCACTGTCCTACCCAGCTGAGAGAACCGAGCCCTTCCTCGCATCCCTTGGACCATCTTCCAGCCCGAGCTCCGCAGGTTCCTGCATCCCTGTTCCGGGAGCCCGCGTTCCAACCGCGCGCTGGTGCTTTGCCCATGCTCCGGAGAGCAGCGCTGCCGTGCGTGCCTGGCTCCGTGCACCACCGAAGGGACAGCACAGACACCAAAGATGAGAATGCTTTTCTATTTTTGTTATTTGCTGTTTTTTAAGGACTACAGATTCTCAGGACGCAATGTGCTTTTAGCGGAGACGCAGCGTTCCTCAGCAGCGGCGGAGGCACGTGGTATTTACACAGGGACTACTCGCCACGGGCACAGGATAACAATTCCCACCAGGCTAAGCAGGCGCAGAGCCGAGTGCCTCAGAGCCATGTCAGATCCCCAGCCCTCGCCAGCTCCCTCCGTCGTGCCTTACGGGAACCTTCTGACTGGAAATCTTGTCACTCTAACACTGAAAAGTGCACACGCATGACAAAATGTAGACAGGATGCCTCGAGGTATCGGTAGCGAGCAAGACTTTGCCCTTTAGTTTTTGAAGACACCTTTCTTTCATTATGCACCCGGGACAGGAAGGAATTACTAGAGCGTTATTCCGCGGGAAGACAGCCTGTAAGCAGAGATCTCGAGCCGAGTTGGAGGGACTGATGCTTCAAGACCTTGACACTGTGGCTGGTGGTTTTTTCCCCTTTCCTGCATTCACAGTTCAGTAGCGCATAAAACATCATCATCTATAAACATACCTAGCAGTCGTAGGCTTATGTATTTTTTTTTTAGATTAAAGAAAGCAGTAGCCACTAAGCTGGTATCTCAGGGTTTTTTCCCCCCGCAAATCTCCAAGGGCTCTCGAGCGTCACAAGCCAGCAACTCTCTTTGCATGAGAATTTCAAAGTTTAATTAATATAATTAAAGGCAACAGCAAGCAGCAGCCTGTGAAGATTTTGCTCATCTTTTTTATGCCTTTTGACATTGAATGACCTATTACTGTATGTGCATTCCTCAGTGGCGGAGGGGGCGCCAAGCGTTGGGTACGATTCCGCAGTGGGAAAGACCTCTTTCCATCAATTCGGAAATTAAATTTACGGGAGCGCCGGCCATCACCAAACATCGACAATCTATGTATTATAATTTTTTAGAAAAACCAGTGTCGTGTCACGTCGACGATGCCAAATTATGTTAGCGTGAGCGGAAACACTGTGGGGGAGGAAGGAGGGAGCAGCTGAAGAAAAAGGCTCAAATGATCCAGTCACTTTCGATACTGTACTTCAGAGGCAGAATGGATATTCGAGTCGAAACCTGACAAAGCGCGCCCGCTTTGATGGGAACTGGTATAGACAATGACCAGTGGCTGGGTCAGTGGGATGTCTCTCTGCGAGCGGGGAGGCTTATCAAATGACACTAAAAATAAGTTCAGCAACCATCACGTTGGAGGGGAAAAGGCGAACATTTCACATTTGGTGGGCATGAATGTGCGCAAGATGGAAAGAGCAGCGCGGAGCATCCTGGGCTAATTATCTCCTTTGTGCTCTTCATTGGAATCGCAAGGGACAGAAATAATTCTCTTGGTCCATGTCCAAATCCGTGGCACTGCCCAAAGATGCCTTTACATTTATCCACTCGCTTACATCTTCTGCTTGAGTTTATTTATGTCACTGGTAGCCTCATCAGCAACAGCCATGTCTGCACACTAGACTATAAATAAAATTATTATCTAAGTTTCAGTCATTATTTCCGTCTTCTCCTCCCCCCTAGCCTCCCCATCATCTGCACAGCTCAGACCTCCATTTCCTAGGGCCGTGGTGACCCACAGTACTGGCTTCCAGAGGCAGCCCACCTTCCCGTGCACGGCGTGGCCGGGAAAGCTGCCACAGCCGCACCCAAGGGTCCCGACTGCCCACGGCCGGGGAGAACCCTTTGAACACCACAGGGATGCTGCTCATGCCACGTAGAGCATCAGCCACGCATCCGGAACCGCTCGGTGCCCGCAGCGACACGCTGTTGCTGCAGAACCGCGGCTTGGGTGGCACTGGGCCTGGGCTGGGGACGTCTGACCCACAGAGCCCAACCAGCGAGCCCTTGGCTGAGCCGAAGCCCCTCACTAAATCTCTGTGCAGTCTCCAAGCCCAGTGCCAGACCAAGAGCCAACACCGGGCGGGTGTGCCAGGACACAGGTGAGGTCCTGCACTGCTCCTCGAGGTGCTGAGGCGGCACAGGTGGAAGCGCTGAGCTCAGCAGATGCCAGGTTAAAACACAATCCGCTCCCTCTCACTTTTCCTCCATTTTCCACGGGCGCACGACACATTCTGAGGTGTCACTGGAGCGCCGGCTCACATGCCGAGCTGCGCTGTGTAACAGGACAACGTGCAGACGAAGAGGGTTTTTCCCTCATGTTTATCTGCTGCCTCTCCAAGAATATTTGTAACCAGCTGAGACGCAGAAGTAGAAATCCACTGACCATTTTTTGTCCTTTCCGCCTGTGTCCATTGAAAACTGTGGAACGAGCAGTCCTTCACAGAAAGGCTGATCCCAAGCAAAACCGGATTTCGGGTCTCTACGTGGATTTTCCCCTCTAACTGGCACAATATCACAGCATGTTACATTTGGTATTTTGGTGCAGATAATACCTGAGAGTTTCTTTATTACACAGTGTGGAATGTCCGTCACAAATAATTTGGGTGGCAAGAGGATTTTTTATAAAAAATAAAATCCACTGACTCAGATGACGCAAGTGAGACTTCCTTGGCAGGAGGGCTCGGAATGCGTGAGAGAAGCCTAAAGAGCCATGTACAAAGAGCCCAGCGATGCCACCAAGCAACCCTGAGGGGCTCCCCTCACCAGTGAGGTAAGGCAGGATTCATGGGAACAAGAGGATCCTCAATAGAACAAGGCCATGTTTATTTTATACATTTTGATAATAGGAGAAATTAATTGGCTGGAGTTAAAATGAACTAAAAATTATTTTTGCCACATTCCCTTTCAGTTTTTTGATTTAACAAGAACTACAGCATTTGTCAGGCATGAACCTGCCGCGTGTAACCCAGGGGAGCCGGGTCAGGCTGATCCAAGGAGAAACGGAAGGGAATTCTGAGTGCTGCAATGCAGCCTCATCCCGAGCCCTAGGCACTGCAGGACAGCCCCGGCTGGCTGGTACTAATTCCTGCTGGGGATTTTCCTGCAGGAAATTTCTGTGTTGCATTCCTCTTCTAATCATCCCTAATGCGACACCACAACTCTGCATTTCGCACGCTGCAGTTTATTTTACGCACTTGACTCAGCCTCATCACATTGGAACGCTCCCACACGGGGATGCATTCCCGCTCCTAGAGGTGCTGGGGTTCAGTGGCAAAGGTGAGGTTATCTTTGACCCCTCTCAGCAATGGCACTTCATGCAGGTCATGGGTTTGCATCCCTTTCCTGGGATTCTCACAGACTCCCAGGACACAGGTGCCTGGCTTCTGCAACACCTGTGGTGACATCAGACTGCCCTGGTCACCGCTGCCACTTTTACCATGTCCTCATGGTTCGAATCGCACATATAGGAGGAACTTGGGAGTTCTGTGTTATATCACTTCAGACCAAACCTCCCTTTCCAGCTGTGGAAGAAGTGGCTCTTTTACTGGTCACAATTCAGACTGCAGGGAAAGGTGAAGAAACCCAGTGCTATCAATGAGGGAAAAATCCCCATTGGATCCTGTCATTGAGTGCTGCCTCATGACTACAGGAACCCCGCTCTGCTGCAGGACAGGTGTTTTCCTTGGTTCACTGGGAAGCAGCAAAGGCGCTGGCACCACCTGCCTTTGGAGTTCAGCTCAGGGAACCCCTCCTTCACCAGAGGAGCCACTGAGGAGAAATTTGGGAGCTCAGCTCTGCAGTGCTGGGAGGCAGGACCCGGCTCCGATCTCCCCTCTGTGCACTGCTAGGCATCCAAAACGGGCATCGCCGCGCGGCCCTGGGAGCAGGGTGGGCACGGGTAACAGCCCAGCTGCTGTGCACACCAAGCTCAGGCGTGGCCAGAGCAACGTCCCCTTCCCGACTGCCAAAGTGAGGGGCTTGGCTGTGGTCCTCGCCAAGAGCCAGGGCTCCGGCCCATGCAGCTGCCCCAGAGCAGGACACTGGGGAAACGGCCTCAGGTGGCCAAAGGGGTCACCACAGCACTCCCAGGAAAAGCCCGCAGCAGGGATGCGTTGAGCAGGATCTTCAGAGGCTGCAGTGAGCAAGTCAAAGCAGTGCTTCATTTGCTAAGGAGCAGCTTCTGAGTACCTCTTTTGCCGTTACAAAACTAATGTAACAATTTCTAGGGAGGGCCTTATTAGACCTGGCATGTCCGATTTTTTTTCATTTCACAAATCTGTTTTGCATTGGCTCAATTAAAATTGTTATGTATTTTTGGGTCCTGTGTAGGTGCCATCTGTTTAACAGTGCAAGTGGGTCCTGTGATGCACTTGTAAATTTTGTGCTGCAATATTTGTTTAATATAATGAAAGACTTTGGATGCAAGAAACTGCCTTTACTTGATAACTTTTTTGGGTTTTGGCAGTGAACTCACAATGGTTCTTCCTGTGTTACAAGAATGGCTCCACAGCCTATGGAAAAGCAAGACTTGATTTCCTTGTTTGCACTGAAGTCATATTATTTAATTCACACTTATTTTTTTTCATTTGCTTGCTCCGCCCGATTTTGTAAATGAGCTCATTTTCCCAAACGGGAATGCACAGGACTGCTCAGCTGGGGCCTGTGGCTGCTCCTACCTTCTGGGGAGCTCTGGGATGTGCCAGGAGGGCCCAGGGGCCCACTGCAACAAACCACAGCCATCCTTACTGGGGTTGGGAACGAATGCACCTTCTGAGGCAAAAATCCCACCTGCAAAGCTGGATGTACTCTACAGTAGCACAGCCAAGCCCGAGACAAATCTCCTGGGAAACAGAACTCAAACATGGTTTTATACGTTGGGGGTTTTACTACAATTTTTAGGTCGGCTCTGATTTCACCAGCACTGAAATGCCACTCCTGACTCCAAGCGAATTATAATAAAACCCCAAACCCAACCCATTGATTGGTTCTCCTTTAAAAGCACAGTCTCAAATTCTAGTAAATTCTCCAACACATTGTAGGAGAAAAGCATCTGCAACAGCACCAATCCTGCAGCATTTGGAGTTGCCAGGTCTGCTCCACAGCCAGGAGAGGGGTCCCAGGTCTCAGCATTCAGGTTCTGTAAGTGGAACTGCTTTGTTCTGGGGGTGAATTGGGCACTACCCAAAAAGCTCCCAGCTCCCTGCAGCACTGCTCAGCAGGACATTGAGGAAAACGTGTTCCAAACAGCATGCTGCTTCTAAGCTGCCTTCAGGGACATGGATGTACCTGGAGCACGAGTCCTGCCCATTTCAGGATGTAACAAGACATGACTAAGTCATAGAGAGATTCCTCCCTGACCACACCACTGGTTTTAGCATTAACTCGAGCCCCACCTCGGCCCCGACCACCTGCCCAAGCTCCAGCAACAGCCCTCACTTCCCTGGACAATCTCCTGAGGGCACAGGGAGACCCATCTGCTCCAACTGTGGCACTGGAGCAAGGATTTACCTGGGATTTAGCACAGCACGGAACTTGAGCGCTCGATACCCTGCCGCGGCAGCACGGACCGCGGCGGCCCGAGACGCCTTCCCCTCTTTCCCAAAACCTCTCCAGGCTATCCACGCGCTCTGTGGTTCCTCGGGACAGCTGCCTGGGATTGCCAGCCCCTGGGATAGATGGTGTCTACTGACAGAGCTGCAAGATGCTGATTAAATTATGTGCTTTGGCCAACCTGTGTGGGGAAAATTAATTGAAGCGCCAAGTGATGGGTTCAGCGCTGCCTTGTTGGAACGGGGAGGTTGGGCTCTGTGATGCTTCATCTCCTTTTATTTGATTAGGCAAATTAGGAAACAACAGTGTGAAATGCATTATTGTACTAATCTGATGTCCAAAATGTGAATCTCATTAGAGCTCTGGCCTCGATGCTTTTTATTTGGTTTCTCTGCAAGCTGAGGAAGAGCAAGTAGGCCAGAAATAGACATTTTTCAAATTACATTGGAATTGCCCAGTAATAAACATCATATTCTGTACAGGCTTCAGTCCCTGGAACAGCTCCTCATAAAAAGCATCTTGAAGCTTCTGGAGAAATGCAGTACAACGCGTGCTAGGAATGGAGGAGATGCAGCAGCGAGAGGAGGTTGGAGCCAGAGAGGGTGATCCGTTGACCCAAGTTCCCTTAGAGCTCTGCGGGATGAGACCCCGGGAGTGGGGACACTGTGGCCCTCCAAAGGGATGCTCCATGGTCCAAAAAGGGGTGCTGCAGAACTTCTCTTGATGAGGGTGGATGCCGTGGTGGTTTGGGGAGAAGGAAGGAACAAAGCAGGATGGATGGCAGGCTGCCATAAGCCCAGGGGACAGCCGGGCACCATCGTGCCATGGCACGGAAAGGGGGGCTGGCCCCGGGGGGCTCTGCTCGGCCCCGCCCGTGCCAGGGCTCCCTGCAGAACGTCCTCACTACACTGGGCCCTTCTCCGAAAGGCTGAACTCAAGGTCACTCTGTAACACCAGGGGAGAACAAACGTACAGTATAAAAGTAAAACAACACAACATTTCACTGCAAAGGGCTCTCCGAGAAGAGCCAGTGCAGGTATCATTTGGAAAAGGGTCACTTCACAATACAGCCCTTCCAAATTGCAGCTCCAACTCAGAATTAATTATCCTTTCACTGTCTTGGGTTTTCTTTTCTTCTTTGCTTCACATTAACTGCAGCTGAAATTATTTTAAAGCAATGATCTTGAACGTCATGTCCTTCAGCTGGCCCTGAAAATCCATTTTCCATGGAAAGCCTCCTTTCTTCTCCAAGATTTCTGAGAGTGTACAAAGCTCATCAAGGCTCTGGTTCTCTAGGGGTGTCAGATGCTTGGATAATACCCAGGTGTCTGCCTGCTGGACCAGCTCCAAGGTACTTTATTAGCATGAAGAGGCCTATTTGGAAGCAGTTTAACTCCTTCGGCTCTCAGGGCCTGGCACGTGTCTTGCAGCAGCAGACGGACACCAGGACGCTGCCTGTGCACGGCTACAAATGCCGACCCTGAGTCACCACCACCCACTGCCACATCTTGGAGAGGAAACACCTGACATGTCCTGTCATCACAGCTGGAAAGGTCACCTGGTGGCGTTCCACCCACACGAAAGCAGAGGAGAATTGCATGGGCAACTGCAGACCACCGCTCTGCTGCACACCTGGGGCTCAGCCCTTCCCCAAACTGCTTTGGAAAATCCCAGCAAGCCCCTCCGTGGGAGCCGTGCCCTCCCTCGTGACAGTGGCATTCTGAGGGGACACTGTGGGGCCTGTTTTCCAGGCATGACATGCGGCTCAGCATTCCCAGGCATGGACCAACACAGGATCCTGAGCTGCCCTCGTCCCTGGCACCAAGCAGGGCAGGGGCAACAAGGGCCTTTGCCGTGCCAGGGCGACCTGGAGGGGTGAGGGGGACTTGTCCCCGATTCATCCGGGCCCACACACGCCACTGGCAGCAAAACAACGGAGCCTGTGAAGATCCTGTCAACACACACTTAAAATAAGAACTGTGAGCAGATGCACTTGGATTTCCAGGGACTGCAGGAAACTTCAGCTCCTGGCTCTAGCAACTTGCCCCAGCAGTGGCAGAATCTCTCAGCATGGTCCCACACAAGACACCAAGCCCACTGGGACACTGCACCCTGCTCCATCTCGCTGCTGAGATCACATGGTCTGCATCCTACCCTTTAACATGAGATATTTTCTTTAGTTTCTAGCATGCAAAATGGGACTATGCAAAACAAAGACAGAAAACACACAATTCCCAGCCTTAAAAAATCACTTCTCACTTAAAAAGCAAAGAGCTTTTAAACTGCACACTATGTTGCTTCAAAGCTTGCAGCAAAGAGCTAAAAGTCCAAGCCACCAAGATACGTAAGATTTGAACAAATATGCCAAAGGCTCTTTTTAAAGTTTTAAAAGCCCAAGGTTTAAGTTACTTGTGAGCTGTTTGAGGCCTTTTCTTGGATTAAAGAGGCAAAACCTTCCTTGAAGTTTGGGGTGCTTCCAAGTGGCAGCTGGCAGCAGGAGAAGAGTGGCACTCAGAGTCAACCGTGTTCTCCGTGCTGCTGACCAGGTCATGGGACAGGACACGTGCACCTCCCCTTGGAGATGACTCCCCCTTGGATATCACAAACACAGCCATGTCTATGCAACCAAAGAAAACATTTAGTGTTGCCAAAGCATTACGCAGTGTAGGGAGGCTGTGAGAGAGGGAGGTTCCTGTAGCTGGGCTTCCAAACATACTGAAGAAACATGGATTAGGGAAGAGTGAAAGGAAGTTCAAGCCCTCTGTGGAATGGGACTCCACAGCCCACAGCAGCTGAGCGGGGAGGAGAGAAGAGAAGCTGTTAGCTCTCATTCCAGCTGGAGGAAAAAGCAGCATCATTGCTCTGAGCCACAGAGAGCAATCAGGGGCCAAGGAAAGGCTCCCACAATGCTGCTGCAGCGTTTTACCCAACACGGCCCCTTCCAATCTCCATGTCCTCCTGCTCCCAGAGATGTCCCAGTTCTGGTGTCTCCAAGGGGTGTCAGCTGAGTCCAGGGATGTCCCCAGCCCTTACAGAAGGGCTCATGCTGGCTGGTGCAGCTCGAACCACTCACAGCTTCATCTCCCTTCCAGGACAGGACTGCACAGAGGGTTCCTCGACCAGGACCTGGACACTCCTCAGGTGAATTGTGCTGATGAAGCCATCGACACTGGAAGGTGTTTCTTGTGTCCTCAGAGAACATCTGGAAACCATGCTGGGACATCCACTGCCACCACAACAAGGTCAGGCCCACCAAGGTGTCCATGATCATGTTCCTCCTCCCAGAGCTGCCAAAACTGCACTTCCCTCCTCTCATCAGGGATGAAGCTGTGCCTCTGGCATATGCCCCAGCGAGAAGAACTTCACCTGTAGGGAGGTGGTGAGGACTGTTCCAAGTGGCTGATGTAGCACTGGTTGTGTCTAGCGTGGCTGGTGCCACTAGCTGCCTGCTTCCCCCTCCAACCCCACACACACTCATGCAATCAGTTTAAGTGACAAAGCCTTTGCGGGACCAACGAGACTCCCCTGTTACACAGCGGCTTCTCCCAGCAGCTGAAGTTGAATCAGGGCTGGCTTCAAAGGTAAACATTTCTCACGGCTCTCTCATAAACTATATTAAATACAGTCATAACNTGTATTTGCTGAAGGATGACGTCCTCCTTGCCTTCAGCATGTGCCAGATTACTCATAAACCTGGACCATATGCCACTGCAATTTACTGATGGGCCCAAGCTGTTTTGGTAGATACAAAATCCGAGGGGATTAGGGAGGCTCGAGCCGTGCTGAAAACAGAGCAGCAGCAGTGGGGCAGCTGCTTGCTCTCTTTGCTCAGCCTCAATTTAGGTCAGTAGACAAGAGCTGCCCCATGCCAGGCTGGGGAGCCGGACTGACTGTGGGGGCACGCACCGAGGGGACCCCAGCCACGGGTGTCTGCCCCCGCGGGGGAGCTCGCCCTTCCACAGGGCAGGTGAGACTGCAACCGCTTCCTCGGATCTGGAGCCTGGCTGCCAGGCCCAGTGAGGAACCCTCAGCTCAAAGCCGAAGAGGGGGTGCTTCCCCCGATCCCGCGGTGACCACTGCCCGGCACTGCGCCTCGGGGTGTGGCAGAGCACGGTGACAGCCAGCGGTGGCTCCAGCAGAGCTCCCTGCTGAGACCCGGCTGGTGGCCTGTCCGGAAGGTGGCCGGTGACTGGCAAGTCACCACAGCCGTGTTTCTGTGTCCCTGGCCCAGGGAGGGACGTGCTCAGGGAGGGAAGGGACAGCTCAGCTGGAAGCACCACCTGAACCGGGGCCTTTCCTGGGTGGGGGCCATGCAGCCCAGAGGTGCTCGCAGCCAGCCTGTGGCTCCCAGGCCAGCACTTTGGTTGCTTCCTCGGGAGCCTGAACTCGCATGGAACATGGAATGACATAACAGATCTGCTGACTCGAGCATTGCCCATTTAACACCTGGCGGGACAAACAATGCAGCTGCAGCAAGCAGCTACTTAACAGCTTCTTCACTGGTGCATTGAAACTGTCCTTCCCCTCCACGGTATCTTACGCAAGCACCTCCATCACCTCGAACAAAGCCGCTGCTTGTCACCGGGGAATTCCAAAGGACTGCGGAGAGCAACAGGGAATGGGGACCAGAGTGGTTGAGCACAAGCACCCCACACTGCCCCATATGGATGGGAAGCAATCCAGACTACGGCTGCTGCGCATAGACTATCACATTTCAGTCATGGGAACCTTCTTTCCAGAATATTCCTCCACTGGGTGCAATTTGGGACTTCTCATCACTTAGAAGATGCTCGCGGTCAACTCAGCCTGACTGGATTTCCAGCTGTCAGAGCTTCCTTCCACACCACGATGTACCCCATTGCAAGGAGTTGTTCCTAGGGATTGCACTGATTAAGCAGATGAGAGTGCCCCTTATGACTTCCAAGTAGGAGTTTACGGTTCTAACCTCTCACGTTTCATCTTGACAGCTGAAACGCATCAAAAAGCTGCGGCCCTCTATCTGCCAGGCTCCAGAGAGGCAGCAGCGCCTGACCGCGGGAGCCTGGCTCAGGCACCCTGTGCCCAGGTCCCGGAGAAGGGCGAGGCCACGCTGCATCCCACTGGCTGCCAGCGCTGGCCCCGGGTCCTCGCTGGCGGGGACATCCCTTTGTGCCCGCCCAGCACAGCCCAGGCTGAGTGCCTGTGAGCCCTGAGCTCCCAGTGACAGCTGCCAGAAAACTGAGCACGAGCGTCTACCGGAAGGGTATGGTCGGGCTTTTCTGTGTATTTTACAGATTTTTCTCCTGAAGTTTATCACTGCTGTGTCCCAGAGTGACCCCAGACCCCCAACACCTTCCTTCGGAGTCAGGGCAGGCGGGAATGTGCTGCTCCCCACTCCACATGCCCAGATGTGCCATGCAGATGGGTCTGCAGGGAGGGATGGGGTCTGGCTGCCGATCACTGTTTACAACTCTTATTAAACCCGTTCTCCTTTCCTAATTATTATAATAGTTCCTGAAAACACCACCCGTGGACTTTAAATGTTTGATGTGTGCTCTAATGAAAGCTGTGGAATTATCTCGTGCTTGCTGCCACATGGCCCACACAGCAGTGGAGATGCTAAATAATTTTTAAAAATTTATAGTTTACAAGATGTATGTCCCATCTGTGGCAATGCAGCAGCTCCCAAATGCCCTGAATTTCACTGCATTAACAACACCTCTTAAAACCAACTGGCTGCGCTCCACAGGAAGGTTCAGTAATGACCCAAGGGCTGCATCACAGCGTACACAGGTTGGAGACTGACCTTGTTGGGACCGAATGCCACCGAAGCACATAAACTCCACGGCCAAACCAAGTGCTTCACACCTCCAAGTAATACACTGCTGTCAAAAGCATTAATCCCATTATTCCAGGGAGAAAGAAGTTCCTCTCGGTACCTTTGCCAAAGCTCAGCCCAACCACAGGCATGACAACAAAAACCCGGTGAGTTCAAGTGCAATAGCCCTGGAATGAGCGATCCCGGGGGTGAAATCAGGAGTCGCTTTTTCCCTCCTCTCCCAAGAGACGTTCTCTGTCACAAGGCAAAATCACACAAACTGTGCCCAACTTAAAAACTGAGTTTGGGATGGGAGCCAGAGCAGATGGTTAGGAAAGCTAAACACCGCTGATTTATTTCTTACCCTTTATGCAGCAATATTAGAGACAATGGCCCTGATCAGAACAAATGAGAACAAACACGGGGATGCAGACTCAATAGAGAATTAACAACCAGCCCTACCAGATTCCATTATGCTGTGATTAATTCTGAATTTGTGGCAGGATTATCAAAAGCAAACCTCTAGCTCTATCTAATACAAGCGGTGCCAAAGCATCCAGCCTTTCAGGGAGGGCTCTTCAGTCTGCAAAGGACTCCAGCAGGAAAATGGTGTGGAAGATGCCAGGCTCTGTGCTGTAAATTCAGCTAGAAAATCCACTTACTGTGCCCCACATCCACCCCAACCCCCAAGAAAACAACAGAAAAGCCTGGACAGACACCAGAAGGAGCTGCAAGTCTCTGAGTCCGGGAGGTCTGAGGGATGCCACCCGCAAACCTGAGGGACACGGCCACAAGGCTGTCACCCTCCCTTGCCTGGTCCCTCTTACGTGAGCACTGGCCTTCTGCCCCCCATTTCCCACTAGCCGTAGTGTGAGGCTGGGGGGAACATCACCAGGTACTATCCAGCCTTCCTCTTCCCATGCCACGTCAAACTCTGCTGCAGGACATACAATGGCTTTGGTCACAGGGTGCCTCAGTTTCCCCATCCCCAGCACACCACAGCCTCCCGCCCCACAGAGCTCCCCTCCCCTGGCAGGGACAGAAAGTGTGAGACACCGTTACGGCCTTGTCACCAGCAGCATTCCCATAAACAGGCTATATTAATACTTAACAACTGTTCCCCACTGTGCCGTGTCACCCCTGGCTTGCCTGTCTGCGCAGAGGACACCTGGCCTGAGAACTGCTGCCGAGAGGCACAGGAAATGGACTTGCTGACGAGGGTGTTCAAGGCCGTTATTTGTGAGATGCAGCTGAGGTGGGACACAGTAAGTTCAGCCCCGTTTTGCTCCATTTCCCATGGCTAAGCACGCAGTAAAAGCTGAGTTTATACCTGGAGCTGCCATGCATGAATATCTCATTATAACTGCCAAGAGCTTTTATTTGTGTTGGGCCCCGCACCGGCGCTGTGCTGTGTTAATCACCAGAGCTGGGCTCTGTTAATGACCAGCCCTGTACAGCAAATGCGGCAGGTTCGGTTCCTTCCATCCTTGGCCCTCCGTGATGGAAAGCAGGGGGCTGCTGCCAGGCCGGGATTTTGGCTGGCACCTTGCGGATTACGGCTGCAGTCAATGGCGAGGAATTCCTGCACATCGCCAGTGGCGAGACCACAGAGGTGACGTCACGCCCTGAGCTGTGCCCGGCACAACGAATCCCAGTGAGTTACCACAGCCCGCCTTTCAAAGAACTGGTTTTTTTTACGGCACTTGATCATTCTAAGGAACAGGCATGAGAGAAAAGCCAGTGTCACTGGTTTGATGGAAGTTTCTTGGGATTTTTTTTAAGACCTTGCTGAAAGTTGGGATTTGTTTCCCCCCCCACACCTTCAGGCAGGGAAGCTGCTGTTTTCCACCTCTGTGGAAAAGGGCTTCTCTGCACAGAGCTTATCTGCCTGTAACTCCTCCCATCTCCCAGCTCCTCCAAAATATCCCTAAAGCAGAGCCAAGAGACAATGGAGCAGCTGGGAGGAGGTGAGGGACATTTAAGGAGTGCCTGCAAAGGCTATGAACTGTTTTTCCTTTTTGAAAGCTGAAGGCTCGCTAAAAAAGGGACGAGAGTGAAGGCACATGGGAGGGAAATCCAAACACAAAGATGGAGCCAGGTGATGCAGTGAAATACCAGCACACAAAACATACAGACGCTTATGAGGTAATACAAACCTCCAGCCCAGACGTCTTTTACAAAACCAAATCCTTAAAAACCCCCAGTGCCTTTTTTCCTTTCACGAACATTCATAATTTGGAAGACTCTGGGCTGGAAGTTGCTCCAGCTGTTCATGCTCCAGGGGCTGTGGCTGCAGTGAGTCAGTGCCGCATGCAGGGACCTTGTGAAAACTCTCTGCAGAGCCCAGCGGCGGCTCCCAGCACAGCGCTGAGACAAAACGGCAACTCTGCTTTCTGCGGCTACTCAGACCCCCTCTCCTATGTGACCCAAACAGCTTTCTCCTTCCCTCCTGGGTTTTGGTTCCAGCTTAAGAGCCCGTGGAGCGAGAGAAAAGCTGAAACAACGTTACTGCTGAGCCAGGCCAAGCAGGGACCTCGCCTGAAACTCCTGCAGTTTGCTGGACTTGTAGTTTGGCTGCAAGCTTGTACTGAGCTGTAGCCACAAGCTCGGAGCCAGCTCTGGGATCACCTGGAGAGCCAGGCAGTGCCCACACTCCGTGTGGGGTTATGCAGCAGTTCCTACACCCAGGATCAGCTCGAACTCGCACTCAGAAACTGGCCTCCACACCCACATTTTGGACCTTGTAACACCTGAATGACTTCCCATGGAACATGAGCAGCTGCCTTAGCAATCTGTGGTCAGGAAAGCTTAAGAGAGATAGATCTGGCAGTGCTTTTGGCATGACAGCAGGAAAGTGGTGGTTCAGAAGTTCAGGGGTTTGACTCTTCAAAGGGAACGATTAGCACAGCTCCTCAAAGTATACATGGAGCGATGGGAAGGAATGGGATGTCTCCCTACAGCCTTTAGCAAAACCCAAATCTAACTCATGCCTATGTGAAAGTTGCTGCTCTTAAAAGTGGTGCTAATAAAACTGGTGCCAAGATGCTGAGAAATGGCAGTGGGAAATGTGCTCTCAAGTGTTTGGAACTGGAAGTCAAGAGCACCTCTAGAATGGGAATTCCCAGCTCACAGATCCAAAAAAAGCTCCCCCTTCCCAAGAGGCAACAGTGGCAGCAGGACCGGGGATGCACTCCGTGAGGAGGGACAACATGGCAATGGTACAGCCCACGCCTCAACAGCTTCTGTCCTGGGTGCGGGCAGGGCTCCTGGGGAGGCGTTCACGCTCTGCTGCTCCCCACTCCCATCTTCTGTTCTCGGGGCAGGGGGGTGGATGGGACGTGCTGGGAGAGGAGACAGTGACACACGTCTGGCTTTGGCAGTCACCCCACGTGTGCTTTGGCCCTGGCGAGACAGCAAAGCTCAGGCTCTCTCCTTTCCAAGGGGCTGCGGAAGGAGAGCTGCCCGGGGAAAGCCAGCAACATGGACACGAATGGAAGGAGAACTCTGACCTCAAACCTGAGCTCTGACTCCACAAGGAAAACCCCACCAAAATTAGATAAAAACAGAGGTCACATCTGAGTGACCCACAGGGCAAACCCACATCTGAAGGGCTTCTGTGGGGGCTCCAAGTCACCCATTCACTTTACACCAGGCAGGAGGAAACAGAAGCAGCGAGGGCAGTGCCTTCCTCATGGGTTACAAACTGTTCTAGCTTGGGGTATTCATCGATGCGCAGTAAAGCCCTGCCTCCTGCTAGCAGGTACAGAACGTGGTTCCTATCTTTAACCCAATCCCATTCACTGGGATTCTCCATGCTGGGAAGCGCTGACCAGTGCCCTCTCTCTCTCCACAGGCACTGATGGCATTTTTGGCTAGTCACCCTCCTGACACATACACAGGAGAAATTCTTTCTGCACAGAGCAGGAACGAGACAGGGGAGTAAAACACCGAATAACCCAGGAACTCTTGTTACTTCCAATCCAATATCTTTTTTGGGGTGGGGAACTTGCACGTCTTTTCTCCAGTTTCTCTTCTATAAATATTTTCTCTAACCCATTTCCTTCCTTAAGTAGACTTGGATATCAAAATAAATGAAATAAATGCAGCCCTGCTGTGGGTTTTGGTAGAATCCCCGACAACTGTGGCAACTGCTGGAGAGTTGGTATTCCTCTTAAAAATCCCCTATTTAATTCCTGCTTACATGATTAGGTCCTGAAGCACAGATATATTCAATCACCAACCTGGAGTACCTCGTAAATCTCTGCTCAGTATCAGAGCAGTAACAACACAGAGAGCCTAAAGTGCTTCAGGAAGAATATTCCCATTTGCTGCACTTTGAGCACAGAGTGTGCTGGCCCACCCGAGGGTGCAGGAACAGCCCTAAATTCCTCTCAGGAAAACTGGGCTGTGATAAGCACCTGGGAGCTACGCTGGAGTGGGCACCCAGGTACCTGCACCATCCCTTTCATGGGCTGTCACCTCTGGGCTCCTCAGCCACCGCAGCTCCCCCCCGCCTCCCTATCTCCCCCGGCTGTGCCTGAGATCCCATGCCCTAAAACCACTTTCGAAACTGAGCTGGTTGAACTGTGGAAGTGTCTGTATGGGTGAATGGAAATCCATTTCACTCCAGTTCATGTCAAATACAGCTTAAATCCCAGAGGATGAGACTAAGTTACATGAGTATCAGACACGGTTACAGTAACTGCCCGTGAGAGTTTCCCCACCAGAGTGGTGGGATACAATAAAACCAGTTTATACCAACACTGCCTTGTCTGAATCACAAGTTCCTGCCACTGATACTCGCATCTGATCTAGTGCAAGGTGTCCCTACGTGCAGCAGCTCACTCAGCCAGGGACTGTGAGGCAAAGCCACCAGTGCAGGAGAGAGAAGAGCGGCTTTAAAGGAAGAATAGAAGCACAAAACCTCCCTATGCCGACAGGGGAACAACGCATTCAGCTGTCAGCTCTTCAGGTAACCAAAGGTGAGTGGTCTGGGGGGGCTCTGGGGAGTACAGCACTGGGATGGAGGGTATGGACAGCAACTGACGGGGAAGGATGCTTGGTGGCCCATGAGGAATTGTTTGATCTTACCAAGGGCCTCTCCTGAAACGCTTGGCAGGTGTGAAGTGAAGCACAAGAAATGCGGACAAAAATATGCTGCATATGGTTTGGCTCTGAATGCCATTTGCAGTTTGGCCACACGAAAGGACCTTGCATGTTTACTCCCTGTGAACGCAGATGTGGAGACTTGCTTAGAGAAAACATGGAATGCTGGCCTTAAATCCTCACTCACATCCGACTTCCAAATGACGAAACAAACATTTAACACTGATAAATTAAGTCAGCAGTGATCCATTAAGACCAGCAGAAACACAAGCCGTGCCACAAACAATTCTCAACCGAAATTTAAAACTTTCTGTATGCAATTTGTGTGTGGCCAGCAGGCCGAGGGAGGGGTCTCCCCCTCTGCTTTGCTCATTTCGAGACAAGTAGCAGCATCTCCTAAGGCAGCCGTGCCTGACCATGGCTGTTCTGAGATGCCTTTAGCCTTGTGCCTCAGCCCAGAATCTGTGTGCGCTTCCCAAGAGGAACCTGGCCGTGCTGACCTGGGCCTGGAACCAAGGACACTGGCAGGCTCCAGCGACGAGCACAGCGGCCATGGTGCACTGCTCCGGCTCCCTCTGTGTGACAGCCAAGCTCCACCGGCCCGTGCCCATCACCCCTGCCCGCCCTCCCCGTGGCCCGGTCACCTCCGAGGTGTGAGAAGCATCAGCCAGAGCCACGCAGAAAATCACAGGTTCCCGAGCGGCACTTCACACCCCTCCGAGTGCAAACGCTGCCGCTCTGGGCTCAGGAGCCAGCATGCCGTGACACCTCCCTCGCACAGGCTCCCGTGACTCCCGAGAGCCGAGCCAGCCCGGTCCCCTCGTGCACCCTGCCTGCCAAACCTGCCGCGGCTGTGACCTTGCCGCCGTCCTCTGGCCACAGCCCTCTCAGGAGGAGGCACGCGGAAAGGGGACGCCAGCCAGGAGCCGGGCTGCAGGACACGGAGCTAGACACGCACAGGGAGCAGGCGCCGGGCATGCATGGCTGGTGACCTGTGGGACTCAGGCTGGCAGCTCCTCCAGGGCCCGGGACTTGGCAGGCTCTGCTCCCGGCCCCTTCTGTGCAGCCACAGGCAGGTGCCAAAACGCTGCCCAGCCTGGATGCACTGCAAAGGGTGAGAGGAAGGTAGAACTGGGCTGCACCAGAGCCTGTGGGCTACCAGGACTGTCTCCCAACACCTCCATCTGCTGTCACCTCACCCCATGGAAGGAACTCGCTTATCACAGTAGCATCAAGTTCATAACCTCTTTCCTACCATTTCACACCGATTTTTTTTCAGCAAAAGATGGTAGTGAAGAACCAAAAAGGGTTTAGCAGCCTCCTGAGCATGAGGCTCAGGAGAGCCTTTTCTTTCTCAGAGAAAGAAAACAAGGCACCATACCCAGAGCTGCAGATGCTAACTAGTCACCAAAAACAAGGAACTTTGCTGTCGGACACAGAGAGACTGGGGTAAAACACGGCAAATGCCCGAAACCAAGGTGCATAAATGGCAAATACTGAATTTGGAGCAAACAGTAAGAATTAGTGTATGCTAGACTGAATAAATGCAGCAAGACATGGACAAGGAAGAGGGCTGTGTCAGAGACTGAAATAAGTTCATGCCTCAAACACTGATATAAAGTTTTAAATGGTATATAGAAGACCACCCTTCCCCAAAGGATGCCTGACTGGACCTTTGGACTGGAGATGAGATAAACGGAAACCCATTCTTCAATCACTCAGGCCTAGGAAAAAACAAACAAGGCTGGGGAGAAAGGAATGCATCCGCAAGGGAACCAAATTCAGCAGCCGTGCTGAGAGTCAGCCTCTGGCTGAGTTTGGGGTGGGGGAGACCACAGCCCGCAGAAGCCAGGTTTACACAAACTCCCCCCCCCAAACCACGGAGGGGAGGAGGTTTCGGGTGTAACCTCTGGTCAGAGGCAGTGAACACCCATCCTCCCTTACACAAACTGGCCCAGCTATGGAACCCCCAACCCCACGGGCCACATCCATGGGACTTTCATGGGAGAGGCAGCTGAGGGGGTGTCATAATTCATTGAAGACGCCCTGAAGTGTCCCCCCCCCGAGGCCTTGCACCACAGGACTGCACGTGATACAACAGATCCGGAGTCTTTTGCAAGAGACTGTCCCCCCCGGGGGGGGACATACCTGGACACTGCCACCTGGCCTGAGCATATATTAACCTGTGGGATTCTATGCTTTCGGGGGACCTTCAGCACCAGGAAGACCAGCTGGAGAGGATCATCAGGATGCCAGTGGGATCCTCAAAGTGGTGATACTCTTTTTATTCACACTCTGTCACTCTCTTTCTGTCCCTNCTTTCTGTGCCTCCGCCTCTCTTCTCTCTCTCATATTTACTATCAAATAAAACCCATACTACTGATATTGGCATATGGTCTCGTTCGCATCTTAATTCGGGCAGAGGCATTTCTAAGAACTTTAATAACCAGATCACGACAGGCTGGGGCACACAGAGAAGTTTTCCAAATGGGGCTTACTAAACCTCCCAGGTGCCTCCATCCACGAGCACAAGTGTCTCCCTCTGTGCCCCAAGGCACGGCCAGTTCCCTTCTGTACCCTATACTGTCTTTCCCTTTTAATTGTATTTTTTTTAATTATAGGCTTTGGCACCATCAATTGGTGCTCCATTTGACAGCTTTGCCCAACAATAGCCTGGACACAAATGTGCTAATTGCACAGTGTGCGTGGGTGTTCAAAACCACAAAATAAAACTCGGACAATGGTTCCCTGCTGAACCAGCTCTGCATCAAGCACCTTTTCCCGCAGCCAGCACAAACCCACTTCTACATGAGGGCAACGCCCAGCCAGGCACACTCCAGCCACCCACATCCCAGGAGACACGCTGTTCTCCGGAGGGGACTGTAAGGCTATTACAGACCCGTCTCCTCACTGAGGGGGTGCCACGGGAGCACCTGGGGGGAACCTGGCACACTTGGCACTCGATCCCAGTTTAAGCAACATCCTGCATGACAAAGAATAGTCGCCATTGCAATTGTCCGTCACCCCAGCTCCTTTCACCTCCCCGCATGCAGGGCGAGGGCTGCCGGCACTGGGAAGCGAGCCGGGCTCCCTAAAACAAGGTGGCTCGCTCTGGGAGGGTTATTGCCAACGTTATTGCCATCCAGGTATAAATATGTACATGGACCATCATTTTCTTGTAACAAACGGTGAAAGCCACTGCGGTGACAGTGAGGCAGCGCGGGAGCAAGGTGACTTTATCACCTACCCATGACTATGTTTCCCAAGCAGCCTCCTCACCAATCCGGAGCCCTCCGTGATCATTAGTTCCTGCACATGGCAGCAATGAAATTGTCCCTTAAAGTAAATCATTCACGGATTTTTATAATCCGAAATAAAATTTTCTAATATTTTTTTCCTAAGTTTTCCAGGTTTAAGGTTTTAATCTTTTATTATTTATTGTGCAGCAGTTGTGAAGGGCATGATGAGCAGCCCGGCGTAAATAGTCATCGGTGGAGGGTCGGTGCCTGACAATGCGGCACTGAATAAATTAATTTCCTTTTCTTTTTCTTATTACTCCATGTTCTCTCTGAGGGGGGTTGAATACAGCCAGAAAAATGAAAGAGTAAAACAAAACAAAGTAAAGCTGCACTTCGGCTCCTGGGTGTTTTCCTGCCTGGTGGCTGAGGCTGCTGATAAATATTCCCTGGAAATGGTACTGAAGGAGAAAATGGCATATAGATATATTTTCCTTTCTTCCTTCACACTCAGAGCATCAAATTCAAAAGACGACAATTTTCTGCTGCTTGAGATGCAGAGTGTTCCTCTATTTCTGCACTCTGCAGGATTTATTGCTCTTTTAAACTACTGCAAACACTGTTCAACCTTTGCTACCTTTACCGCTGGTCATTTCCTTTCGCCCACCGGAGCCTGAATTAACGCTAATCACAGCAAAACACTGGACATTCTCCTAACTGTAGGCTTAAAAAATAATCCTCTTTCCACAGAAATAGACATAAAATATCTCATTAGACCAATAGCACTACCAGGCACATTCCAGCCTAGAGTATAGAAAAATTTATGCTACGTATCATTTCTTTCTACCTAAATTCTCTGACTCCTGGAACTCCAAGGTGGAACATCCTGATGTGCCTGCAGGACCCGCTTCCCTGTGGCACAACAATGCTGTGAATAGAGGACTCTCCAAATTGCACGCTACAGGTGACACAATAATGCCAGGAACTAGGGACTCTCCAAACTGTACACTACAGGTGACACAGCTATGCCATGTCTTGTTGTCACTGTAATGCTGCCACTTCTTTTCTCTTGGAAACAACTTCCCCATTAATTTCCCTCTGCATTCAAACTGTACAGTAACACCGGGTACCATTTCCCTGTACAAGAAACCTACAATATTTCCATTAAAATCTCTCCTCTTTAGACCATTTTTTTCCTGGACACCCCTCCAGTTCCGCTCACAGCCGAGGCGCAAAACCCAATTAGTTATTAATTGAGGCACGTTAAAATTCATTAACTCTGCTTGTGAAGCTGAAGCTATAATTAACTGTCTGCCCAGGCTTTTGTTCTTTCATCTCCAGGTAGAAGGTCCCACAGTTAATAGGATAAGGCAGGATCCCACCTCCTCTCTGTGGCAGACAGCCCGGCTCTGGTGCAGTGGGAACGTCCCGCTCTAACGCGGTCCTTGCGGCTGCTGCCTATCCTATGCCTCGGGTCAGCTGGAGCACATTTGGAAAAAGTGGGAGTATTAAAAAACCTTGTGGAAATATTTTGCAAAAGGCCATTTCCCACAAGTTCTCCGTCCTGCTGCAGGGCGGCCCAGTACTTTAATGCTCAAGAGCTGCTAAAAACACAGCTCAAGGCAAATCCCGTTTCACGTGTGCAGCAGCACCAAGCTGGCCTTTACTGTAAAACAAGCATGGGAATTCGCTCCCATGTCAGGTCCCTGTGGCAGCCTTAGCTCTGGCAGCTGCACACGCTGCTGCACCTCCACTGGCTTGTGAGGAGCACAGCCAAATCTAACCTGCATAAAACTGGCTCTTCCCAACTGGAGCTGCTTTGCGGGGAATGTCATGGACAGCTCAGTGGAAGCGACTTCCCGCTTCCGGTATGAGCCGTCCTTGGCAGAATGGGAATAACTTGCATTCAGCCTGGGATGTGGTGGATCCTGTGTCCATAAGCACCATCAGTAAAGAGAATAGGAGGAAATGGTGTAAACCAAGAAGAAAGAGGGATGTCTTGTCCTGGATGTATTTACACCCCATGGAGCCAGGGCTGTCAGGGGCCAAGGCAGGTCAGAGCAGAGGTGGTGGAGCCAGGACTGTTTCCACTCCTTTCACGCCACACACACATTCCCTGTTCCTGCAATGTGCCAGCCTACACACTGGAGCTGGCACCAAGGAAGCTGGCTGGTGCCAGGAAACAAGTCTGGTGCAGATTATTTCCCGGCTGGAGCAGTGAGGGAGCCACAGAGACTCCAGGAGTTACAATATGGTTGCTCTCCCCACTCTTGCTGCCCCACGAGTGGACTGGTGCAGCCCTCTGAGAGCAGTATGAGGATCTGGATGACCTGCATGAGTTCCAGGTGCCAGCGGGGAGACATCTGGGGAAGGATCATTTTCTGTCCCCGCAGCCAGAGGCAGCAGCAGCAAAGGAAAATTAAACTGGAGATCAGAGAACACGCAGAACAGTCCAATTTCTGCAGTGCCTGGTGTGGGCACTACAATTCGTCAGACCATTCCACCTCACAGAGCACACGGGCACAGAGTGTCTATCGCAAAGATACGGCCTTTGGAGGGGTTCCCTGCATCCTGGCAGCCCCAGAGCTCCGTTTGGACCCACCTCGATCTGTCCATCCGGCAGAGCACCTGGGGGTTCCTGACTCATCCTGCCAACTGACTCACAGCAGCACCAATCAATTCGTGTCCCTGTGTGAGAACTCAGGGAAGCAAACACGGCCTCCGTGAAAGCCAGGAAAAAAATGGCAGTGACCTTGCCCAGTTTCTCACATGGCTCCATATCCATCACACCCATCCCGTCCCCATAAGCTGCACAAGGAGCTCTAATGCCGGTATTGATGATGCTGTCAAGCCTTCACAAAAGGTGCCTGACAGCCGCGTGTAAGGCAGAGATACGGGGAGCTCGGGCCATCAATAGCTGCACGAGTCTCACACAGAAACCTCCACTCAGTGCAAGCACGGACTGCCAACAGCTTCTTCCTTCCTTTCCCTAATCTTGTGAGGACAAATGCCCACAAGAGTCAACCACCTCACACTCTGCTACAAATACACTTATTTTCACAAGAGAAACCGAAACCATTAAAGGCCTGTTTCTGCCCAGGAGCACCTGGGGCTGGGACCTTGCGCAGCAGCTGAACAGGACATACTGGATGGTGACAATCCACCTGCACTTCCACCTTTCCAGGCTGGGAATGCTGCCGTGGGCTCTCACCTGCCATCACTGGGCCTCCTCGCCTAGGTCTGTGAGCTACGAGGCCCCTCACCCAGCAGCCTGGCTCTGCCCAAAATCCAGGTGGCTTCATTACTTCGTCAAAATATTAACGGCCATGTTTTAAGATCAACATTTGTTTTGCCAGGAGCAATGAATAATGCGAACGGTACCACCTCAAATCATGACTATTTTACTTAGATCACAGGCAGAGAGCCACCCTCTGATCCCATGCCAAAACTGAGGGAAAATAAAATGCCTTTGGAGCTCGTGAGAGGGAATAGGTACAAAGGCACAGGGAATGAATGGCTCTGTTTATCAACAACACACAGAGTCAACACAGCCCTGGCTCCCCAGACTGCACCGGCCCAAGACCCCTGTATCTCCTGCGCCCTCTGAGCCCGTGCCTCCGGAGCTTGGAATGGCTGTTTCTAGGAGAAACAAGTTTCCTGGTTTGCTCCTTTCCGAAAGCAGTGACCCAAAACCTCTATCATTAGTAACAATAATTAAAAGGTGCCATAAGAGGGAGTGTACGGATGGTTGCCACTACAAAGAACAGTCTCATTAATTTAGTACAGATTTTTAACTTGGCTTCATCAGGACGTGGCTGTTGAAGGCCATTTAGGACTCAGGGGATACTTTGTGCTTCGGGCTCCCTCAGGACTGTCAGGAAGAAGGGAGGCAAGGAAGAGCTGGTGGCTGCTGTGTAGTTTTGCCCATGCAGCCAGAGAAAGTATCATTTGGTCAGTCCTTCAGACAAGAAAAAAACATCCTTTCTCTGAATCTTTCTCACCAACACACCCTTAATACAGCTTTTTTTAGCTGGGGCACAGGAAAGACCCAACAGCCCTATGCTAAATAATAACTCAGGATGGGCACTGGGGAGAAGTTCCTGTGTCAGACAGTGCCCACAAAGCAGAGTTAGCCAATAATCACAGACCCAGCAGACAGGAAGTACTCAGCAGCCTCTCCAATGGAGCACAGACAGGGAGATAGGAACACAGCTCTAACAGCTGGCTTGGGAATGCTCCCAGAGCCAATTCCTGACATCACACACAACTGGGAAGGCAGATTTGTAATGAAAGTCTACTTTAAGATAAACAGAAAAGCCCTGTCATGAATCATAACTTTTATTACCCACATTATGCAACTATTGGATCTACCTGATTTCCCTGACTGCCCCTTCCCGGCAGTCCTAGAGCTCTCAAGGATTTCTCTGCAGAAGAGCACACGGAGTCAGGAGGAAAAAGTCTTTGGGAAGCACCGTGCGCAAGAAACTTCCCAAAAGATGGGGCTGTGGGGTGTCCCCCCTCCTCACAAGGACCATCAGCTGAGACCGGCAACCACTTAACGTTTCCCAGCTATAGAATAGTCAGAGTGTGTGGCAGGTGCTTGGAATGACAAGCAAGGCCAAGGCCTGCGAACACAAGATGTGGGCCACCACGTGGAGGCTTTCTGGGCCACCTCCAGCCTCCTGCAGTCCCGAAGAAAGCAGCTTTAGGAATCAACATACTAGTATTTTTGCCCCAGAAAAATACCTGCATCCAAGCACGGTTTTACATTAAGTTGTTCTTACTTATCGTGACATTTCTGGGATGCTTTGAGGCATGTACCCCAAAGAAGGCGGCTGTGCTTTTTATTTCACCTCTGGGAATTACCTCTGCTCTCCTTTACCAGCAGCAGCTTCGTACTATGTTTGCTTTTCTCCTAATTGCAGTCAGAAGAACAGGTTCAGGTCTCTGAACAGAAACCATCGAGAGTGAGGTATCGGGGTTAAATCCACCCTGCACAGCAAAAGCAAATTAATCTAGGCTGATAAAGCATGAGCCTTTAGTTGCCAGGAACCCATTAAAGCCTGCATTTATTCCTGCACTGCATTTCAAGAACACGGCCGGCCTGGGTCCCCCCAGCCCAGCCTGGCTCCCTCCAGCTCAGCCCAGCCCAGCTCAGCTCAGCTCAGCCCAACCTCATGGCACGCAGGTCCGCATTAAGATTCTCAGCTAAATGTAAATAAAGGGTTTGCTACTTGCTGCTAACACTGTACATGGAAATAACTGTAAGCAATCTTTAATTAAAGCAACTTCTGGTGCATGGATTCCTATGTCACCAAAGTAAGACCTGGAAAGCCACTGGTCTTGCAAGCAAGCGCAGATCCCCAGTGTTTAAACAGCCAAGTAACAGAGGAAAGAGTCCTGTGTTCTACATTACTGCCTGCGATGCTCTTCTTCAGCCTGTTTTTATTGTACAGTTCTTCGCCTATGTAAAGATCATCCTGACTTCCAGAATTGCTTCAGCCATGGTCTAACCACATCTCCTGTGCCCATGCTTGCTACCACGCACAGCACCAGGTGCCCACAGGCAGCCACAGGCTGTGCTGGGATGAGCCAAGGCACAGCTCAGGGTGCACCAGTCCCTCCTTGCCCACCTGACTCAGCAGGTACACGGAGCCCGGCACTGCCAGGGGATCCGGCGGCGACCAGCGCTGCCAATTGGACACCTGTAGCTCCAGGACCAGGGAAAAAAATTCATGTTTTATGACTAGGATCTAAAGCAAATTTTATTGGGAGCTTTTATGTTGGGAGCTTTGAGTAGTTTTTATAGAGAGGAGTTCTGAAAACTGCCATAAAATTTTGCCTTGGGGGTTATGATTACATTTGTATCTCTCCCAAACTTAGATAAATAAAGACGACAGTTTTTACTGTAGAAGCTTAAAAGGTTAGAGTGGTATTTGGTCTGTGATGAACCTTTTATAGAGATGATGTTGTAAGAATTTATTCTTAAATATCAATAAAAAAATACAACTTAACACTTCTTGATAAAGCTATGGTGATTAGAAGAGCTGTCAAAGAGGTGGCAGCACTGCTGGTGGCTTCCTTCCTGCTCAAATCATGCTTTAGTACATTTTCGGTTGCTGGAAAGTATTAACTAATTTGCATTCTGTCAGAGGAAAAGCGTGCTTTCTAAGGACAGTGCTTTGTGATGTCCCAGCATTTGAGATGAGATTCACCTCACAGCTGATTTTGGGGTAAGCTGATACACCGCCCTTTAGGAGGGACCTTGTACAGTTCTGTCTCTTTACACTTTTGCAAAAGGTACATGAGACATGAGACCTGTTTTAGGCAGCCCAGCACATTGCCACAGCCCTGCCCTGAGCTCAGCACACTCAGCTGCCCAACAGCCCGTGCTCAGGCTGTGCCCCTGCCCCACACGTGCCCAGCACTGGGGTACCTCAAGCCTTACCCGCACAATTCCCGTGTGATTCAGCACCTCTGTAACAGCAGCAGGCCTTTCCTAAGAGGCGTTTCTCAAGGTCTCCTCTCCCAGACACCTCACCCACGCGGACTGTCAGAAGCCTACAGGGTGTGGGCTCCAAGCCCCCCATGTCACAAAGAGGTCCCAGGAACACTGTGCACTGGTTAAACAGGCACTGCAGCTGGTCTCGGGGGAGTGAGGCACACACAGCACTACACACTGATTTTCAAACACGCAACACCTTGTGTGAAAGTGAACGCTTCAACACCGGCAACAAGGACTGTTGAACTTGCTCTCGCTCCATCAAGCACAGACACATTAGGATTTTAAATGTCACCAAAAAGTACCGATAATCTTATTTGTTTCAGACAGGATGACTAATTAGTGAGGACAAGTCCCTCAAAGGCTTCAGTGGAGCTGCTCTTGGCCAAGTGCAGCGTGGGCACAGGCACCCCCCACCCAGCCCGGCACCCCCCACTGTGTTCCACAAGGCAAATTAAACCCTGCTCAAACTCTCTATCAAATCAGGTGGTCTTGAACGCACATGGGAATGAAACCTTTGCCCACAAATATGTTCACTGAAACAAACTGGACGCCATCAGTAAGAAACTGCACGCATGGCGACAAGTGCTCACAGTGAGCCAGTGCTCTGCATAACTGGCAACAGACACAAAGTAAAATGGAAATCACAGCATCCAAAAGGAGACAACAAAGGCACGCGCGCAGAAAAAAGCGGCTTTATATTTTTTTAAAATCCCTCCCTCTTACCTTAATTTCTTCAGTCCAACGCTGCTCACACAGGATCGCTGCTCTGTTCCAGCTACCAGAAGAAAAGTGGATGTCCCGGAACGCATTTGGAATTACAGTGTTTGCATCTGTTTGTGTGCTGCAAGTCGGTGGTGATGTGTGTTTGTGTGCTTCGGTGTTAATCTGTTTTTCAATGTGTTTAATGCATAAATAAGACTGGAATATCTCCTACCTTAGCCTTCACCTCCTGCTGCGCTTCATGGATGTCACCTGACAGGTCACGAGGCGGCTGCGCCGGGTCACCGAAGATGCAGAGGAGACAGCTGGGCCACGAGGCACTGCAATGTCTGCAAAAGGATGGTGCAGGGTTAGCCAAGCCACAGGAAAGTGCTTGAACATTTCCTGATCAAAAATCTTTCATTCAACACATGCCTGAGCCCCAAAGACACAAGTTAAACGTGTTGAAGCACCTTGGTCAAACAATAAAGATTCCCCAATTCACTTGTATGTATCCACGGAGGACAGGTACCCTGGAAATGCGCAGCCACCTGCAAAGCCAGTCACTTCCCAGCAATTAGAGGTTGACCAGCCCCCCACAGAGCGAGGGGGGGGAACAGCAAATGTTGCCATCTCAAAACTCAGGAAAACTAATAAAATAATGTTTGCATCCATTATTACCGGGGACTTAAAGATACGTGATTTTATTGAGAATATCATGTGTCTTCAGTGTTTCTGGGTGAAGGAAAGAAGCGTAAATCAGCAGGAAATTTATATGTGTCCCTTTAGATCTTCCTACAGCTTTTAAGACTTAATTATGTCCATGTAAGGCTTAAAAATATCACTGAGAACGACACAGAGTTTCATCCTAAGGCAAAATAAAAGAAACTCAGTAATTCAATTGTGTTGTTTTAAAGCACAGCCGGCTGGTAGGACTCGAGCCTGTCCCCCAGCTGAGGACTGCTCCGCTCCTGCAGGCTGTGTGGTTGCTGGAAGTGCTGCCTGGCCCTTGACACCCTCCCCCAGACTCCCAGCTTCCTGCAGGCTGATCATCAGCTATTCCAGTAACTCCTGCAGGCACTCCAACAGCACATTTCACATCCCCTGCCTGGCTACGAGGACTGCAGCAGGTGGATATTGCCCACGGGTGAACAGGGTTTCAGAGGCAGCGGAACGTCGCCGGCAGCTGGAGGCTGAAGGCAACAAGTCCGATCAAAGGAGCTGCTGTTACCTGAGGCCATCCCAGCGCTGCCCCTCCGGAGAGACGCTGTGTGTTTGCTGTGCTCACAGCGTTCCTCGGGATGCTGGGGACTGTCTGTGCACGGGGCTTGGGGGGCTGCCCCAGCACCTGGGCCCGCGGCTCTCTGGGATGGAAACCGGGAGCCACGGTGGCGCAGGAGGGAGGGACGCAGCCTTCATCGCCCCAGTGCACAGGGGAAGGGGAGGCACTGTCATCGCCCTGCTGGGGACGTGCCCAGCAACAGAGAACTGACAAATACTAAACAGAACAAGCCAGCTGAAGCAGGAAGCCTCAAGAACACCTTTCCTCAGTTTTGCGTTCTTTCTTTTTCTTAAATAAAAATGTTCTGCTTGCCCCAGGTGTTACAGTGCTGCGCTGGTGGGCAGCACCCTAAGCCCAGCCCTCGGACGGGATGAGCAGGGACTCCACACGAGACGAGGCTCCAGTCCCAGCACCAGCTGTGTACAGCCCGGCTCCAGAGCCCCAGCTCAGGGATGTGCAGGCTCGGGACACCAACAGAGGCATTTGGATACCACATGCCTTGTTTATCACAGTTCTGGCAGAAGTGCTCATGCGCCACGTGGGTAGGACACCGAGGACTGTCTTGGAGGAGGTGGGGGGGTTCAGGGAGCCCCCAAGCCCCTTTGCTCCTTACCACCATCCCCGTCTCATTGAAGTGATTCTCCAGCTTGTGGTCACACAAAGCATAAGCAGGGGTTACCAGAGGGCCTCCTTACCCCCACAGGCCATGCACACAGGATGGGGATAGCTTCAGGAAGGAATTTTTGCCAGCACGTATCTTTTTGCTGTCGTTACAGGTTGGCATCTCCACAGAGCAGTGAGAGAGAGCCAAGTTTATTACTACCCAAGTTTATAATTTACAACCTGCACGACTGAAGGCTGAGAACACAGCAATTTTGCAGGGTAATTCTGGGAAGCAACCATCCTGCAGCACCAATTATTAAAACCGCTTGCACACAATAAGGCTATAAAGATTAAAAATATAGCACACTTGTCATTAACTATGGATGAAATCATGTAATATGTATTATAGAGCAGCGCAGGGCCAGCCGCGCACTATGGCACAGCCCTGCCGAGGAGCCCAAACCCCAGTCCCAGACCAGCACGCGTTTTGTCAGAGCCCAGGAACAAGTTTGTCATGCAAAATAAACACAGATGTTCCAGCAGTGACTGCAGCTCCCAGGCAGGGCCAGACAAAGCAAGGGCTTGGGGAAGTAGGGCTCTGGGTGCTCGCCCGCCGCACACCATGGCATCGGCTGAGCTGTGAGTCACGCAGAGGGCACATCCTGCTCTTGGGTCTCATCTGCTCTGCTCTTCACTCTATTTGTCCCTGGATATTCTGTCCTGAAACACACTCAGACTGGCTCCACATACTCTTTGGGCCTGGCACGCCTCGGTGACACCGGCGCTCCACGTATGCCTCAATGCTTCCAAAAGGCCCCAGTTTATCAGCACCTCAGGCCCACTTTGCTGTGTCATTGCAATTGTCTCCTTTCTCCCCTCACTCTGTTCCCCACAGAAACGAGTTAATTTTCTCTCCTTACACACACAAGAACATACCTCAGTTCTTCTAAGTACAGCACGCAGGTCCCTGGAACGCTCTGCAGGTACACACACACCTGCACAAGCACATGCACCCACACTATGGCACCTCTCAACTTTACACCCTGTTTTAATATTTTCCTAGAGAAAAATATAGTTAGTATTTCCTGGTAGAGAAAATATTTACATTGGCCAGATCAAAGATCAACTGAAGCCATAGGGGAAAAAAAAAAGGGTTGATTCTGCTGGAGGATGAACAAGGTGATTCCCCTCCACAGACCTGCATGGGGAAAATAAACCGCCAACCACAGAGGTGACTCCCCTAAACCAAGCAACAGCTGCGATTTCCAGCATATTGAGTTGTGAATTTGCCTGGAAATTTGCATAAAATCAGCCATAGATGAGGGAAGGAGAAACACAGAAAAGTTCACTGAGTAACTTCAAAATGATAACTGGGTGTGTGACACCTGGGACACTTGTGAAGATTTATTCTAAATAGATTGAAAGGTTAAATTTGTGAAGTGAATTACTGACAGAGTATTCTTCTCCCAGCCCCACTCCAAGCTGTGACCCTGAGACACCGGATAATGCATTTCCAGTGCCTCTGAGCTGGGCACAGATAATCCATTCCCAGAGTCTCTGAGCGGGGCCGCCCGGTTCATTTGGCACTGCAGACCTCCTTAGGTGTCATTAAGTGCCGTGCTCGTCCCTGGGTACCGCAGGAGAGGACATTTGTTGGTGTGAGGCAGAGGTGGGGCAGGATTCAAATCTGCTCCAGCTTCGCACAACCTGTGCGCACCTGGCACTGCAGCCCGCGTGGGGCGGGAGGAAGGGGCACAGCAGGGGACAGTGCTCACGGCAAGCGTGAAAGCAGCACCAAGGCAGGAAGGAGGCAGCAGCATAGCTGGGGCTTTTGTCACACGGATCTAAGATGGTCTTTGTGACGTTCTGGCCTTTGTGGCCAGGAGAATCCCACATGGGACTGGGGTTGGCAAAGCTGTGACACGCAGATGCCCGAGTCAAGCACAGACTCGGGGCTGCCTGTGGCCTCTCCTCTCCCATTACTGAGGCCCTGTCATCCAAACCCTGCCATGCCCTATTATCCACAATTTCCAACCAAAACCATGTCCTAGCTATGCTCTGCACATGCCGGCACAGGCACTACACGCTCCACCAGGCTAGATTCTCAGCTGAGGCATCCCTCAGCTGATCAACTCAACTCTGTCCTGCAGTTTTACAGCAGCTGCCAATGTGGTTTCTTGGTTTTGTTACAATCCCACAGATGTGTGCCCTGGACTGGCTCCTGCTGGTCCCTGCAGCTTTGCAGTGGCCCCTGAAAGGGGAAAAGGCCAGAGCCAGGTCCCTGGCCACATCCACGGATGAGCACCAGCCCCGTCTGACCCATGTGAGGCCACATGGGAGGACGTCACCTCATCTGCCCCTGGGGAAAGCCAGCCAGAGTCCAAACAACTGATCCTGATTCCAGGAGGCACAAGACTGCTGCCATTTTCTCCTCACAGAGAAATCTGCAGCCAGCAGCTTGGTTTTGAGCCAGAGCCATACAGATGGATGAAATGGGGTCACCTCTCATTCCCAGGAATTCAACATTCATGCCCAGATGTTTCAGCTGGACTGATCCCAGTGTGCGCTGTACTGGTGAGGGTGGAACTGGATCTCTTAAACCATGGAAGAAACAGGAAGGGTAAAGGAAAAAACCAACCAACCAACCAAAAAGAATTGGGTCGGAACAGTATTTCTGGTCTTTTCTGGCACTGTCAAGCAGAGGAATCTGGAACCCACAGTGTTAACGAGTGTAAGCTGCTTCGACAAGGGAATATATACTGTTAAATCTTGGGAGTTATTTAAAATGCCAGTGAGTATAATAGCAGTGCTCTGAAATAACCATTTCATCTGCCTACATTACTCTAAAATTAATGAATAATGAAGCGATGCCCTTCACATTCTCTTCCCTTTCCATTCCAAGATATATTGATCAGATGACATTTATTTAAGTTTGGGATAATGTATTAATTTCAAGATAATTATTCAATATACTTTTGTCACTGTTGATATGCTTCAATGTCATACAGGGGCCAGGGGATGAATAAACTGTTATCTGACATTGCTGGACAGGGTGCTAGGAATAAATGCAATCTTTCTCCTTGAGAATCACTGCCTTAGTTTTCCCTTTTCTTTTCCCCCCTTGGTAGGGAGGAAAGGCGTTCTGATGGAGCGGAGCCAGGCGAGACGGATACGGGGGGTGGAGAGAGAGGGAGCACTGCGGGCTGAACTGCTCTTTCCTTGTCACCGGGGTCAGCCTGACGCTCAGCAGAGCTGACAGAGCCCATCCTTAGTGGATGCCACTGCAATATTAACACTCATTTGGAGCAGATGTGGCTAAAAGCATGAAACATTGAACAAACAGCTGCCACGGATCCAGTGCCATTGCAGGAGCACTTATGGTCCATTAATGCTGCGTTCCCGGGGCCAGGAGGGCAGACCTGCTCCCCTCAGCGCTGCGGCTCCTGTGGCCCACCCGGCCCTGCCCTCCTCCCGCACACCGGCAGCACTTGCCTCTGGATTTATTCCCACACAGAAACGATAACTTTTTTCCTTTTTTAATCTCCAGTCTTTATATGCCCCTCCACATATCACACAGGAGACAAGCAGCCAAAGGGGACAGTAAAGCCTCAAAAGCCCCAGCTCAGCTTGGGAGAGCTCCCCCGTAAATCTAGGCTGATTTCGGGGCGGATGGAGAGCCCAGGTCTCAGCTCAGGGACGTGGAGCAGACAAACAACATGAAACCTGCCCGCACTGCTATCTGCAGAGAAAAGGAAACACAGCAAGCAAGGCATGAGCCAGGCTGTTCCCTTGAACCCAGCCAGACCATCAGCACATCCCTGGAGACCAAAGCTGAGCACGGCAGTGATGGAGCTCTCGGTCAGCCCAACAGCAACTCGTGACACCAGCCAGGGGACAGGGTCGGACACAGAGTTGGAGCTCACCAGCCATGAGAGGAACCTGGGACAACACGGAGCCAGAGCTCGCCATCCAGGGATGCATCAGGCTGCTCTGGCTCTTGGCCAGCTTCTCACGTATCCACCATTTTGGCATCTGAGGGGTTTCTAAACCATTCCCTTTAAGGCAGCCACTCTTCACCTGTTACTGACCTAAGCTCTCCTACCAAAATAATGTCACGTAGTAAAAGGAAGTCGAGCCTGCTGAGGTAAACATTATTAATTTACTATTATTTACCCTAAAGCACCACTAACCAGAAGTCCTCTTTGAACAGGAAAAGGAGTATCTGGTTCTGTCCTGTTTAAAAACCAACTCCTGAATAGGGCAAACAGCAAAGGGTGCAGAGAGAGCAAGAGACGTGGGCCTATCTGCACCTTTAGCACTATTGCAGATAGAACGTCTCGCCAAGAGGGCAGATAACACAAGGACATGGAGAGCCAGGATCCCAGTCACTGTCACCTCTTCATTCCATACCCTCCACCTTGCGTGTGGGTCATCAGCACATCCCCTGTGCCCTTACTGAACGGCATGCGGTACCCCAAGCCACGCAGAAAGGACGCTTCCAAGTGCCTGCAGGTCTCCAGCAGGTTACCTGAGATACGCTTGCCATCGTAACTATTTTGCAGCTAAGCTGCCCTATTTCCCCCCAGCACCAGGATCTTCTATTCAGGTTTTCCAAAGGCACAGCAGCCCCTGCGATTTGTGAGCCCACGGGCATAGGTGGACACAGGACTCAGGTTCCTGATGCCACGCAACCTCTTCCGCCGGTGCAGGAACTCGCCTCTGGCTCTGCAGGCTGTGCTGCTGCCAGCTGACAGGGACTCCCAGCTTCCTCTTGCTTGTCCCAGTTTGCCAAAGGCCCCTTTAGCTAGCTGAACCTGCCTTCAATTTTAATTGCCCTTGAAGGCCTGCAGTTGTCTAAGCCACAGTGGTAACAAAAAACCCAACCCAAACCAGTGAAGAACGGACCAACACTCAGGGGAAAATCCTCTGTTGTGAGGTAAGTGAGGTACCCTGAGAGCACTGTGGCACAGAGGTTACACTGACACACCGAAGAGCACGTCCTCCCTCAGCACCAGCCACGGGTGCTACAGCAGCATAATGAAGTGCCACTGCCATCATTAGTGACATGACAGACTGCCCTCCATTAATGCACCTGATGGTCAGGCCTGCCCTCTGCTCCCATCCTTCCACCTCTCAAGTGCGTTCCTGATCCCCGGACTCCAGGAGGCACAGTCCACAAATCACACTGCCAGCAGTTCCTCCTCAAAGGGAGAAAATCCCATGTTCAACTTCCTTTTGGAAGAGATGCTCAGAAATTATTTTGGGAGATACTTGCAAAATGCCTGTGACTTAGGCAGTCAGTGAGAGGTGTGTTTTCAATTCACAAAAAGCTTTTGCATATATCACTATGGATATATATGGCTAATTAACAGTGTATTGGACAGCCACAGGAACACATCATTCCCAAACCATCCTGAAGAAAAGGCCACGAAGCTTCCATCCAGTTTATGCTGTATTTCAACAGGAAACAGAGAGCTGCTCCTCAGGACTCCTGCAGATGCTGCTGGGTTTGCTTCTGGTTTCCAGGACCTCAGTGACATTCCACAAAGGCAGCAGCCCAAGCCAGCCCCATCCCACCCTCCGTGTCTGCACTCCCCATCAGGCTCACACGAATTCCGTGCCTCCTGCCCTACGGCTGTGGGAGCGAAGCCCGGCACTGGCCTGTCCTGCGCAGCAACAGAGACACTCTGGAGCACATGAGTTTGGTTCAGTGATGGATGTCCACCTTCTGGCAACAAGTTCTCCACTACAGCCCTCCTTTCTCCTCTTCAAATCCCACAAGGAACCTGTGCCAACTTTTTCAGTTGGCTTCAGGCAAACCGGTGGATTCTTGCACACATTCCTTTGCAGTGACAAAACAATGGAAAAGGCACACAATCACAGCAACACCCCCAAAGCCTGCACTCAAGAACATGGCTTTCATGTTTGCTTCTTCCAAGGGCTTGTCTTTAGCCTCTGAATGAAGGAAAGAAAAGACGCACGATAAGGCAGGTTATTCTGATTGCATCTGCCAGTGCTGAAGTGCACCCCGTGCTCCTCAAGAGACTCAGATCCCCTGGTTAGCAGGACTCGGAGCTGCAGAGAATTACCTTGTCACATGCAGCCCAGTGCTCCGGGCTGGCACTGACAGTGCAGTGCCAATGACCGAAGCAGAGCAGCAGGGCTCGGTAACTCATAACCAAACCAGCTCCTCCTCTCCCAACACCGCTCCCTGCGATCCCAGCAAGAGCCTCCTGCGCTCGCCCTGCCTCAGCAACCCCAACACTTACTAAAAATATGGACCCAAGGCCATGGATAAAGAGCAGAGATCCCCAGAAGGGTAGGCGGAAACTCGTCAGGAGTCTGCCAGCTCCCGCACTCACTGGTGGGCACGGAGGCGGCTGCACTTTCACTGTGAACTGAGGCTGCATCAGAGAGAATCCCCCAGCAAAAGGTCAGTGACTAATCCACCGAGCTGTGGCACAGTGTATCACTCACTCTGCCTTGGAATGACACATGGAGACACAGGGGAAAAAGAGACAGAAAATCCATCCTGGTAGAAATAACACCTCTGGCTACTGGCTATGGAAAGTGCATTTCTGAAATCCTCAAATCATTCTCAAATGATTGAGATAAGCAGGGGAGGCAGTGAAAGCTGAGCCACCGTGAGGGTGAAGCAGACAGGTGAGGGAAAAGCATCACGTGTCTATATTCGGGCACTGGCAGCTTCACAGCAATGTCCAACTCCTATAATGGCCAATTCCTTTAATGGGAAATACTGAGCAGGATGGAAAATGTGTGTGGACAAAGTGCAAGGGCACAAATTTTAGCAGATCATCTATCCCGCCGATGCTCTCAGGACTCGCAGGCTGGCCAGCCCCTGTCTCCTGCTGACCAGAACTGGAGCGAGCATCCTGCTTTGCCCATCTGCAGAAATCCGTCCGGCATTTTCTGCTCGGGAAGTGGCACTGGAAATCCTAGAGGAGCTCCGTGTTCCCACTGCAGAGCACACAGCCCAGCTCACTGCCTTGGGGCAGCCTGACCAACCCGTGGGCACGCTTGGCTCCTCTGGCCTTCATCAGGAGTTCATTCTATTCTATTCTACCCCAGAAACAAGCCCTGCATGCTTTGATCATGTTTCAGACCAAACACAAATATCCAAGCCGGAGCAATTTGCCTCTCTCTGCTCTACCCAGGCTCCCTGGCAGAGCTGCTGTGGCACCCTGGGCTTCACCTGCCCCACGAGTTCAAAGGCTGCAGTAACAACCAGCAGCATATTCTGCACACAGGACAAGCAAATGAGGGAATATTTAACCAGTGCTCCTCCTCTGCCTCACAATTGGATGTGTCAGTTGTTAAATTGCGTGCGTTTTCCAGCACTGCAGCTCCTGTCTGAAAGGCCATAACACATTCCCCATTTCCACTGCAAATTGCTTCATAAATGGGAAGTTAAAGGATAACGTTACATTTCCCACTGCAATTAGGCAGGGCTCCTGACAGACAGGGATAATGTGTTCCACATACAGGTTGTTACTTACTAGGGAGGAAGCTGGGAAGGTCTGTGCTTTCACAAGCCATTGGATACCAATAAACCTGGGGCCAAGTGCGTCCATGTTTCTCCAACAGACTCAGGGAGGGACTCCTCTGAAAGGACCGACCCCACCCCAACTCCGCACAGCAGCGAATCCCCATCCAAGCCCCGGCCAGAGCCCCACACCCTTGCTCACAATTCACCAGGAGGAGGGAAGGTATCTGAGTCCCACACACGCTGACAGGTAGGTTTCTAGGTGAGCTAACCCTGATTAGATCTGACTGAGGTCCAACTTCATTTCTCAAGCAGGCTGTGATCTTTATTTACCTGGATGCTCTGCTGCTGCTGTCAGGTAGAATAACTCTGCACTGGGCTTCTCTAAGTCACCACCAGAAGAATAATTGAAGGGGAGGTTTGCTGGGACCTGATGGAGCAGCCACGATGCACAGCTCCATCCCCTGGCCTTTACCTCTATGCATCCTAGAAAAGCCTTTAGTCACAGTCTCTACGCACAGATTACAGGGGTGAAGGAGGTTTCAGATTTACCAGCACCCCACCGGCAGACTCCTTTTGGGGGTCAACAGGAATGACTGACCAAAATGCGGCTCATCCCTGTGTGACAGATGCTCATGCAGCTTCTGCTCCTGTCACAAGGGAGGATGATCACAGACTCATCCAGCACGGGCGGCTCCCCCCAAAGGCAGGGGGAACAGCCATCCTCTCTTCTTTTGGGATGGCAAATCCCCCCAGCCACGGAGCTCTCCAGTAGTGTTTATAGCTGGCACAGCTCTGGCATTCAGGACATTAAGGACGTTATTAGGCCCATCAGGCACTGCTACAGCAATGAAGTGCACAAAACAGCAACTCGGAGCACAGGAAACGTGTTTTCTACACTACCTGTCTGCTTCTGCTGGACATAGGATTACAAATTACATAAACCCTCTGCAGGACTAAAAGCAACCAAAATTATTTTTGTGGGGAAGAGAGGTAGAGGAGGAACCGAAATGTTAATACTTAAAATTTAGGGACCATTCTCTTCCTTCCGGCCATTTTTATTTATCAGATCACTTCTCAGCCTTACCAGCCTGCATTTAATTTGTGAAATAAAAGGAAATCCCACAAGTTATGGTGCTGATTTAGTTACTGTTAGTTATTGCTACTGTTTAGAATGAGCAAAGTGTGGTAAGAAGAGTTGAAGGGTTGCCTGAGCACAGGTCAAATCAAAGCAACAAAGAAAAGATAAGGCACTTGCCAAAATAATCTGTGCAGGTTGCAGGGATGAATTAAATGATCCTCAGCAAGGGCAGAAGCAGAATTGAGGATACAGAGGTTGGGCTTTCTTTTGCACTTTTAAGGCCCCCTTTAAAAAACAAAGCTACCATGCCCTATGGAAAGACCACCTGGCTGCCTGCAGGTGTGTGACAAGTCTCACACTGTGCTGCCCTGTGCAGAAAGGTTTACAGCCCTCTGGAAAAGGGGCCTTTTCCAGTGAGCCGGGCACAGGGAGCAGGAGCAGTGCCAGGTGAGCACATCTGTGTGGGACAAATAATCAGTTGGGTGCTCAGTGTGTGACTCCTCATAAAATCCAGTGCTGGAACAGCTCACACTGCTCCCACCTCCACCCATCTCTTCTGCATCTCATTGGCATTTGAGAACGTTAATTGACTCATTATTTAAATTCCTGTTCAAGGGAGGAAGCTGATTAAGGCAGGCAGATGCAGGATCTCCAGACGGCGTTGTTGTCCCGGCAGTTTACCCGAGTTATTACAATGCTTAGGAGGTAATAGGCAGGAGAACGGGGAACGAGGCCTGGGAAGGGGGGTCCTCACAGGATGGGCTTTAACCCACAGTGACACAGCCCTGGCCCTGCCCAGGCTGCAGCAGAACAGCCCAGACCATCCCAAACCCAACCCAGCAGCAGGGGCTGGTTCAAGACAACCCCTCTGCATGCACAACAGCTTCCCACAGCCAGGAAGAGGAGGTGGAGCCCTTCCCTGCCCAGCTCCGGTGCAGTGTTCTTGCCTGTACTGAGAGCCCCACTTCCAGTCCCTTCACTTTCAGATGCACAAACACCGACCTGAAGCAGGAAATATCCCTCATGGAAGTCTATTAGGAGTGACACGGAAGACAATAACGGTTCCTTTGGTGCTGTTATGATCCGTCACGTAAATACACAATTAAGGACTTGTTAAAAGGCAGATTATGTAAATATTTATTAAGGTTCTCCTAAAAATGCAGATTATTGACCCACCGGAACCAAACAACTCCTCTGGAGCTGTTCAGAAACACACATGAACACTTGGAAGCGCCCCCATTACCAGTCCCAACTGTTGTGACTTTTACAATGCTGTGGAGAGCAGATACGTCTAGAGTCTGCTCGCTTAGCAAACTGCTCTTCCACGACTTAGAAAATCAAAACTACTTACAATTCTATCAAAAGGTGGCATGAAAAAAAAAGACAAGCTAACAATTGTTCTCAAATCCAGACTGCACGTGGAGCCGTTTCAGAACCTGATGGGTGCACTGAATTTCCATGGAAACTCAACCACCCAAAATGTACGCACACTTGTGAAGCCAGAAGTCAGAATCTGCCAAGGTAGATTTTGCCCAGCAAAAGGCAGTTAAGCACTGAAGAAAATCACTGGGGTTTTTCCCCCCCCAGTATGGTCCAGACACTACACTAACCCAAAGGTTAATCTGTATCCACAGCAGCAGCTCAGCTTCTCTCCCCAGGACCAATCCTGCCTCTAAACGTTCCCCAGCAGCGTGAGGGACGCCAACTGCATGTGAGCTGGTACCAGTGTGGAAAACAGTGCCAACAACACTCCTCCAGAGAATCACAACCCAGGGAACTCTTCTCAAAGAACCCTTTTCCACTGTACCTAGTAGAATGCTTGGATGCCTGAGGAGAGCTGGGAGAGAGACAGAGCAGGTTTTCAGAGAAAACAAAAGCCAAAATTCCAGTTGAAGAGCCAGATCGACCTCACTGCTGCCCTGACAGAGAGCAGCTCTCCTGACAACAGATACACAGGACGGTTTAAAAAGTGTGATATGTGTGCCCTGGAAAAGGGGACAGGCAGCCAGCCTGATGTGGTAAGAAAACGAAACGTACCTGATTCTGCTCAGTATTTCAGAGGTGCTCAGTTTGTCGTATCTGTCACTGTCCAGAGCTTGAGATCCACGTCACACTCCACCCTGATCTACCGCTGACATCTTCACACCCTCTTCGCACATCGCCTCTCCCTCAGTGGCTGACCCACGGCCTGCCCCAAAATGGTGGGAACTGACCCATGCCCTGCTGAGAGCCACAGAATGGCCGTGACTGACCCACAGACTGCTGAGAGCCCCAAAATGGCGGCGACTGACCCACAGACTGCTGAGAGCCCCAAAATGGCGGCGACTGACCCACAGACTGCTGAGAGCCCCAAAATGGTGGAGACTGACCCACAGACTCCTGAGAGCGACAAAATGGTGGTAGCTGACCCACGGCCTGCTGAGAGCCCCGAAATGGCGGGAGCTGACCCACAGACTGCTGAGAGCCCCAAAATGGCGGCGACTGACCCATAGACTGCTGAGAGCCACAAAATGGCGGCAACTGACCCACAGACTGCTGAGGGCCCCAAAATGGCCGTGACTGACCCACAGACTGCTAAGACACAAAATGGCCGTGACTGACCCACAGACTGCTAAGACACAAAATGGCCGTGACTGACCCACAGACTGCTAAGACACAAAATGGCCGTGACTGACCCACAGACTGCTAAGACACAAAATGGCCGTGACTGACCCACAGACTGCTAAGACACAAAATGGCCGTGACTGACCCACAGACTGCTGAGGGCCACAAAATGGCGGGAACTGACCCACAGACTGCCAAGAGTCCCAAAATGGCCGTGACTGACCCACAGACTGCTGAGAGACAAAAAATGGCCACGACTGACCCATGGCCTGCTGAGAGCCAAAAAATGGCTGCGACTGACCCACAGACTGCTGAGGGCCACCAAATGGCTGTGACTGACCCACAGATTGCTGAGAGCCACAAAATGGCGGGAACTGACCCACAGACTGCTGAGGGCCCCAAAATGGCCGTGACTGACCCACAGACTGCTGAGAGCCCCCAAAATAGATGTATCTCTGTTTGTATATAAGACGCAGGCACAGGAGAAGAATCAAGTCAAGTTTCTGCTTGCAGGGTTTCAGTAAATTTCATCCGGTATCCAAACACTTCTTCCCCTAAAAGCTGATATCTGTGTATTGAATAAACACAGGAACCAACAACTCCTATGACTAAGAGACACAGCACTTGGCATGTCCACTTGGCCTCCGCTTTTGGAAAGGTTGTTTGCAGGACTCCTCCAGCCCTGCCCAGGTTTGCCATGTTTGTCGTGCTGACACTGATGCAGGGGCTGTGGGAATGGGAACAGCTCTGGGAGAGCAGGAGCAGCAGGAGTTAAGCACAAGCAGAGCTTTAGAGAGAATAAAAGCCACTGTAAGAGGAAAGCTGGCTGCCTGACAAACACGTTCCAGCAAATATCATTATCTTTAAGGTCTGCTGCTTTACCAGTCAGCAGTAGCTGATAACAACAGACACCACGAGAGCGAGTGGCTGAGGATGGAATACTCCCTGTAAAGCCCCTGATTTACTTGCTCTCTCACAATGACCAGCTGAATGCCCAACCCACGTGTCTGTGCCGCAGGAACGGGAAGACAAACGCTCCCTGCCCAGCTGCCCCTCTGCGGGAGCGCAGGGGGCCTACGCCAGCTCCCCACCCCTGGTTTTACCCCCCATTTGCAGCTCAGTGCAGAGGACCAGAAGCTGCCAGCTCCCTGTTCTGCCTGGGGCTGGTGCTGATGAGCCGGGCAAAGGCTTCCCAGGCTCTGGTGCCAGGCAAACTGGTCCCCCCTGGCAGTGCCAGACCGGAGCCCTGGAGGCAGGAGCAGAGAGCACTGCATGGTGGCCCTTGCCAGCTCACAGGCAGAACTAAGGAAAAAACCAACCGTTTGCTTCAATCTGTGACAAAAAATAGATTGTGCCATTCAAAACGTGACAGAACTAAGCAAATGCAGAGGAAAATGATCCTATCATTTTCTGTTTTTTGTCCAGTCACACCCCTGGTTGATTCTTGCAAAAAGGAGATTTTACAGAAAGAAAAAAAAAAAAAAAGAAAACCCATCAACCACAACCTTCTCCAACTACTTTTGTCAGAATTATTTATACCCAAAGGAAAAGCAAATCTGTTGTTAAGGGCACAGAGCAAGGTAAGTCCAGGTAAATGAGTGCTGGGATAAAGTCTGCAGAGTCTCGGGGTAATCTCTTCCTTTTAATTTGCCGAGACTGTGTCGGGGATCGCGAGGAGCAGCCGAGACCCCCAGACCCGGTCCTGCCAGGGAAGTACATGTGCCTTGGGTAATGCTGCCCTTACTGTGGAGTGTACCCTGAACTACAGTAGTTCTGTTTGGGGGGAACAACCAGCTGACAGCAGTATGTGGACCCTCTGCTTCTGCTGGGGAAAGACATTTCCTTCGAGTGCTCCTTTACTGATAAAGGCAGACATTGGCCCTTAATTACTGCTTTGGACTGCCAGTGTCCAGAGCCTAAGATTCCTTCTTTCTTCTCCACAGAGCTGGTGATATTAGTGTAGGTTTTCCTTCTGTTTTCAATTCTTTGTCCATGACAGATTTCACAGCAGGAAACAGTTCGGTGGCATATGGCCACTAAATTACTGAAACTTCAGAAACTTCTGTCCATGAGTTAATTTTAAAACTGAAGAAACAGAAAATTGTTTTTAAAAACCACTACACTAGACCACATAAAACCTTTCCCTCTTTCCCTCTCCTTGGACGCGATCTCTCCTGGGTTGCAGAACCAGCCTTGCCATGGCTGTCCCTGTATAAAGGTGTGAAGCATATACAGTTGGCATAAAGTTCTGGAGGTGCATCAAGACTCCCAAGGAGGAACTGGGGAAAATAAAAAATCAGAAAAGGAAACTCACAGAATTACCAATCCAAACCCACAGAATCACTGGAAAATCAGACAAACTAACGCCACACACGTTTTGGGCATCTCTGCTTCTCCCTTTGTCCTGTGCCAGGATAGAGTCTCCTCATCTCAGCCCACACATGTTCCTTCTGGAGTGCACGAGACAGCTCTGTGGAAGCATGTGGTACAAGTAAATTGTGTCTTCAGGCTCTAGCCAAAATAATGTGAAAGATAAGCTGCCTCGGGTTTGGGTTTTTTAACTTGACAAAGGAGGAACTGGGCAAACCTAACGATTCCAGTGAAGGAGTTTGGGTAGGATTTCTTGTGAGGATACACCACCAGCAAGACAAAGCTTCCAGGGGCAGGGGTGGTGAAAGCAGGCAAACACAGCAGCACTGCCCAGGCTGGGCACACGGGGCATAAACTGGGCAGAACCAAGAGCCCTTCCTTCCCAGCCCAGCTCAGCAAACCACGAAGGCAACAAAAGCGCTGCGAGCCCAGACCAAACCGCCCTCAAGCCCCAGCAGAACCTCCCCGCAACCCAGAGAGCTCTTCTGCAGACCAGGAGGCTAATGCTGCTCCCAAAACCCTGATTGGATCTGGCACGGCCAAGGTTTCTCAGTGAGAAAATGTACAGTTCCCTAATGCTGCTGACAGAAAGCCACACTCAGACCTTTTCAGAGGCTCTCAGGAGTTATTATCACAGATTAACTATGGCGGGAGCAAAAAGGTTTAAAGTCTTGTTTATAGTTAGCCCGTGGCTCTAAATTAGCAACTTCTCTCTGAAATGATCAATTGAGTCACAGGCGTTAATGAGTCAGGCTTAGCCAGGAGGGGCGAGGAAGGAGGGAGAAAGATCTGGAGCCACGGCTTTGCAAAAAGGCAGGATGAAAATCTCAGTAATTTCTGAAGTCAAACTGTATTTTAATCAATGCCTCCCAAATCAGATGAAGAAGCCACACTGTGACTTTCCCAGCTGTAAAAACTGGAAGTCTGGTTTCACATTTGCATGATTTTGAAGGTCAAATGCCTGCTATCCAAGTCTTACTGATCCATATGGACTAGAAATGCCACAATATGCAATCATCATGAAGGCAGATTGTCTCCTGTAAATCTGTCCTTTTTGTAACACATTCCGAATGTACCGTATTGGATGGATTATAAATCCATTCAGGAAACGCAGGCACTGCTGTACGGAGCAGCTCCGGTTTGTGGGAGGGATATGCGGGATGTGGCGTGTGCGTGGCACCGGGAGCGGCAGGGACAGATGGCCCAGGCCTGCCCTCCCCGGAGTCAGCGGGAGCGCTGCCATCCCCTGCACACGATGGAAGCCTGCACTTGGGCAGAAAGGGGCTTTTATTAGCACAAGGCTGAGTCAGTCTGCATCTAGGAATGAAAAACATTGGAAAAACAGGCAGGCAGTGCTGTGGGAGCCGTCCCCTGAAGGGAGCAGGCTGCTATTTGTCTCCCAGCTCCTCGCTGAACGGTCTGGGCGGCACGTGGGGCTGGGGAGCAGACAGCTACAATACTCTGCTCCTCCATTCCTCGGGCAGGGGAAAGCACAGGAATGCTGTGTCACATGAAACCAGTAGCCATTACTCTCAAGTTAGGGACTTTGGCATGACATGCCTTTTCCTTTGAGGGAAGGGCTGGGTGGTCCCTGCTCTCTCCCACAGCCTCGGAGCACATGGCGCTTCCCTTTCTCCACTTTAACAAATCCCTTTACGCGTTGCCATTTTTTCTTCCAGCACATGCAATTGAAAAGAGACATATGGAGACCAGCATGCAAACCCTGCAAACATTTGAGCTTTGCTTCAAAACTAATGCTAATCCGTTTTCTGGAACTTCTTTTTTTCTCCCCACTTCTGCTACCTCTGGAGCGAGTTCCCAAGAACCCAGGGGGTGGTTTAAGCCAACACAGCAATTCTCAGCAAGTGGCAGGGTGCCTGCCCACCAAACATTCTTCCTCTTATTTTTTAATCACATGAAGACACAGGGTCACCCACAGCATTCCCACGAGAGCCTGGGAGCTGCTGGCATGGAGAGCTGGGATCAGCACATCTGGGAAACCACATCCTGACAGCAACCCACCAGGAGTTGCATCATACACCAGTTCCCCTTTTTTTCCTGGTGTCAAGGAGAAGCCCCGTAGTACGAGCCATGAAAATCCTGCTGCACGCCTGCGCTGAGCATTACCTGGGAACGAGGCAGGCACGAGCCGAACAGACCTTTACAACAGAACGTGCATCTGCCAAGACAGAAATACCCGGCGAGCTTCTGGTGCTGGCAGCGTGTCAGGCGCGCAAGCTGTCTGCGCAGCGGCTCCCGATGGGCCTCCCGGGCTCCGAGCGCGGGTCCGCGCCGGCCACGGGGCCCACGGGCCACACGCTCCCCGTCCCGCCACCCGAGCGTGCACCAGATCGGCAGGGCTCTGGGGAACAGGAACCCTTGCAGGGCTTTCCGTGCAAACGCTCTGCAGCAGGCGCGGAGCTGCTTTTCCCCCTCTCCCTCTCTCTCTTTTTGTTCAGTTGCCTGGCATTCGCTAACCCACAAGCTGCTGTTTCCCTTTCCAAAGAAGCTCTGATGGGTGGAGGGCCAGGAAAAATTAGCCCAACTGATGAATGCAATCTCGACAGAAAATATGTTTTTTATCAGAGACCACATGTTGCCAACAGCAATTAAAGTAAAACTGGGAGATTTCATCGGATATAAGCCTGCATAAAACCCCCCTGGACCCGCTGATCAGGTGTCTGTCGGCTCAAGAGGATTACTTGGGTGCTCTGGAGCCTGCTGCTGCTGGGAAGGGCAGCCAGGGCCCGGGGAGGGTGCCAGGAACGCCCGGAGCAGCACGTGTGCTCGCTGGGAGCCTGCTGCCCGCCCGGCGGTGCGGCTGGGAGAGTGCCCCCAGGCCTCAGAGGGCAGCACTTGGAATGCTGGCCATAGCAGGGCAGAACCTGGCTCCAAGGTGTATTTTATTTACAGGCCTTGCCTACAGCCCAAGGAACAAGAACAAGTGACCGGAGAGCATTAGAGCTCCAGCTGATGAGGACTTCCCCTCATTAGTGCCATTTGCACTATCCGTGTCACACCCCTGAACTGACAGAGGCTCGGTCCATCAGCCCTGAGAGGAGCCGAATAAATCACCCCAGCTGGCAAAGGAATAATGGGAGGAAACGGCTCCAGCACCAGCTGAGTGTGTGCAGCATGTGCAGCAGGCAAGCCCTGAGAGACCTTGGTGGATGGATCCACAGAAGAGGGGGCAGCGTGGATAATAAAGGATAAGGGGATGATGCAGTGGGCAAACGACAAGGAAGAAGGGTAGGGCAGGAGCAGGTGAGGATCACTGAGTGTAATCCTGGGAAGCTGAAACCAAGAGGGTTTGTTTTTTGACTGGATGAACCAGAGGACAGCTCCTGGGGCCTAACTACAAATCATTTTTAAAGCCTCTGTACAAATAGTTATCTTCACGCCCTAACAAACCACTGCTTTGGTCTGCTTTGGGTACATCATCACACCAAGCCCACGCCAAGGTCAGAGCCCTCTATTTCCATGAGTCAAGTGTTTGTTTTAGTTCTGGGACTGAAGACTTTCAGGTAGGAAAGAAAGCAGGACTTTGGGACTATCCTGGGCTCAGGGGGAGCCAAGTTCCTCAGTCCCAGGATTTCAGCCTAGAGTGACTGTAGTAAGATTCTACAGTGACCAGCAGCACCCACCAGAGAAGCCACAAAAGTTTATTCTTCCAGAGTGGTATATGAGATCATGTAATAGATTTATGTCACTCTGCAGACATGCAGAGATAACTACACTCATGTACACACAGATACACCCAAATTCAGCCAGCTGGGGGGACAGCCAGCTCAGGTGTCTTGGACGCAGGTATCTGGGAAGGTTTCTACGGCAGCACATCCCGTGGGGCTGCAGCACAGGGCTGCAGGGACGTGTCCTTGCGCAAACCCAACCCCAAAACTCTGCAAAGCCACTGTTCTGGAAAACCAGCACCTCTCCCAGTGTCAGCACTGCCTCCACCTCACACCGTCCTCTTGTTGTCACTTGTCACTTAGTGGAACCCTTATTAAAAGGATAAACACCATTAAAAAGCTGCTGTACGTTAGACTGCAGCATGGCCGTGCGAGAGCCAGGCCGAGGCTGCCACCAGAGCACCTGCCGCGCTCCTCCACAGGCAAAGCCACCGGAGCTGGGAGTCCGGGAGGCCCCGCACCTTTCAGAGCACAGCTGGATTTTAACATACGACAAAAAAATGCCTGCATTGCTGCCTGTGAGCCCTGATGATCTGTGACCACTGGTGTCACAAGCGATGATTTCAGCACTGCTGGCGCGATCTGCTCTCCCAGGCGCAGGGCCGGAACCCGTGCCACAAACCAGTGGCGCTCTCACGGCTGTGCTTGTCCCCTCCAACAGTGACACCAAGTGACATCTGCATTTGGCCCATAAGCAGGGCAGTTCACCTGACACAGGGTGGCCCAATTACTGCTAAAGACCTTGTCTCTCTGATCCGGAGACAGCCCTGGATCCCAATACAGCTCCCATTTAAGAGTATTACAGAGGAATCAATCACCTGTCCAAAGGGAGCAGCACACGGAGCTTGGCTGTCAGGCGAGGCTGCTCCTTGTGAGCGGCGCATCAGGCTCTGCCTGGAGAGTGGAAGTGACAAAGAGCTGGGCTCAGTGGCCAGCAGTGACCTCCGGCGAGAGCGGCGGCGGCAGCGGAGCCGGGGAGGCAGCGAGCGTGCCACTCAGAGAGCCAGGAGAAGCCCAGGAGAACCCCCGGAGCAAACAAAGCCTGCTCCTCCTGCCTGTGCGCAGTGAGTGCCACGCCGTCCTGACCAGCTGCACTACCAGGGCGAGTCTGGGCTATGGGGAGAAGGCACCAAAGTGCCACCCTGGTCCAGACATTTGCTTCTGCATCTGGCTCAGGGGAAATACAGATACAGGGAACCATCTCCTTTTGACCCTTGATACCACCAGGTCCTGGACAGGAAGTGACTGTGTTTGCGACTAAACAGGAGCAGAATTTTGTCAGGCGTGTGCATTATTTGTTTTGTAACACGCAAAGGCAGGGAGAAGAGGCTCTGCTTTACGTAAGATACCTGCCTCGCCTCCTGTAAAATAGCCAACCCCACATGAATGCAGGGCACCAACTGCATTGGCTTGTTTGTGGAGAAAACAGAGCAAAAGGGTTAAAGAAAATCTCTGTATGGTCAGATCTAATTTAGCATCCTGATGCCGATCTAGAAGGGCAACCGCAAAGTAAATTAACAGCATTTCTGAGACCATTTAGGGGCTGTCCGTAGGAATGGGAACAGGGTACCAATACTCTGATGGAGATATCAAAATGATTACCCACAAAATGCTCATTTCTGACATGCCTGTAAAAGACATTCGTTCAGAAAAACCCAGGGAAGGGACGCAGATACGAGCACCAACCAGCAGCAGTGGATTAAACCACTGCCTTTTATTCTAACGAGTCACAAGTTCAGTCCTGATGAGTGTTACACAACCCTCAGGGACCCCAACATCTGGGAAAAAAATTCAGGAGAGACAGAAGCCCAAAGCCCTCTGCCTCTGATGGAGCCAGAGTCCCCCAGGTCTGTGACCCTCAGGTGCATCCAGGAATGCCAGCAGCATGACATTACAGCCAAGGGTGACACAGGACAGGAGGAACTGGGACTCGCTGCGTTACCATGGCAGTGGATTTGTGCTGGAGCTGGGGATGGTCTGTGCTCGCCTGGATGGAAAGTACAGTCAGAATGCAAAGGGTTAGCGACCAGGCCCCATGGGAGGGGGCAGTGTGACAGTCCAGGCATGCCACGCTGCTAATAGGCCTGAGAGCAGTTGACGGTATGGTTTGTGATCACAGCACTTCACCCTCTGCCTCTCGCACCCCCAAGTGCCTCGGCTGCCCGTGCCCACTGCAGTCGGGCTCCCCGCAGCGCCCAGGCGACCCCGGCTCTGCTGGCCACAGCTCGGCAGAGCCTTTTTCCAAGCTAAGTCATCCCTGCCTGGTGCCAAGCTGTGCATCCACTCTGGGACATCCCAGAACAGAGACTGAGAAAATTTATCGGAATTCGTGTAGCTACCTCTGAAAATTGTCGTTGACATCTAATTTATTTTTTACCTGCTCAAGTGCTGGCTGAACACAACAGGTCACCACCATCTAATGGTCTGATTCCACTACATCCAGCCATGGGAAATCAGGAAAAAATCCAGGGACGACTTACACCAGAACACAACCAGCCTTTCCTTGTTCCCTCTCGCCTGGGGAACCCAGCATAGAGTGGGCCAGAGCTCTGGTCAGGATGAGGGAAGAGACAGGAACCAAGACCTTCACCAAGTGGGACCCAGTTGTCAGACAGTGCCGGGTCTCCGCTGTTCCCAGGACAAAGGTCCCTTTGCACTCTGCGGCACTTCAGATCACTTCCCGTGCACGGAACATGCCTGGGAATTGATACCTGCGTCCCTGAATAGCCGCAGAAAGGATCCTCTTACAAGGACACTTGCGAACATTTTCCTTCCTGAGGCTGTGATGGAAATTACAGGTGTTGTGGGTACCTGCAGCGCTCCTTCCCTGGGGTCCTGGAGACCTCCTGTGTCCCTCACAGCTCCAGCCACGGCACACGGTGGCGAAATGCAGGGAGCTCACCGTGATGCTGCCCTGTGCTGGAGCTGCTCAGGAATGGACTGGGAGCTATTTCTGGTTAAGCTGTAGGTATTTTAGGGGACTTCCAGTCACTGCAGGACACCTGATCCCCACTCTGGCTTTGACAATTCAGCACCTTTCCCTACAGGAATAAAATCTCAAGTCCAACCCATCGTGGTGACAACCCAAAACTTCTGCCTACCGCACAGACATATTTCTAAGCTCTGTCCTGCGCCTCTTGACACACAATCCATATCCACTTCCCAAAAGATCCTGGAGAACTTGGAATAACGATTCCAGGCTGCTCTGGCTCCATGGGACTCGGCGCCAGATCTGGGTGTTCTCAGGTACGTGCTATGGGAGCCCTCCATAGGTAGAGACTGGAGCCAGGACAGCCCACGGTGTCTGGGATGCTGCGGGGGCTCTGGCAGCCTCCGCCCATCCCTGCACAGCCCAACTCCAATTACATCCTCATTCCACTTAACGGGGCCTTGATGGCAATTTCATTACTCAAAAAGTAACATTTATTAGTCCATTGTAATGTGTTGTGATTGTAACTCTAATGCTAATAGGAAGAAGTTTAACCTCATTCCATTTTCCATACAGTTAAAAACCTGGTTACAATGGTCATAAATCAGGGTTTCAAATGTCATAAAAGCAGAGTTGCAGCTCTACACTACGCGTATCTTTTTTTAATCTTTGCATTTCATATTAATCTCAGATCCAGTCTTTCACAACTCCACTTACAACCCACATTTTATTTAGATTATCATTATGATAGCAGAAAAAAATCCTCACCCTGCATATAATTTGCATGATTTAGGTAGACTGTGTTTTCAATTACATTAATAACCTAAAATGAGGCAGACTGATTAGAACCCTTTCTCTCACTTAGAACGAATATTTTCATTAGTGATGTCTTTGGAGATGCCCCTCCTTCCTCAGCATTCCACACACACCCCATGATGGATACTGTAAGGGAAACGCTCCCTAACTTCGGTGCCAAGGGATCCCGCTCTCATGGGAATCCAAGAACAGACTGGAAAGACCCTACAGAAACCAGTGCAGCTAGGCTGGAACTCTTCGCCTCGTCTCTTCCTCTTAAGGGCAGATCATTTCCATTTTTTCATCAACTATTTTCAGAGACGCTGCTTAGAAAATAACTGGTTTTGTCCTAAAGGCACTTCAATGCAAACACAGAAGATCTGGATCCAGGAGCGCCTCCACCGTGCCTTGGGTTAGCTCCTTTCCAGGTAACCCACAGATTTTAACAAAAATAAAGAACACATACTAATCACGCCAAGAAGTTTAGGTCTGAGCTGAGGCAAGAGGAACCTCAGCTTCAGCCTAAAGAGGAATAATGGCCCTGGAGGTTGTGCCTCACTGATCTTACAGCCTTGATACTAAGCTTATCTACCACTGCATGAATGACAGCCATAATGCCATGCCAAGAAAAGAAGAAGGGATTGTCTCTGAAACCTTTTCAGTTTGGTCTTCACGATCTCAAGGTGAGTTGGAAGGTAGAAAAGATGGCACGCAGTAAACACCTGTTAATCACAATATTCTTTTTCCATCAGTTCAAAGCCTCTACAGTGCTCCGAGGCAGACACCAAGAGAAGGAGCGTTCCGGTCCTTGGCTGCCAAAGTCGGAGCCACTGGAGCTCTGTGTGGTGCCTACTCACAATCTCCACTGCCAGAGGTGAAAGCAGGAGGGAGGAAATGCTGCTCTTGGAGACCACATAAGGGGAGAGAAGACGGGCCCATTCTCTTGCTGCAGCCAGCCCCCAGGCTGTGAATTTGGGTTAGAGGCAGGGATGGAGGTGCTTTTTGAAGCACTTTTTATCTTGGGCGAGGCCTTCCTTTAAAATGAAAGCCCTTTAAAAGGGCTCCCCTTGCACACCCAGAGACGGAGTGACAGCCCTGTCACAGCCAGCCTCCCTTGCACACCTGGAGAAGGGCTGACAGGGCTGTCAGAGCCAGAGGTGCACAGGTGCTGTGCTCTGCTCCCAGCCACTCCAGCTGCCGTGGGGCCGTGGTCAGACCCGGAGCCCCAAACGGAGCCGCTAGAACATGAGGGGATGGGCCTGCAGAGCCACGTCTGGTTCCTGGCACCGCCACTGCCAACAAACCCATCTCTGCCTTTTCATCCTGCCCAGGGAGGGCAATGCGGCTCCTTAAATATTTTAAGTCCAGAGGCAGTGGGGAGGGACAGCCAGGAAGGGAAAGCACCTCAACCCACTGCCTTGTCAAATGTGGATGCTGGCACGCTCCCACAAAACGCCTGACGGGTCCGAGCCTGAGGCAAAAAGCTCTGCCCAGCCCCCATGGCAGCTGTTTATCTGCTCCATAGATGTGGGAAGATTGCTATTCCTGCCTCCACAACCCTCCGCTCCATTGCCAAAGGGAGCCTTGGCTGGGAATTGGACTCCAAAGCGCATGCAGCACAAACCCAGCGGCATCTGTCTGTGCTCTGCAAAGAGACTTCCGAGAGCAGGGACCTCCCAGCCCTCCTGTCCCACTCAGACACTTGTTCCCTTTCTGCATCCCTCCCTCCAGCACCCTTGGGATCCATCGTGCCTCCACTCTGCACAGGCAGGGACGTTGCAATGGGGATGGAGGAACAGAGACCTTTTATGAACCAATTCTGTTTCCTCCCCCCAACCCTCGTCCCTCTTCATGAGTCCCTCTTCATGCAACCAAGGCAGCAGCAGCAGCACCCGCTTTCAGAACAGCCTGACTTTGCTCAGTCTCAGGGTTTACCCAACATCTAGGACCATTTCTTCTACATCACTTACACACCTGCAATGTTACCTGGACAAATAAAACAAGGAACCTCATCCCCTCAGCCAAATTTCTCCCTGCAGCTTCAGCTCGGAGGGCTTCCACTGCCTGCTCTTGGCTGTATTCTCCTCTAAAATCCCACCCAGCCCCAGCACTGCGCAGGCCAGGCCTGTCCCTCAGCCCCTTCCACCTGCCACTCTTCCTCCCAGGCTTCAAGGCCCTCTCCTCATGATGAAACCCGTTTGGTTCTCTAGTGAAGGGTACCCGAGCCCTTCTCAAAGGCTCCCCCACATCGCTCCAGCACAGCGGTAGCATGGAGCACAGTTCCAGCTGTACAGAAACAGACAGGTCTGAAATGCCCTCTGACGGAGGGCACCCGCAACAGATTTGTTGGGTTTGTGACAATCCTGCAAACAAATGCTGTGGTGTATGGAATAAAACCCCAACAGGCCACGAACTGTGCTCTGTTTCTGCCGACGAAACGTCGCCTGCATCAGACAGAGCGGACCCGGGAAATGCGCTGAGCCATCAGCCTACGGACACTTTGGAGACGACAAACCAGAGGCGCTGATCCCTTCCCACAGCTAACGTGACTCCAGGGGCACCATAGGGCCATGAAACCACCTTACAGAGCTGTGCCTGCCAAGATGCCACTGGTACCACTCCTCATAGGCACTACACAGGGAAGGAAGTGTCAGAACGCTTTATTTAGAAGGAATTTTATCCTGCTCTGAAAGCACCTTCACCTCAACAGGCACAGCACAGAGCGGGGTGACCGTCACGGGTCTGTGTTTGAGCTTAAACTTAATCTAGTGCTTCCACCTACACAGTAGATCAGCATTCCTAGAAATCCTTCCCTCATATAATGTTATGGGGAGGGAAGGGGGAAAAAAAGCAAATACTCTCTGGGGACTGCTGGGCACGTGGTGCCATCAACAGAGAAACCCCTCGCTCCTGCCAGGCCTTCCCTTCCCTGCTCACACACACTCACATGGATCCAGATGCACGATGCTGTCATTCCTCATTGTTCTCATACCAACCGTAATATCAGATGATACCAAAACACGAGGGCTTGGAGGATTTCAACCCACTCAGCAGAAAAATGGGTGTCCAAATGCTGTGTGCTTACAGATATTTCACACCTTGGACTACCACAGCTGCCTTCAACATTCCTTGTTCTTGGTAAGTCTCAGACTTTGCTTATTTTCATCACCCAACTCCACTCTCATTCGCATTTACACACTGGCTACTCCTTACTAACAACATCAGAGGTATTGAAGAGCAGGAACCCAAGCTCAGCACACCTTGAGCCAGGCTCCAGTGACAAGCCAGGCAGAAATAAGCAGCAAGCAATCAATGTTCTCTTCACAAATCCTCGCCCGTGAACCTGGCCAGGTTCTAATTTCACAGAGGGTACGGGCTCTGGGCACAAGCCTTGGGGTTACAAGGACCGTGCCCCAAAGCAGCTGTTCCAGCCCTCTGGCACAGCTTCTGCCCGGCGCGTTTGAGAGATGCCCTGACGCCCTGCTGTTAACCGCCATGGACAGACAGGGTGCAGACACCACTGCTTCCTTCCCTCATTGCCTTCCCAACACAAACGGTGTCTGTGACATACAGGATCACGAGGGAACGAGGAGCCGGAATGCAATGAATGGCCAGCCGATGTAACCGAGTTAAATATTTCCCTACAACCCCACCCCTGACTTCTGAGACTCAAGTTCCCCGGTGAACTCAGCTCTCAGTGTTCAGGTTAGCTGCTGTGCACGTGTCCGGCCTTTGCTCGAAGCTCCGTAATGGAGAGACTGAGTTTTTGATAAAATCGTAAAATCACAGCCAGACCCTTTCCCTACCAGCCAGAAATCCCTCCTTTTGGTTGCCATGTCATGGCTGTCACTCTGAGATCAGACATGATACTTAGGAGCCCTGCAAGTAGGCACAAACCAATGGAAAATAAAAAACAAATAACGAAACTTTTTTAAGCATCATAGAGGAAACAGCTCTGGCAAACCCTACCCATGTGTGAGCTGGAAATGCCAGTTCTGGAACGCTTGCTGGGGTATCCAGACACAATTCATTCAGCTATTCAGCTGCTTATCAACATGAGTCCTTCCTCTACACGAGAAGGAAGAGCTGCTACCACCTACTTTCTGCTGCCCCAGCCTAGAACGTGGAGAGGCCCTAAAGCTCGTATCTCACTGCTTCTGTTACAGTCCATTCTGATGCACACGGAGTAACTGCTGCACAAAAGGTCCGTTTTCCATCCAGCAGCGCACACCGAAGGTGAAACACCTGTCAGCAGGCCATTAGCAAGGCAAAAGAACACGGTTACTAGAAAGTGAACTTGTGCTTACGAGAAGGGAAGAAGGGAAGCAGACCTACTGCAGGTTCAGCACCCTCTGGAGTCCGGCTGGCACGCACCCTGGAAGCGCGGCAGATGAGAAGCCCAAAGAACTGCTCCAGTGCCAACTGCTAAGAAAGGAAATTTCCTTTTCTCCTTCCTCACAACAGCGTGCAGTAAACTCGCTGCAGCTCTTTGTCCTTGAAGGCCAGTATCAGAAGGGAAGACATCTTTAGAGAGAAGTTGTCCCCCAAGTCCACAGCTAATATTCCTTTCTTATTTAGGGGAGTCTCTGGGGACAGGACTGTACCAACAGAACTGGAGTAGGATGAGGGAAAGGTGGGGCCTTGTGCTCCCCATTACTGGATTTTGGTGGGGGGCTACGGGGACTGACACGCTTTGTACTCATCAAGTATGTAAATGTATCGACTCCCAACACAGCCAAGAAAACACGAACCAGGCAAGATATAGAGGCCCTCACCATCTTGTCACCCTCCAAATGGGAGAAACACAGTTAACAGCACTAGAGAAATGTTTCCTATTTGATTTTATTAACTGATTGACATGAATTAATGCATTGGGATATTTGATTGTGTCATAAAATGTGTATATGAACATCATGATTCAATTTAATGTACCCATTACTGCTTGATGTGCCATTATATTAGACTAAATTAAAAGAATTTTATGGAAAAAAAATTACAATTAAAGACTCAAAATTGATTACATTCATAACTTAGAGGATATTCACTTCTATTCATGTTTTGAATAATGACAATAAAAGAACCAGAAAACAACGCAGACCATGGAAAGACGGACAAAATAAAGTGTGGCAGAGATAAACAGAACAAGTGGAATGAGGGGTCCATAAAACCCCAGCTTCCCAGAGGCCGAGAACAGCTGAACACAAATCATCAGCACAGCAACAGTGTCTTCCAGGACAGCAGGAATTGTGCCGAGACCCCAGGGCAGCCCAGCTAAAGGAACACGGAGGCCGACAGGTTTCCCAAGCTCTCCTGGGGGGATCTCCGCTGGAGCTTGCCCTGCGTGCGTGGTGTCCATGGCAGATATTTACAGCCCTGGACCACAGCCGAAGTGTTTAACCATGCCGTACAAGTCGGGTGCTAGGTGTCTGTTACGTGCTCCTGTAAGGCTGAGTAGTGCTCTGTGCCCACCCAGAGGTGCTTGGTAGGTGAGACCATCTCAGGCTTTCACATATGTCCTTGCGCTGCCCGGCAAAGCGACCCACATCGCTCCACGTCAGTCCCTTCCACCCACGGCACGGAGGCAGGGTACAACAGCCCAGTTCAGTAACTCGGCACTGTCTTAGGGACCTGAGCAGGAAAAAGAGACAGGAATTCCCCAAGGAAAAGGACTCTGCCAGAGGACTGAAATCAGCCATGTGTAACGCTGCCTGGCTGGGGCTATCTCAACTCTCCCTTTTTTCTCCGGGAAATACGAATGGCACTAGGACACCCCAAAAGATTTTCTCAGCGTACACAGAAGCGACTCTGGAAAAGGGGTTTCCACTCCAGCCAAAGCAGAATGATGGTTTAACCGGTACAACTGAAGCTTGGCCTGAGTCACGCCTCACCTCCTGTGGACGGGAGACGCTGAGCAAGAACCAGGCACGTTCCTCAGTAGTGAGACGGTAAACAGCATCTCATTTTCCAGTAAATCAATACCGCAAATTATCCCACGACATGAGCAGCATTTTAAGACCCACAGCTCTTTTTCTCCCGGACAAGGAGGGAATGACCAGCAGGATGTGCTAACTATAACTAGCCAGTTCAGTCTGGGCATCAGACACGGGGGTTTTGGAAAGACGGGAGCTGGACTCGTGGAGACGTGCACTCGTAAGTGGTGAGGGCCTTGCGGAATATCTGCTTGAAGACATGCCAGCAAGTAAATTGTTGGAGAAAAAAAAGTGCAACGCATGTCAGGTTTTTAATTACATGTCTATTTTCCCAACAAAGAAGTGCAATTAAAGTTAATCATGTCTATTATATTACACAATGCCTCCCTTCCTAATGGAACCAGGCCTGCATGAAGGAAAAGCACATTAACACACAAGCCCTGTTCGTACACAGGGATGTTTTGCACCCCGAACACACTCGGATACAGCCGTGCTCAATTACGCGTCACCCACTCCAGCACGCTGCTCCGCCGATGCCTTGGGGAGTGGCAAGAGGGGAAGCAGGGCTCACTCCCAAAGCCCGGCATCCCCTAAGATGTTCTGGATGTGCCCACATGTCCTGGGAGCACACAGTAGAGTCCCTGCCTGCCCATGCCAGCTGCCCCCAGCCCACCCTGCACAGCCCCGGCCCCGAGCAGGGACCCCACAGGGCTCCGTCAGCCTCGGTGTTGGGCAGGGCAACGAACGGGCTGAGGAACAGCAGCAAAGCTCAGAGCCCTCTATCATCAGCCAGCGAGCGCAGTCTGATGGAATCTGAGGGACACCCAGTTAGCAGGATAAATTTTGCTCTCTGGTGTCAATCCAGAGTAGTGCAGTTCATTATGGGATGTAATCCCTGTTACAGCAGGTGTAAATATCAGCAATTTGACTCTTTCCTCCCAGCAATTAAAGAACTAGTATTTCCTGCTTTAGTCTCATTTTATAGCCTTCTACGGCTGCTGCCATCACCGTCCAACTCTGCCTTGACACACGCATGGTGCCCGAGAGAAGCACCTGACTGCTGCGAGGAGCAGCTCTCAGAACGGGCAGAGCCGAGGCTGGTGCCCCATCCATCTCTGTATCCACAGCGGTGGCTGTTCTTGGAGCATGCCAGGGCAGCTCCCACACCTCCAGCGTCCAGCAAGGCCGGGGCAGCTGCGGGCAGCTCTGCAGCAGGCACTTCTACCTGGGATGGAGGATACTTGAAAGAAAACAACATCAATGGCGGTGCTGAGCCCTGCAGCAGATGCCACCTGGGGAGCCTGTGCATGCCCTGCTCCCTGGGCTGCACTGCTGCGGGTTTGGCCTTGTGGCAAGGAGCCAAAGAGCTCAAGCTGGACACAAGCGTGAAGAATGTCCATGCACAGTTCCACGCACTTTCCAGGCACTTTTGGCAAAGCCCCATTCCAGCAGCTCCTTGGGTGCTGCAGAGCACAGCCCCTGCATTTCCAGCACCAATCCAGCCACCAGAAGAGGCTGAGATCAGTAACACCATCACCATGCAGCACAATGCCTACAACACCCTGCTGAGTCCCGTGGCTTAGCCCTAAGACAGCCCCTTCTAGCAACTGACTGATTCCAGGACCTCGGTTCCCAAGTTTTTCTTTTAATTTTACTTCGATGGCTTGGCTGCATTTCTTTCAGGCTGGCAAACCTGAGTAAATCCAGTGGAGCCCTGACAGCTCAAACTGCTCTTGCTGTGCTGATGAACCAGCTTGGACAAAACCCTGAAGAAGCAAATAATTGGCAGATAAAAAAACTTTTAATTTCAGCCAAGTCAAAGCAAATAACCAGTGCAGGGCATCATTAAAAAAGCTGTCTGAATTTAGTTTAGTCCTCAGAGCAGCAATTCCTAAAAACCCTGCTTTGATCCAAGGCAAAGAGAAGGGGAGGAAGGGAGGAATCCAAATTCAGTGATTTTTTTTTTGGTGAGTACCTCCAATAGCAACCACTCTCCCTCTTGCTCAACCCAAATCAGACTTTTACATTTTCATGTATTTAATTTTATTTGCTTTAAAGAGAGTCTCTGCAGCCGGCTGGGAAGGGATGTAGATGGTGGAAGTGTCCACCTGGACAAGGATTTGCCTGTAAGGGAAAGGAAATTCGGCAGACGGCGTCCGGAGCGGAGCTGAACCCAGGCACCGGTTATTAAAATCACACGCTAACTCTTTAGAAGCTGCTTCATCCCATCCAAATGTACATGCTGATCTGAAGCAGCACTTGAAATTCCACCTGCAGAATGCTCGCTATTATTGAAGAAGAAATGAAGTGTTTTATGAGATTACTTTCAGAAAATCAAAAGACCATGAAAAAGAAAACGTACGATAGGATGCTGCAGTTACCAACTGTTGTCAAAAAGCGATATTCAAAGGAAAAATAGAAATCTAAAAAATCACTTAATGGCTATAGTTGGGTCTGATACATACAGTTGGGCTTACTGAAGTTGTTTTTAGCTACACAACTGATCTACATGTAAAAACCCCTCCACACCGCACACATTACCAGGCCAACGTGGTGACACTAAGCACAAAACAAGTGTTTTGCATAAATCCACAAGAACATCATCTAGCCAGAGTTCCTCAACAGGCAAGGGGTAACACAAACTAATGGCCAAACACGTCCCAGCGGGTGTAAATGCAGTCAGAAAAATGAACACACAAATCTGCGAGCCTCTGGAATGGAAGAACTTCCCGGCTGTGCCGACGGAGCCGCAGCTCTCGCGGTTTTTCTGAGGAGCCTGTTTGATGCGGCCCTTCCAGCACACCTGCCCACATCCCTGAGGAACACTCGAGCCAGGCAGTGGCATTCCCTGGCACAGACAGCTCCGTGCAGCGCACGTCGTGCTTCGGACAGGGCAAGAACATAAAACCAGATGATTTCAACATTCTCAGTGAATCTCAGCGAACTGGGACCAGCTGTGGGCAGGGAGCTGGAACCGGCCCCTGCCCCTCTTCCCTACCTCTGCTCAGCTCCATTCAGCTGCGGTTTGGATCCATTTTTCTAACTCGCCTCTGGCCTTTTAATCACAGTTCCTGCAGACGCACACGCACAGCACCGATGACTCCGAAGGAGTGATTCACCAGAATTATTTGTTTCCAGAGCAAGTGGACGTGGCAGGCTGCTGTGTCCTGGCCAGCCGAGAGGCCCAGCTCCCAAAGCTGGGAGGCCCCAGACTGCCACTCTGCGTGCACTCTGCGATACTCAGCAATCCCAGACGGGAGAAGAGGGCCACCCGCCTTCCGAACAGCCTCCGTGGCATTTAGTGTCCGGCATTTGTCCTGCATTTATCAGCCCCAGCCCTCCCCGATGACCTAACACACCTTGGCACTTCCCAAGTGGAAAGCACAAGGCTCAGGTCCCCTTTATCAGTCCCCCTGTTATACTGAGAGGAACGAACAACTCCTCCACAGTCCTGCCGGCAGTGCTGCACTGCACAGTGATATGACAAAATTACTTCCAATTCACCACACGGAATAAAGGTCAAAGCTCCAAGTGATATACTCAGGAACACCTTGTAGGGGATGGACAGCCGCTCTCAAGGAGGAAGACGACACCTTGCTGGGAGCAGAACTCTTCCCCCCACGGCCATCCTCATCTCTGTGCCTCTGTCCTGCCCTATAGCAACCCAGGGCCACACCCGACTCCCCTGTCAGGAAGGGCCTCAAATGATACCCCCTGGCAGCAGCACCCTCCAAGCGACGGAAAAATGAGCTCAGGCTGCCAGGATGGAGCCACGTGGCTCAGACATCCACTCCTGGAAAACTGGGAACCGTGTACCAATTCTTACCCAAAATCACTGGAGGATTTTCTCCACAAATTCCTCAAGTATGACAAATGTCAGTAGGTGGGACTCCAAGGCCAAAGGAAGAGCCGTCACTCCCAGGGTGCCCACCCCCAAGGCCTTGGCCCCCCCGAGCCCTCCGGGCACACGGCAGGTGACAACAGCAGGGGCTCATCAGCTCAGCTATTGTGTCTCGTTAGCTTAACCAAACTCCAAACTCCTTGCGGAGCGCCTTTCCCCCTCAAGTTATTAAAGGGTAGATTTCTTTTAATTAAACTCATTTACATGACTAAATTAGATTTAATTACTCCCATTTATTTTGCTAATACCTCTCTTTGATTGGAGAAAGGCAACTTTTCTAATGGCTCCAAACAGGACTGGGTGGCTCTGCCCTCACTCGAGCTGGCACGAGGAAACCCCGGCTCTACAACACATAGAGAAGGGCCCAGTGCAGATTTTGGGTATAAACAAGCTGGACAGCTTTTCCTACCACACATGTGCCGTGTGTGGTGTTTACTTTATCACCGTAACACCTAACATTTATAGCATGATTCAAAGCAAAGGAAAACCCACTAAAAATTCCTTTCAAGTACCTTCTATCTGCTCAAGAGACATGCAAGGACACAGAGAGCGATTCAACTTGCTTCCCCTCTTGTACTTGTGAAATTCAGGGGGAAAACCCCAGCAATTTTGAAATTGGGGGCCCAAGATATTTTTAGTAAGTCCCTCAGCCAGACAGCTCACTGATGTAATTATCAATTTTCTTAACTGCAACATCCAACACTTCCTCATTTTTACAGTTCCAGACTTAGAATGTATCAAGCTGCTGCCTAAGTTATCCATGAAGCCAGAGAATCAAGCTTCTCACTAGGTCAGAAGTCACCACACTGAACTCCGTGGGACTGTCTGGCACACCCCAATGCCCCCCATTTCATCCTACCAGGCACTGCCTCATGCTGCTCCAGCTCAGCGACGCACCAGCACAAGAAACTCCACGCAGAATTCACGATAGGCTGAGTTTCCAGACAGCTGCACACGTGGCTCAGTGATTTCCCTCATGCCACCTGCCGTACTGCCATCGGTGGCACCGGGAGCCGGGCTGGACACAACCTCCAGAGCCCACAAAAACCCCACCAAAACCACCCGGGTCACGGCAGGAACACCGGGCTTTTGTCCGTTTGTTCCTTATCCCACCCCCGTGGCCCTGTGCCCCGAGACGGCTGACCGCAGCCCACGGCTGAGAACAGCAGACCTAAGCTTTGTGCAAAGTACCGGAATTGACACCTCTACTCAAACATTCCCAAAGGTAGTCCTTGCAGAACAGCCTTTGTGCTACCCAGAGACGAGCTGCTGACCTCAGTCAGTGGAACGGTCCCCGGCCGCCGTCAGAGCCGCGTGGCCGCGTTGTGCTGTGCGCGACATCCCCCTTCAGCCGAGGTGAATGCGCGGCACTTATCCAAGACAAACGCAAATCTCTATACTATTTGGCACCGGTTCCTTTCATTAGATACAATTTTCTGCCCCCTTTCTCAACATGTAACTAGTATTTATCCAACCGCACATGATGTGTGGCCTAATTATCACTCTAATATTTTTCCGAAAAAAAGAAATGAATGTAATTAACAAGGAACTAAGAAAGCAGCCCCCCCGGCCTGCTATTTTTGTTGGGTTTTAAATCAGGTTCAGTAGTAATCACAGTGGTTTGGTTGGAATCAGACATGGTATTTGGATTCTTTGCCAGCACTTCACAGATTCTGAAATTCACAGAATATTTCAAAATCAAAACCTCACCACTTCTCTGGTCACTTCTTCCCTTCACCTCTCAAGTCACCTCAGTATCTTCACAGATTCTTCATTAAAAAAGATTTTGAGTAAACAGTGTCATCAAAACCCCGGCTGAAATATGGACTTTTCATAGGATAAATTATCTGACCTAAGCACAGGGCAAATGTAATACAGGCCCAAACCCCAAAATTACCAGCATGACTTCTGCCATTAGCTTTCACTCTGTTTCAGCAGCTTTTATCACAGATTTGAGAAGGCTTTTCAGCCGCAGGAGATGTGTCTCCAGCGACACAGAAGCCCTCTGCTTTTCCAGCCGGGCACAACAGAGCCACCGGCGCCTGGGCTGGGGCACCTGCGCTCCTGGCTCAGAGGTGACACCAAATGCAATTAAGGGAAATGAATATGTAAGGAAGGAAAAGTCTGAAAGGAAAAAGCTGTGCCTCCTGCCACTAACCCCTCACCTGGTACCTGCCATAGCGACCCACCACCCTCTCTTGGCTCAGGATTTTGTAAGCAGCTCTGAAGCATCTCCTTGCTCTTCGTCCAACAGACCCACCACTGAGCTCTAATTTCAGCAATTTCTGGACAATAACCAGGCTGTAATTACATGCTTATGCAAAGTTACACTGTCACATTTAGGAAATCACTTGAGAACACGGTTAATTCCAGGAATATCATGTCCTTATTTTTCAAATCCTGCGTGGGAGAAACAGCTTTTGGTTCTGTTTTCATACTAAAAGCTCTACGTGCCGTCACACAACAGGTTGCCCCGTTCTGACAAAAATAAGGGTCAGATGCATCCATCAGTCTGAGGGGCTGTTCTGACTGCAGCACAAGTACCATAATTCCCCCAAATTCAAGGCGATGTGAGTAAGCCCTGAGTGTTGAATAATCCGGAAAAAAAGCGTGTGTGGGGGTTGTTTGGGTGTTTTGTGTTGCATTATTGGTTTTTCGGGGGTGGGGGAGTCGTCAGCATCAAGTAAACATCTTGGCATTGCCAGTCAAGGAACACCTGAATGACTCAGTGTGTGACACAAATGACCCCACGCAGGCCAGCTCTGTGTCTGGGAACGGGGAGAAAATTTGGGAAATGTAAATGTCTCCAAGACTGGGGTATGGCTTGAAAACTTCACTCGAATCGTGCCCCCAACAAATGCTTTTGCTGTCGAGTAAGGAAAAAAGAAAAAAGTGCTGTTTAAAATGTTTGATAATCTGACAAGGCCATAAGGCTTAATGGAATCAATGATTACACACAGATGGATGATTAACTCTCGAGGTTTAATGTTAAAAAAAGAGTGCTGGATTGCTACTTAATGGAATTACACTGCCCATATGGAAAAGAACTATAGCCTGCCTATACCCAGAATTAGGGAACAGGTGGTCGATCTGGGCAGGACTGCTTGGAATGCACAAAAGCGTGCTGAACTTGTAAGTGCCAGAAAAAAAGAAAAAAACTCTTCCAAAGTGTGTTAACTTTTCCTATCTGAGAATTGTAAACGGCAGAACTGAAGGCAGGGATCCTCCCAGCCCCAGCAGCCCCGTTTGCGGCAGCTGCTGAGCGCAGCGCGGCGCGAGCGAGGGACGCTGCCGGAGCCGCACGGACCGCGGGGGTCAGGAACAGCTGGCCCTGACGCTGCAATCTGCCGCGCCCAGCCGGGAGCTGTGCGACTTCCACTGCCTGCCCAAGGGCTCCAAGAAGCTCCCCGTCCGCATGGCAGAGGATCCCCACGGGACAGGCTTTGGCCGCTGCAGTCCCTCCCGCTCCCCCCAGCCACTCCTTACTTGGAGAGGACCCCGAGGCCACCGCTGCAGGACAGCACGCTTGGGTTCGCACTGAAGAACTGCCTCTGTCTCTGGAAGGAACCCTCGCCGATTCCGTTCTCAGAACAGTGACCCCTCGTTCACCATCCAGAACGCACTGAAAAGTGAACTCTCTCACAGCCTTTGCTCCTGCTGCCTGGGGGCCCTTGGGCCTGCCAGATTCCTTACTGCAGGAGCTCTAAGGTGTCCCATTTAGAGAATCCTCCAAGCATTCAGACTGTTCATGGGATGCAGTCACGAACAAGGTTAAAGCAATCCTCTACACGTGCCACGCCTGAGATCACCACCCTGAAAAGGATGACCTTCAGCCCAGCCTCCAGAGCAGGAGCTGTACACACAGGTATGCTCTCCTCTGGGATGAAAAGCATTCTGTACAAGCAAAGTAGCATCACCAAGAGTTTCTGCCCACAAACCTCTGAAGGCAATCCAGCAGGAAATCAGACCCAGGCTTGTAGGAGAACAGCTCCTTCAGAACGGAGACAGAACTGGGGCTTAGGAAAATTCAAAGCTAACAGATTCCAAAACCCATTTCCAGGGCAAGTTTGGTACCCGCCCACCCATATTCCTGCTGAATCGAATGAAGGTCACCGGTGCACGTCCACAATAAACACAGATCATTAAAGAGGCACAGCTATCCAGAAGGATCCCTTATTCTACACTAAGAACAGCTTGCCTGCATCGTTCAAACAATTTCTAAAGCGACATCAACTAGATTGCAAAGAAAGTATTTTTCAGTGAAAATAACGGAGTCCAGAAAATAATGTTCCTAGAGGGAACTTTAAATTCACACCTCATCTTGGTAAAACAGTTCCATATGGAAATACCCAAGTCACACACAGGCTCTGCAAACCCAGTTAGCAGGAAATCAGGCAATCTCTAGATCAGGCTGCAGACCTAAACTCACTGCAATTTGAGCCTCACACACAAGGTTCACCTGACTAGAGCTGAGGTGTGACATGGGGTCCCAGAGCCTCTTCCCCTCCCCGAGCCCCCTGCCAGCGGCGGGGGTCCCTCACCTTCCCTGCCCCAGCAGTGGCCCAGGCAGCCTGGCTGCCCGCAGAGGTGAGCTGTCCAGCCTTTCACACCGCACACAGGGGCCGTGACAGAGAGGAAGAGCTCTTGCTTCTTCCTCCCAAGTGCAAACACTCGCAGGACCAGTTGTCACAAATGACCACCCAAAATGTACTGCGGTTTTTTTTCCCCCATATAATTTATTCATGTTCTTCTGTAACCAAGGAAACAGAAGTGATTTTTCTCTCTCATCCAACATTTGCTCTTAAGGGTTGGGTTTTCTAAATCTGTGGGGTCTAATAGCTGTTGAAAACTGAGTGCCAAATTTCACCCAGAGAAAGCCAGCATTCCAGACACGGCAGCAGGACACCAGTCTTCTTTCTTTACCTTTATCCAGCACCTGTGACTGCCCTCTCCTACGTTTCCTACCGCAACCATTTCAAGTCCAAGCTCTCCCAGGCAGTGCTGTCTCTCATTACCTGCTGCTCCCAAGCAGGACACAGCACCTGTCTCCAATGACACGACACACAGTCGGAGTCCCTCAGGATAACCTGAACGGGGAACTGCTCATGCGCTTTCAGTACATGGATACCTGGTAGCCATGGGATTGGCTACTGCCCTCCTGGCCATGCCATCTGCACTGACTCCTTCAGAAGGGCTCAGTCCCTTGTAAGTGAATTTCTCCAAGGCGGTAACGAAGGGCTTACGGCAAATCCAGAGGAACAGCGAAGGAGCCCCGCTACGCTGTCCCAGCCCGGCTCTGCTCCTCATGCCAAACAATGTAACTCCACTGGCCTGAAACAGCAGCTGTGCCACTTGTGCTTGGCGTTGCTCTTGGTTAGTATTCTCTAAGTCCCGGGTGGGACTAATGCCCTGGACAGTAACTCTTCCCCTCACTCCCCTCATCTCCTCTTCACTTGGGACCATTGGTAACTTGTTCTCATGCTTCACACACCTCCTCCCCTTCTGTGGTGAAAAAGCACCTGTTTTCAGTTCCGGTCGTGCCCCAAATTTCCGAGGTGTGCCTCAGACAGCGGCCAGCTCCTGTCCTGTTTGCGTAGTGAACACACCACGTTATCACGCCATCACATCCATCTCATTTCCCTGAATCCCACTCCCTTTATTCTAAACCATGCAGAGGACTGATGGACTGAGAGGCCCCACGGCCTGGATGTCACACCCAGAGAAAAGGAGGCCAAAATCCATAAGCAGGATTTGAACTTGCAGTCCCTGGGAGCTTGAACTGAAACGAGCAGAATCCAGCCCATTTGAGGCACTAACTCACTCGGTTCTCACTACTCAGCACTTGTGACGGCAGTAACTGGCAGTGGAATTGCTGCACAGTGTCATCCTCACGGAACATAGGGTACTCTCCAATTAAATTGGTACCACTTCTGTGCTGCCATTAGGATGACTTATTTGTTTCTGATTAATTAGGTTTCAGCTTCTTCCTTTTTGGCATTGCGTTTTCCTCCTGTTCAGTCTATCTGGCCAGTCTAGGTCTGTGTTGGCACAGATCAGTCACTGCAATTCTGGATCAGAAATCTGTGCCTTCGATGAACCTGGCTTCTGGTTCCTGTCAATCTCTGTTGCGGGGTATCGCGAGCCACACAGACACTCAGGCTCTCACACACGCATACAGTGCGAGATCCCTGAAATGGGAAGAAAGGGAAAAAGGCAGCCCTAACAAGGTTGGCTCCTTTGGAACCTCAGAGAGGTGCCAACTAAAGGTCCCAGCAGCTCATCTGCCAGAGCATAAAGAGCTACAGCAAACATTTGTCTCCTTGCTCATTTGAAGGCCTTGTCGTGGCTGGAGTGCTGCATCACGGTGGGAGAAGGCTGGGAGGGAGGGAGGACAGAACCTGACCCGCACCTCCGCAGCTGGGGGCGTCACGGCAGCCACGGACCCAGCCAGGGGTGGCTCTGGCAGGTGAAGCGGGCTGAGCCCACGCGGCTGCTCAGCTGTCAGGGCACTGCTCTTACACAGCAAGGAACAACCAGCAATGAGGAATCACAACTCAACGAGTTCTGTCTATGTCAGGGAGAGAAGAAACTGAGGCATTCCGTATCGTTCCATGTGAAATTATTGAACGCTTGGAAATGGTGTCTTTTTTTTTTTTTTTTGGCAAACAATATATGGGGTCTCCAATGCGCAGATGGGAGAGCAGCTTATATTTAATAAAATAAAATTTGACATTGGTGGCACATTCTCATATACAGTCATACATTATGGACGATATAGGCTTGGTATAGTTTGCACACAGCCTAAACGTTTGTCCTACAGATGGACGGGGAATTAGAGGGATAATAGTCTGTATTACACAAACATTCCAAATGTGTGCTTTTCCAAACACAAGTTAGTGGAAAATTGGTTAGAAGTAGAGGACAGACCGTAACACAATCTGCAATTCCCACTTCCATGCACTCCCACCAGCCTTGGGAAATGATCCCAGCAAACTAAGGCACTTTCAAACAAAAGGTAAGTCACAAAATTTTAATAAAAATCTCAAGTCTTCTTAAAGAGAAGTTCTGCAACTCACGTTACCTTTATCTGGTAGCAGCACAAACATGCATCAACGCACAGAAAGAACACACCAGATCCTCTGGCTCTTGAAGCCACACACGTCCACCTACAGCACTGCTGAGCATGTTAAACCCAAAATATGTATCTAGGAACGCTTTTAATCAAGCTGCCTGCCTTCAACCTTCTCTTACGGACACTAACTTCACAGCACACACATTGCCTCCAGATACGCCTTTGTTAACAATGGCCATTTGTGTTTGAAAATGCCACTTAGTGCGCAGAACGTGCTAAAAACACCATGTGAAGCAAAGCTTTCCATCTCAGTTCTACCTGGAAAAGGTTTTTGTGTTTTCAGGCAGAAAACAACTGCCACATTTTTAAGTACTTAACTTGAAACTCCATTTTGCCATCTTTCAGCCTCTTCACAAAGTCCTTCACAAAGACTCCCATTTATGAGCCTCCCTCAAGTCATCCCCACCACAGAATTACCCCCTTTTAAAAATGGCTTTTAGCCTCATATTGAGAAATGACATATTTCTGGGCATGTCCAGCAAATGTCTGAAACTGTCATTTTTCAGCATTTCCTTGGGCTTGTTGGACTGTACTGGTTACAAAAAAAAAAAGGAATCCTTGTCTTTCCAGGAAACAGAAACTTCCAGTCATCTCAGAGAAAGCTGTTAATCTTTAAGAAGAAGAAGACAACAAGAGATAAAACTTGATTTTAATAGAAGAAATGCCCATTTCCTGCACTGACCGTGTTGTTCCGAGGGCTTTGTTCAATGCTCTAGGAACAATGTCTAAGAAAACATTGTCAGGCAGAGCAGCTCCTTTGCTATTCTGAATTAAGATGGAGTTACTGGGCCAAGGAGTTAGATGGTAGGATTCCCTAAATCCTTCCTGCTGTGCCAGAGGAACACGGTGGAACTTTCAACTACTTTTCAGGAAGGAAAACCATTGGTATCGCAGCAACATCCTTCAGCTTCTGAAGGAAAACTGGTCTGCTCCTCCAATTTCTTCTCAGTAACCACAAGTAGCAATGTCACACTATCCTGTTTCCTCTGTCACTAGTGTCCCTAAATCCCAGTTCCAAGACCACTAAAATCAAGTCAGTAATAAAAGAGACACAGTCCCAGTATATTACAAGTCTTTAGCAGCAATATTTGAGGTAATAGCTCTCTCCATAACCATTTCTCATGCAATTTTAGTCTCAAAGCTCAAAATTAATTACAAACATGAAACAAATCATGCTGTTAAAACATATATTACAAACAAATTATGCTCTCAAAAAAGGTAACTTATAGCCTGGGAAAGTAATTGATAAACCGAAAGTGCTCACAAATAACTGAAAAATGACAGGTCAAGTGATCACTGAGTGACCAACATAGAAAACTACCCAGCACGAGCCATAAAACATACAAACAGACTGCCACTCACTCATCACACACTGTAAATAACCATATGGGCTTTTTTTGCACGTGACCCAGTGCTGATGTTGCTGGACAGCGTTCCTAAGCCAAACCCTCTGAGCTGTTAAAAAGATTTTCAAGCCTCAGCTCCACGCACTATGACACAGAATTAACATTTCTATTCAGCAATCAGTTAAAAAAAAAAATAAAAAAATCAAGGCCGTAACAAATTCCTGCTTAATTTCCATCCCAAATTCCATGTGCTCAGCATTTTGCCATTGTGTGCCCAGCTCCAAAAGGATAGAACCTCCTGCAACCTTCCAAACCAGGCTACACGTGCCTACGTCACAGCAGCCACCACTAACAGCCACTGCCAGCTACCAAACCCCCCTGCACAGGACAAGCCCTCCCTGCCTGCAGCCGGCCCAGCCCAGCCCGGCCCAGCCCAGCCCGGCCTGCTGCTCGAACGCCCCAAACGCGTGCTGGCGCATTGGCAGCCCTGCCGGGATGCCGAGTGCCTGGCATTCCCTGTCTGCCGATTCCCAGAGACTCGCGTAGCGCAGCGTGTTGGACATGATGTCAACTCAACAGCACTTAATAAACCCACAGAGAACTAATGCAATTGGAACCCGACAGAGTACAGCATTAATACTGTGCATTTTAATCAAAGGGAGAGATAATAATTATATCTCTATGTAACTAGAAAAGCTGAAAGGTTCTAATGGGAAAAAATAAAACCATCTGTTTGCTCTAAATCATTAAATGAGTGCTTTAGGACAATGTCATCCCCCTAAAGCCTGTAACAATTTGGGCCTTAAGCAGAGATGCAAATTGATTAAATCCCAGCATATTTTGCCACAAATGGCGGAATCCAAATACCACTGAATAAACAGTAATTTCTGCCACGCACCATGAAGACAAGCCAAAGACATTTTCCCATTCCTGAGTCTGCAGGCAGGAACATGATTAGTGGCTTTTTTCAACACTGGATTTTAAAAGCTATCACGTTCTTTATTTTAGGAATCACACAATATCCTGCTGCTGGGGGCGACAGAGCAAACCCCAACCCCTCGTTCAGAGGGGCTGCACATCTCCCACGTGAGAGATTGCCTCCGGTTGTGTTTTCTGGGGGGGTTTGAGCCAGCGCAGCTCTGAAGGGGCAGGTGCTCAGGCCTGGCAAGTAGAGGTTTAGGTTTACGTGCCTGCAGGGACAGGTACAGGGGCTGTGCTGACAAAGCACCCAAACATCATCTCACCAACGGCAGTACTGGGTACCTGCATCCTCTCATTTAAATCCAGGCTCGGCTCACTCTAAATTACAACTGTTTTTACATCCCGGATTTCTGTTGAACCTCATTTTGTCCAGCCGAGACCTGCTGGAACACAGGGTGGCTGTGAGCAGCTTTCCAGAGCTACCTCAGCTTCACTGCCAACAGAAGCCATGGAGACTGCCAGCTGAAGTGATCTGCCACAAAGACAATAACCAAGACACCAGCATGCAATTGTGGTAGAGGACTACCTCATGGGATCAGACAGGTGTCTCTTAGACCCGAAGGCTCTGGCATGACCCAAATGACCTCAAGAACAGAGTGTCCAATGCAGATGGCAGTGTGAGCCCTTCTCCAGGCAGGAGAGGACCAGAGCCCCGATGGAACAGCCCTGAAGCACAGAGACTTGAGGTGCTTTTCCCTCGTAGCCACAAACCCAGCTGTGCAGAGGGACTTTCCCCTTCCTGTGCCCTTCCCAACAAGAAGGCTTCTGACTTACACCGGATCAGATCTTGCTCCTTAGTCTTTTCCCACCTCATTCACCTGACAGGCTCCTCCATAACAGACATCTTATCAGATGTGACTGATTGCTGTAATCTGTACTCTGGGCAGCCATTAAGCAAATTACCTGAATCATTGCAAGGATTAGTCTCATTAACACATGATTAGCATCAAATTAAAATAATGAGTGTTTAACTTCTGATGTCTTCCAGTTGTTTGAACAGCTTGATCAGCCACACCAGGCTGGCAGGGAGGTGGTGGGTGTCAAAGAGTCAGGGAGAAAAACTACAAATAAATAAAAGGGTGGGCTGTGCCCCGGCAGAGCTGCAGCTGCCAGAGACCACAGAGACCCGGGCCCAGGGCTGCCGGAGCAGCTCCGTGCACAGCCCGGAGCAGAGGCTCTCAGCCGGCCCCACAGCCACGCTCTGCTGGACAGGTCACCCTGCCTCGGCTCCTCTGCGCCCAGAGCTGGGACTTCGGGAGCAGGGACAGCAAAACTAACAGACACACTAAACTACAGGGCAGCCAACGCCCACGATGTCAACGCAGCCACAAAAACAACAGGGTGAGGCGGACCTGATCCTTCCATTCTGCCGGCTCTCCTGTCTCTTCCAAGTAAAGCCAAAGCTAATGAAGGCAGAGCAACAATCCCATCGCCAGCAATAATCCTGGAAGGCACTTTTCTTCAGAAGCTCTCCTTTTTGAGCTGGGTATTGTTAACCCATCACCTCTTTTTCTGAATCCCCTCCTCCCCTCCAATCACCTACTTTCCCATCTCCCTGCATCTGATGTGCCATTGGGACTGTGGCAAAGTCTCTCCAAAGTCTCAGTTCCTTCCAGCCTTCTGAAGGTTATTTGGCTTTATTCGCACATGAGCTCACTGAGTTTCCTGTTGTCGCCGGTTCTCCTGCAGGTCCACAGAGCTGCAATCTGAGCCTTGCTTAGCCTCGCCTTTGGGCTGCTTCCAGTTCAATTCCCTCCCCGTGTTACTGACAGGCACCTTCCCTATCTCTGAAGGAGAGAGCAGACCTGACACGCAGGATCTGCAGGATGGGGACCTAAATCCACACTCAAAACACTTCTCTCTCCATGAAGGAATGACAGAACATGTGCAGCAGCCAATGTTTAAGCCTCAACATCTTGGTTATTTATTCTTTGAAATGCCACAAACCATAAGTACGTATTATAGACAAATCACTTGTCAAAGCTCTTCCCTAATTTAATTAAAGCCATTTTTTATTCATACAAGTGCAAAGAAGCAACTTAAACAGATAACATTTTTCACACTTACATAAAATGAAAATAGCCAAACTAAATTTTGGCAAAGCACATAAAAACAAAAGATCCAAGCAAAGACTCTATATGTGCCAACTTCCATCTCTGCTGAGATGTTAGCAAGGAATTGCACACACAAAGTCTCCTACTTCAACTTCTGATGGACTCCTGACCCTCCATGCACTACAAACGTACCAGTGGCTCCTGTGCTGGTGCCCAGCAATCCTTTCCACTCACCAGGCTGGAGCTGATCCTTGTCATCCACACTACTGTGAATCACTAGCAGAGCAGGCAGCAAAATGCTGCTCAAGTTAAAGACTCTCTGCCCCAGAAGCACCCTTCGCTTATCCACTGGGGATCTGACTGTTCTGTCGGCAAAAGCGCGGGTGTCCAGAACAAGTGTGGGAAAAGTGTTTTTATCACAGCCCTAGTCCAAGCCTTAACACACACGTTTGCCTTCCATCCAAGTGACATCACAGGCCAACCCAGACAAGAAACACCTTCAAGCTGAGCAAAGCAAATCTGGGATCAGTAATACCAAGGAAAGGGCTCTGCTCTAACTCGAAGTTCACCAAAATTGACCGGGACGTAAAGGTACAGAAGAATTTCCATCCATCCAAACGTATCTGCAAGCACCAGTTCTGTCAATTGAGCGCCCCCAACCACTCAATTCCAGAGGCAGTGTGAGAGAATTCTGCAGACAGGGCACAGCACCCACCCACCACACTGGTTTTATAGCAGCATTTCCCAACATGACCCATTTCTCGCACATCAGCGGCCAGCGCTGCTGTCCACAGCAAACACCTTCTAATTCTATTGGGTTTTTTCCCCCTCGCTGTAGTAAATAGAAAATAATTTCTCAATTTACCCTGAAAGTTCCAGTTTGCTGCTGTGCCATCCCTTACGGCGCTCAGCATCTCCTGCTTCATGCGATACGTTCAGTCTCCATCTGTGCATATTATTGACCAGATTATGTAAACTACGCTTTAGCAATTCACACTCGCTTGGTTCTGCAGTACCTGTGGGTGCCAAGCATATGTTTCCCATTCTCCTTGCTCTCCTGGGCCATATGCGATCCCCTCAAACCAACAGCTTTCCTATAGACCCAACTCGGTGCCTGGTACAAATCCACGTAAATGCCACCGGCTGTGCCAAACCCCGGATGTAAATCTCTTTGTGCACACTTGGTGGTACCCTGTGTGTGATCCCGAGGGCCCCGGGTGCCCAGCAGCGCTACTGGGTCACTGCTGACAAAGCCCCCCCTTGCAGCAGGCCTGGAGGGGCCGGTGGGTGACGTTCCCTGAGCGCTGAAGCAGACCTGGCAGGTGTGACAGCTCAGGGGGCAGTACCAGCCCTCACCCCAACCCGAGCACGCAGCCCCTGGGCTCCCCTTCACCCCCCTCAGCAAGGCAGCCAAACTGAAAAGCCAGCATGCTAAAAACCCAACAGGACTCGTAGAATCTGGTTTTCAGAACTGAGATATTGCTCTGTTGCTAGGCAAAACGGAAGGCTTTTCTCTCCTCTTTTTGGAGAAGCCTCTGCTCTCTTCTTGAGGGGCAGAACTGAAAATCATGCTGTCACTAATGCAAAATTAGACTGACAGCATGGGGACCTGCTTCTTATTCCAAGGCATGTCGCCATCCAGCCTGCTCCCTTCTGGGAACGACACCACGTACTCAAAGGATTTTACAAAGGAAAAAACAACCCTTCAGCCCACTGCTGCAGCAGGACGGTACTGGGGCTCTGCTCTGTTTTGTTACACTTCACGCTGGAGCAAGGAACAGGAACTTCAGCAGATTCCACAGGCACAACAAGCAGCTTCAGGCAAACAAAGAAACAGGTCTAGCCCATTCACAGGAGAAGGGAACAGCTGTCTGGAATCCCAGCAGTTGGTTGGCCTTCCTCTCGTGTAGCTGTCACTTTTAAAGTACTGAACATGCACTGGGATATGCCGCTCTTTTGTTCCAAAAGCTGGTATGTTTGTGGCAGAGGGGGAGTTCAAACACTTGAACACACCAACAGGACTTTTCCAGTAGTGCCAAAGCAAGAGATGACACGTTCGTCTGCAAGAGAGGGCACAGCACTGTCACTGGAGACAAAAGATATCCCCTTGTCCTGTAGACAGTGATTTCAGCTTGGCATGACCCTCCAAAATAAACCTCCTACATCTGTGGTAGGAGGAAGTCACTCGCAGAGCAGAATCTGACACTGGAAGCCCGGCCCAAGAGCGCTGCACACCGAGGGACGGTGTTCCTAGCCCACGAGCACTGCAGGAACACCCGCACAGGCTGGCACTCCGGCACTAGGGAGCTCCTGAGCAGGTGCCCCATGCTCCTGCTCGATGAGCTCATCCCTTTCCAAGAGACAGGCACCTAGCCAAAGGCTGCCCCACATCCACATCTGGATTAGCCAAGAACATGAGCTGCACCCCATGAGAGATTACAACCCAAAGCACTCTGCTCTCTCCCATCACCCTTCATCCACTGCCTCACACACCCTGCAGAGCTGCAGGGATTTACTGCTGCCCGATATGAAGCAAACGAGGACATCCCAGGAGTCAGCCCATCTGTGCGAGCCAGCACACAAACCCAGACAGCAATGCTGACTTCCCAGGAAGAGTAAATCATTTCCCCCTTACTTCTGCTCACCTGGCCCGAGGTGCAGGAATCCAAGAAGGATGGGGTTAGTGCACAGCTCTAGTAATTAAACAGATAACTCAGACTGAGTGTTTGCAATTTCCGCAGCCTGCGCTTGTTAGGGATGCATCTGGATCTCCATAACCATTACCTTCTGCTACCTACAGGTAGAGATAATTATCCACAAGTAAACGATTACCTAGGCTATAAATTACCTACAAAAATTTGGGCTGGGGTTTTGCCAATCACCATTCCAATTAATTAACCAAAATTGACTAGCTGGCTTTAGACCAAATATTTCCTCATCAGTATTCCATGCCAGTGCATACGAGATGAAGGAAACAAACCAGAGAGGAGAGACAGGGAGAAATTCAACGAAGGTTAGAGGGAGCTGAGAGCAACAGAGACAAGCGAGAACGGATTCCTGGTGTTCGTGATGAACGGTCTCTGGTGTGGCATGTGACAGTGCGGAGGGCGGGACCGCAGCGCACACTCAGCCGTTCCCATCAGGCAAGGGCCTCGCAACCATCAGTGGGAATGGAAGAGCTCAGCAGCCTCAAGTGCCCCTCCGGATCGGGGCCCTGGGCACATTTCCAAGGCCTGTTTCTGCCAGCAGGGGACACGGTCACACGTGGATTACCACGGCTGGGAAGGGGACGGCCCCCAGGCCTAAGCCCCACACCGCTGCAGGAGCTCCCAAGCCCTCAGCGTTCGCTTTGGCAGGAGCTGCTCAGACCCACACCAAACCCTGCACTTTCAGGAGAGGAGAGGACAGAAGAATGTCACGCCAATATAACCAAGGCACTGCACAACTGCAGAACAGCAACCGAGGCACCACACGCACAGTCTGTGTGTCTGTGCACACTGAGTGTTGAACAAATTCCCATCATTCTCTGCTGAATGATCCCTGCAGGCCATCACATGCAGACTTCACGTGTCCCTGTGCTCCAGGAAGATGCCTAATGGCAGAAGCTGCTATTCCAAACAGAGCAGTGAGCTCTTTGACAAGCGCCCCTTGGGCTCAGCATCCAGGGGTAGCCCAGAATCCTTCCGACAGAGCCCCGCAGGAGCCCTCGCCCCGAGCAGAGCACACCTGAGAGCAAGTTCTCACCGCACAGGACTGGACAGCAGCCCCTCGAGCCCCTCGGAAGTACCACCCCGGGCACAGGGCCGAGCGCACGCCGTGCCGCACGCACGGGGTGAGGCTGAGCTCAGCTGGATCGGGAGCGCGCGTCCTCGCAGCAGCATTCGTGCTGTACCTTCTCTGAGGGACACGACGAGAGAGAGAAATGTCAGAACAAACCACGCTGCGATGCTGCCACAGTCTTCCTTTCACCATTTGGGGTCTGCCCTCTCAGCCTGACAGCTCCAGGTGCTTTCAGAGAGCCCTGGCTTCTGCGCAGAGCATCACCTGGTCACCAGTGAAGGACTCACACCTGTGCTTCGTACCACAGCGCTCACACGGCATCACAGGTAGCGCGCACAGGAGTGCTGGCACTCCGTGAAAAACACCCCGGAGGAGCGCAAAGCTGCAGTCAGGAATCTGAGCTGTTTCTTCCCAGCTCAGAACAACCCTTCCCCTCTGTCATAAACAGAAATGTGCAGTCAGATGAAATGGGACCAGAATATTTATTCGGTAGTGATTTTTAGTGCTGGTTCTTGAACATGTAAGACACCTCGTGCACTTCAAGAAAGATCTAAAGCTGCAAATGCTGACAAACCGAGTGATTAGCAGCCGTTCTAGGCTGTTCTGGAGAACTCAGCAGGGAACTCGTTTCAAACCGAACAATCCACAAAGAAAATCACTACTTCAGATAATCTAGTGCCTTCTACATCACCTCAGACATTGTTTTCAAGATGCTTTTCTCATGTCACCTCTGGTTATTGATTTATTAAAAAGCAACAAGATATTTCACTGCATAAAGTAAGATTTTTATTTATTTATGCAGGCCTGTCATTGTTGATAAAATACCGTGGATGCTAGAGATTACTGCAATCCGTATAATTAAGGGAAAGGGCAGACCTCTGTGCAAGTGCTCAACAGAATCCTGATCCTGCCCAGGCAGGAGGGGTGCAGGGAGAGTGCAGAGGTGCTCCCGAGGACAGCAGAGCCCTGTCCCCCTGCCGCTGACTTGGAACAGCCCCGTGGCTCCCCAGACGTATTCCAGGTCACGGCTCGTCTCTGGGAACGCCAGGCAGAAGATGCAAGGGGAAAATCTACTACCAGCCCACAGCTTGCCAAGAGCAAAGGAGAACAACCAAAACTCAACCAGCAAGAAAACAACCAACACAAAGAGCATCAAAGCCTCATGTCTCCACAGGAACAGCTGCACATGTGAGGTACGTCCCAACTGTATCCACCCTGTCCGGCTCCACAACAAAGCCAAGGCGCTGGGGGCTGGAGAAACACCTCCATTTTGAACTCTATTTATGTGCCTGTAACAATTAAGCCATCATTCCTGCTTCTCCTGCCTTGTTCTCATTTCAGGTTTACCCAAACATTTGCTAATGAACAGTAAATCTTTAGACTACTTTGAATTGCGCTGGTTAATAAACTGAGGGCATTTCATCAACCTCATTCAAAACTCAAACTCATTTATGAAAAAATCCACATCGGTCTGAAAGAAAGATGTTTTCCACTCCCAGAAAGGCCCTGGCAGCACAACACAGCTTCAGGCTGACCGAAGCATTCTGGAGAATAAGCAGAGTCTGATTTTCAAGAGTTTAATTTTAGAACCTGAAAATGAAACACACAATTTCTGAAAGCACTTGAGTCTGAAACTGTAACACGGGCACTTTGAAGTGCCTGAAATGCTAGAGAGATGCTAGACACCAAGCACTCCTGAGGTGAGGTGTTCAGAGCAGAAGACTGAAGGCAGCTTAAGCTCTTGCAGGTTTTGCTCAGGAATCCAAAATGATCTTCCAAAGCATCACAGCACGTGTGGAATTCCACATCTGGGCCATGGTTTCATGCTCACCCGGCCGCACAAGTGCTCCTCGCCAGTTACTGTACAGAGCCAAAACCAAGAGCAGATTACAGGCCAAGTGAAACTAAAACCAAACAAACAGAGTAACTACAGGGAGCCACTCTACCTACCTGGCAGGTTTTGGAATAACTAAGAGAAGCATGAAAGACCTCTCTGCTAGGACAGACCGTCACCTGACAACTCTGGAGGAGCTCCCCAGATCCCTGGGAACCAGCCTCTGGTGTCCCTGAGGTCAGCCCACATTGCTAACCCCATGCTCACCTCTGGCCAATGCTACAGAGAAATCTTGGATGACAAAAGCAAAGACTAACAGGAAGTAAAAGCTCAGAAGGTTTACGAAAATGAAGTGGAAAACGCCCTTTTCCTAAAGGTTGGAGTGCTCTCAAACAGTCTGCTTTAAACTGGTACTCTGGATTTACTTCAAAGCTGTATAACAATAAAGCCAAAATACAGGTTTCCATTAGTTGGATTCTCCCCCCCAAACTACAGTAACAGGCGCTTTGGGAACTGCAGGTTTGCTCTGTTTCAGAATGTAAAAAAGGTTCCCTGAATGCGCCTTTGATCCAGCACATTCCCAGTGCAGCAGAACAAACAGTTCAGTTCCCACCCCAGTGTCGCGGTGCCCCAAAAAACCGCAAAGAAACCCCAAAGCAGGAAGGAGCGGCTGCAGCTGAGGGTCCTGCCAGGCTGGGCAGACTCCAGCCCAGGCACACAGAGACGTGTCCAGGGGCCAGCTCCTCACTGGGTCCTGCTGCCTCAGTGGGACCCTCCTCAGCACTTTGCTCTCTTGGCTCTTTCTTTACTCTCAAGGTCACCTCTTGTTCATCCCATCATTCATCCTGCATCTCTCACCCCCAGGCTGGTTCCTTGACTTTCAGCGAGTTCCAGCAAAGCTGGGCCCGGACCTCGCAGGGACCAGTGTTGTTTGTGACACTCAAGGAACCGGTGCCGTGGTCCTTGGGGGAGCTCGGGGGGCCTCAAAGGCAATAGTTCTCTGCCCAGGAGCAAAGAAGCCATTACAGCTTGTACTAGAAGATTTAATAGGTGTCATAATTTATCATGTAAACCGAAAAGTGTTTCTTAATTAAGTGCGTACGTTAATGAATTTTTTAATTTGATCCCTGTAAGTACCTTGCTATACTAATTGCAATATTCTACACATTAGTCATCCGCTGTTGCCCTTGGCTATTTTCTACCCTGAGAGGGAGAGATAGAGCTTTTCAGTTAAAGTTCATTTAACTCTTTCCACCCAACAAATTAAATTTCCTGTTCTTCACACTGGAGAGTGACAGCTGCATTCCAGGCCTGGAGCATGCGAAGGATGGTGCTTGGCACACACACCACGAGGGGTGGACACATCCCAGCCTGGTCTCAAACGCAGCGATTTGGGTTCATTTCGTTACCTTGATTACAAACAGTACCAAGGGATGGAATTTCCAACCCCTTCACTGTTCCAGGTTTCCACGTGTGCTCCAGTGAGGCACCAGCTTTTCTAATACTGCTCACTCGTACCCCAAATTCAAAAGCAAGAGGGTGGGAACCTTGCCACTGAGAATCCAGAGCATGGAAGGAAAGTAGCTGGAGGCATGGCACATGGCTCAATCATCTCAGCAACCGCCCCAGCAATTTCTTCTCCATTTGGAACAGACAAACTGGCACGACATGCAGTAATGCTGAAGCAGTTCACAAACCTGACAAGCATCCCTGGCTACTTTCTGCTACCTGAACATTTTACAGTGTGGCTTCAGACGCCTCTGACACATTCCAGGCTACAAAGCCAAGTCTCTCTCTGCAGGAGTAATAGTCTTGAGCTGTGGAGGTCCATCCGATGAGCCACCACAAACTGAGAACACCTCACTTCTAGCAGAGAGGCTTTGCAAACGCAGTAAATAAAGTCCCTGGACCCCTACAAACTCAACAGTAAGACAGGACAAAGCACAAGGGTTATACCAACAACCGGACGAGAAGCTGGTGCTGAAAACACACAACTCCCTTCTCAGTGATTTCACTTGTTACTGCTTCTGGAGTTTGCATAAAGGAATTCAGAATTGCAACTCAACAGTGATGGGAATCGAATGCGAATGAGGAGCTGAGCTTTGTTCAGCCTCTCCAAGTCCTAAACCAGCGCCCTCTGAAGCCTGTAGAGTAGCAGTCACTACGCTCGGCTCGGACAGGAGAGGCTGACGCACCACAAAACACCCCCTCCTTCCACACGCTTTTTGGGAACAGATGCGCTATCATTCTGCTAAGGCTCAGGCAGCAAGGAGCAATGCGCGTGCACGTGCCTGACCTACGTGCAGTGCTGAACGTGATCGGCACCTGAGCAATCCTGCTACTTCCACCTGTACTTCACATCCCTGTCACTGTGACAGGGAGATAGAAAACCAAACAACAGCAGAAATGGTGCCAAGTGTGGGCAGTTGCAATGCGACTTCCCCCATGGAACCCCAGCCGGGCCCGAGGGGTGAGACTGCCAGCCCTGCGCTACCTCGGGCGTTCCGCTGTCCTACGGCTCATCGTTCCGGCTGGATGCTTCCTGCCACACCTGACTCGATTCATATTAAGATCCAGCAGCAACTGCTCTAATCACTGATTGGAATTAAAGCTGCCTCTGAACTCCAAAGAACAGGAACACACCATGGTAATCCACCATGCAGTTTGTTCTCCACACGCACTTCTGAGCACATCATGGGTCTGCTTCTGCTGGCCGTTCCCCTGACAAGCTCACACATGGAATTACGTGGATTACATGGAACATGTTTAACTAGCCCAGGAACCTCCAAGGCCGAGGTGGCTCTGGGTAGCAGCATTGCATCACTCATTCACTCCTCACTCACAGGCAGAGCCTGTGAAATTAATAGCAACAGCCCAGCATAACACACTTCAGGGAAGTGAGACTCTTTACATGGGTGGCTGTCACCTGCTTTTCAACAGATTTCAAAGCGTTGCCTACAGCATCCTGTTGTATTAGATGAAATGCATCCTGACACCTTTCTCACTGTATTATGCTCGACCGCTCAAATATTGAGATGCAAACCTCCCTCTCTATTTTTTGAAAAAGAAAACACTGCCCAGTAACTGCCAGAGGTCAGATCTTGGTGTTTGGTAGCAGATCCTGCCTGTCCAGTCCTAGAAATTCCAGAGGTTGCCACCTGCACCCTGCTCGAAAAGCCCTTCCCAGACGCCCTGACCATCGGCACGGTTATTTCCAGTGAGTTCAGGAGCTGCTGCCTGGTGTTCCCCAGTCACCTCTCCGAGCGCCGTCCGCCACCACAGCTGCACGTGAGCCATGCTGCCATCAGCTCCCCCGGCCCTCAGTGCCAGGACGGGACATCTCCCCAGCTCACAGCCCAGCATCCTGCAGCTGTAAGGATCAAGTTCAATCCAAGTCCTCCCCCCCGCTATAATGTACCCCCACCCTCTGCTGACCAGTGCTCAGCCAGTTCCAGTAATCTCAGCAGAAACAACACGAGCAATTTCATGAGGGAGGATCAGGCCAGCCACAGGTACAGGGAAGAGCTGGATAACCAGAAGACAGTCGTGTTCCTCCTTCTGAATCCAAAATCTGAATTACAAGGGTTAGAGAAGTGGTATTTATCTTATCTTTTGCAGAGTCTGCAGAGAGCACAAGCAAGTAGATTTCCAGTACTTCCGCCACACGTTACTAAAGCACACCACAGGTACATGTGTCAGAAAATCACCTTCCCCACTACACGTACCATATGCTTAGGAAGACACAAGTTACACATCTTTTATCCTAGCGTGGGATCTGACACGACACTGTCAAACAAAGCTCACTGAGTTTGTCACTCAAGCAATGACATTCTTGTCATATTTATCCTTAACCACTCCTGCAGACACTGCTTCCAGTAGAGATTGTCTTTGGTATCCAAGACGCTGTTACTGTAATTACCCAAAGATAGACAGGGAATATACAAAGCTATGAACTTGTGCTTCAGCCTGGACCCACCAATACGCAGCTACCGCAGGGAAAAACGGATGGGCTTCCCTCTCCAGTGCTCTGCCCATGTGGGTGTGTATCCATCCCAATGAACCTCCACTTTGATCCCGTAACAATTTTCGCAGGCGTGAAACCATGACAAAGTGCAATACAATGGAAAACACTGGGCTCACAGTACTTCTCTCTCATGAAGATCATCTGGACCATATTTTCAGTTGGTGTAAGCCAGCCTAACACCCCTGGCATAACTGGAAAGATGCCAAATTTACATCACTGAAGAACTCGGCCCTCTGTTCCCTCGCACGACCTCCCACACTTGCTGTCACAGCCCAGCACCAACTGCACACGGATGCTTTGATGTAAGTGAGGCTGTTCTACACACACTTTGACCTTTAGAGAGGGAAATCCTGTATTCCTTTTCTAAGTTCTCTGAGAAACCTCTGAGAAAGTTCAAGGCCACCCAAGTCGGGGACAAGAAGAGCTTCTCAGATTTTGACCAGTTTTTGCAGGGATTCTCCTGCCTTCAGCGGGACATCATCATTCCAGGGCTCTTCCATCTGCAGCTATCTCAGAAGCACCGGTACAAACACGCAACAATGGTTAGGTAAGCACTACCTCTGTCTGCATCCTTCTGATTTTGTCTCCTCAGCATCCTTCTGAGAAATTCACCTCTGTGCTATTCTTTCCAAATTGTTTCTCTCTCACAATAAAACACCTACTCACTCCTGGTAGAGTGACCAGCACATCCCCATGGCTCAACATGCTCCTTTAAGCACACGTGCCAACCTACCTGCAATCCCTAAGAACCACCGAAATGAAAATAAGTCATGTAAGACCAGAGTCCAAACAATGCCTCTCACTTGATCATTTATTTTTGCCTATTCTCTTAACCCTTTTCACTGTTAACAATGAAAAAATCCTGGAAGGAGAAATGGTTCCTCAGTACAGAGGTGAGGAAAAGGCAAAAATTGAACCACCTGGTTTTACACCCTGTCATTCCAAGTCAAATGTCAACACACTTGAACCACACAAACACCCTGAGTGCTCTTTAAGTCACTGGTGAGGATCTTATTTATGCAGTGTTCAAAGCACATCCTCCTTGTTCATCAGTCCCTTTTAATGCTCGCTGCAGCACAGAAACCATAGTTTTAGGGACTCAATTCCTGTCCTGCGTCGTGCAGCCTCTTTTCCCCACACTGACTCAGCTGCTTCTCGGCCCCTGGGGATGTGTAAGGACGGGTCCAAGGCCCATCGGCGCAGGTAAGCCTGTCCCTGAGGCTCTTCCATGAGTTTTGTCTCTCGGACAAAAGCTGTTCCCTGGGAATTCCCAGTAAGCAGGCACAAGACAAAACCCTGAAGCTCGCTGACATCTGGTCGACTGCGCCAAAAAGCCCTTTGACAGAACAAACCCAACTCTGGTGGCTGAACTAAACCTGGGGAAGTTTCTCTGCCGTCGTTAATCGTGTCCCCTGCACCCCCACAGAGCAGATGACAGGGGCCCTGGATGCTTTCGGGTCCTGCTGAATGGCATTTAATGCAGAAGACATCAGATCTGCCACTGAAAGCAGCACTAAATGGCTTGATCAGAAATGACATCTGAGCCAAATGAGCTAATTAGTTTACAGGGTTTTCCCTTTCTCCCCCTACAACAGGAGTGGATTGGTGTTTTCCCCTCAGCTCCGACCTCGCTGCAGGATGCCATCCTATTGTTGGACCCATAGCTGGCATTTATAAAAAATACAAACTGCATGCCCCGGCAATTCCGTCAATTCCGTGTCACGTACGCTGCCGACACACTGTCAGCTCTTTGTCGGGAACAACACAGCATCCTGGATACGAAAAACAGTCGGAACAACAAGAGCTTCCACTCAGGTAGGGAACCAGCACCGGTAAACTGGGACAGGACAAGCCTGAGGCTCTCCAAGGTTCGTGAACAAAGTCCGAGGGCTTCTCTGGGCTCGCTCCTACTCTCTCCGTGGCGGTGGCTGGGAGCTCCAACAACCCCAGGGACGTAATAGTCGCCATTTTCAGTAAATCCACCACATCCACTCTCACAGCCATCTTGAAAGCTTTAAGTGCAAACAAAGTACCCACTCTCCTCCCAGATCTTCAGGGCTCCCCTCACCTGCCCAGACTCGTTCTCGGGGAGCACAGCAGCCACGTGCCCTTGGTCCATGGCTTCGACCAGCCCCTGGAACGCTGAGCACCACTGACTGCTTGTTCCTCAAATCCACAGGAAAACACCAATCTTGTGGAGCAGCAGTGACACCATTGGCTAAATACAAGAAGTGCAGTGGCTACTAGTTCCAGACAAGATTCCAGTATTTCCGCCGGCAAAGCCACAGCGACACAGTCCCAGTGAAAGGCCAGTGACCTGGGAGGCTGGATGACTGAATGGTGCGCCTATCTCCAGATTCCAGGTAACAGCTCCAGACTGCCAGCCGGTGAAGCAACTCAGGAGAGAGTTTGCCAGAACCGACATCACAGATGGAGCATTAACTTTAACCCAAGCTTGAAGACTGGACTGTAAGTAATTCCCTTGAACGCAACATCAAAGCTGCGACAGGCTTAAAAATCACTTATGAGGGTTTATGCTTCAGCTGGACAGAAACACTCCTTAGCCTGCTCTAGCAGGTCCTCCATCACCCCAGCAGCAGCTCTTCCACACTCCCAAAGCTGAAAGTACATCCCTGTGGCACGCTAACGCTCTGCCTCCAGATCAGTCACCAAAGGCACGACCACCACAAGAACGACCCTAAGCTCCGTCACGGAGCCACACAGAGCTGCACGCTGCCACACTCACACTGTCTGGCTGTCGGAACCATCCTGGAACGCTTCCAACGCCCAGTTTGGGTTGCTGTTTCCAGCCGTCCCTTCAACACATCAGCTGAGCTGCCTGGAAGCATTCAGGCTGTCTGCGCAGGGATTGTCAAGGACTGGTGCACAACTCTGGATTTGAGGGGCAGATCTTCATTACAGCAACAGTTTTAACTAATTAGAACTGATTTATGCAATTTAACATCCAATATTAAGCCATTTAATATGTGATTTATGTAAGTACAGGTTTTATCAGGTCTTAAAAGAGTTCTTAACCTGGATAGGACAGAACACGCTCGCACGCACCAATTTCTGCAAAAGAGACAAACGGCACGTGGAACCAGCTGAATGATGCAAGTGAAGAGATTTGAGGATGTGCACGAACATAAAACCAAGCACCCTGCTCTGCAAACACCAGCTATAGCTTATTCACAGCTTTGTGGGGTCTTTTGAAAACAGGTAACTGGCAGAATTTCTCTGAGCCTCTCTCTGTATTTTACCTGTGACGGACAAGGTGAGCAGCAGACAGGCCTCTGCACTTGGGCTCTGAGCACGTGGGGCTCAGCTCTGCCTGCACTAGCAACACATGAGGTGGCTCTGAGTGATTCTATTCATAGCCAGAATCTCTGACATGGCTGCCATGGTATTTGCATCCCCTCAAAAATCCTCCAGGAGCACTGACGAAGAGAGCAGCACTTGAGAAAAATACGCGTGTCTTGCAGAGAAACTGATTTACTACAGCACAACAAAAGCGGGAAAACCCAACCCAAAATCCTGCTGCTTTCACCGGGCTGGAGCAAGGGAACACACAGCTCCTCGGGTTCAGTACCACAGTCTTGGTCCACACAGGAGGGGCTCGTCCTCCAGGCACCTTGCTCATCGACATCGTTCTCACTGCCTCTCAGCTGCCTCTGGCAGCAGAGAGGAGTCTCCTCCGGCCTCCCGCTCCTACGTGGAGCACTGTTCCTACTGCTGTCCCCACACTGGGCGGCTCCATCTGAACAGGGGGAGGCAGCCGAGGGCTCCTTTTCTGTCTCCCTCACAGGTTCCGTAGGTAGGACTGAGCGGAGCACTCTGCACGTGACAGCGTATGTCACCTGCTCCTCTGTGACTGTGCACAACACGAGACACGCCCTCCTCTAGGAAAGGGTTGGGGAACTCACGCAGGAGAAGTCCTCACTGAAGGAGGAGCCTTCCAATGAACAGGCCACCCTTCTTTGTCTGCAGGAAGACAAACCTCCACTCTGCAGGCTCTACCTGGGGTGATTGGGGCAGAGACACCGGACGGTGTCACAGAGGGCTTTCTGTAGAAAGCTGCTCTCTGCCTGCCACTAACCCGGTTTTCATTTCTCTTGCGCCTTCACTTTCCATAAGCATCCAGGTGGCCACGCCCTGAGTTTTTTCAGCTGTGCTTTTTTCTGAAGAAGACTAAGCCGGCCCAGTGAGACGGGTGATGACAAGGCGCCACATCCACCCAGTCCAACAGTGCAAGCGCAAGGGCTGGAAGGAGGCTCAAGACTGGATGCTTCCCAGTTAAACCGCAGGTAAGGCTGAGAAGACTGTGTCTTGCTATCCCCAGGAGGAAGTGGGGGAACCAGGCACACAAGAAGACAGAAGGGATCCCAATGTACCCTTAATCTATAAATATTTAAGCAGTCCCTCCTCCCCCTCGCCTCAACAACATATGCCAGCGTCTCCTTCAGCTCATAAAAGCCAATTCCCTCCTGCTGTTCCCGAGCACCAGGAATCTCCGAGTGGTGATTAGTGGATTACGTGCATCCCAGGGCCTGCCTCCAATCACTTTCCCCTGCAAATTGCTCAGCTCCGATGCAGCAGCAGCACAGAGCAAAGTGGGCTCTGTCGCTGGGGCCTGGTCCTCATTATGGCCAGGAGACGGCAGGAGTTTGTTTACACGGCTGGAACATCATCCTCCCGGGCAGCTCATCAGCCTTTCCCCAGGGTTTCTGCTCCTTGAATGCTTCGGAGTAATCACCACCAGCAACCTACACCGGGAGCAGCATCTCAGCAATTCACCAAGTCAACTGACAACAGCTTGAGGTAATATTAGCCCCCTTATAGGAAGGCAAGTGCTCTCCACACAAGGATGCTGGAGCTTAGCACCACTCAATAAATCAGAGCAGCATCCTGGAAAGCTTGCCATTAGTTCTGAGCCATTAATTTTTGCTGGGTCTTTGACACGACTGTTTGAGAGCACTATAACCCGCTCTCTCAAAGTTAAATTATAAAGAGCAACTTCCCCGAAGGTGCTAGTCTACTAACCCATTTAAGTCCTTGGCTAAACACCTCCAATAAATCACTGGGGAGCTGCAAGGCAGAAGGTTTCCTACTGCGCAATATGTGAGAGTGAGCCATTCCCTCTCAAAACAAACCCCAGCTGGGGCACCTTTGGCCCCAAGCAATACCTCTTACAAGATACTCCAGATCCTGCCGCACCAGCCAGGTTAAACCAGACATTTCACTGCACGGAGTTCCACTTAACGACATCTTCCTCTGAAGTCCTTTCCAGTAATTCTCTTCCCAATGATTAAATGCCAAAGAGATTTCTAAATAGCAGAAAACAAGCAAGCCCAAAAATTTCCAGTCCTGTTCCCACTGCACCCCCAGAGACACAACTGTGTTCTTCAAGAGGCCCTGTAACCTTGCACCTCCTAACAGTTTCCAACACTAAACAAAGATGTAAACAAATAAAAAAGGAGTTGTTTTGCAACCAACTCATGGCACACTCGACTCCAACCTCAAGAGCCTTCAGCTGAAGGTGCAAGGAGAGAACTCCCAGCTGGGACAGGCCTGGTCTGCCGTCCCTGCGGAAGGTGGGCCTGGGAGCACTCGCACCACATCTGCTTTCTGCGCGCGGGTCCGGACCCCTGCCTACAGCACAGCCCCCAGTTCTCAGCCCTGCGTGCTTCTGGACGAGGCTGTAACGGGAAATCCTAGTTAAAGGCACAGAAGGAAAAAGGCCTTCTAGACAGTTAATAATCAACCCAGCATTAGGTTCAAACAGCATTTTAATTGGCCTGTAATGAGGCAACAGTGTAGGTCTGATTCCAAAGCCCGCTCCAGGTAAATGAAACCTGCGTGTTCACAGAGATGGGGAGCTATCAACCTCCTTCTATATGGCACCAGAAATTATAGAGAGGAGGTAACGAAGCAGCGCCAGAAAGTAAATACTTGACAAAACCCGGTTCCTTACGTGTCTCCGTGGGGTGCAGTCCCACTGCCATGAGCACGGAAGTACCCTTTCCCAGGCTCACCTACACTCACAGCCATCACCAAGGAGAAAACAGTGGCTGTATCCTCAGATTTATTTTTTTTGTAATGGTCTCTCTCTTCTGCAAACCAGTCTGTTTTCAAAGCCACTAACCTGAACCAAGAGAAAGCATTATCTCCATTAATATCCCACCAATCTACACTCATGCACTAATACAGAGGGAAAATCATTTCTTGAATAATGAAAATTGCAGCCATCACCTTACTGGGTCAAACACGTTTACATCCATGCCTCTGACTTTTCCAACAGAAAACGCATTTTATTCATCCCCTTCTCTGTCTCATCTTGTATCTCCTGCGGTCCCAATGCTCCAGCAGCACGTTTACAGCTACAGTCGGCTTTCTGTCTGTAAATAAGACCTCTAATTTCATTAGCCAATTAACAAAGTAAGGAAGCAGGGCCTCTTTGTTCTCATCAGACTCTCATTACCACTCAGTGCTGCCCGTGCTAAGCAGTCCCAGTGCTGATGTGGTGAAATGAAGGAACGTCTGCGGAACAGGTAGGATCCAACACAGAGCACAGAAACGCGGGGAGGTGCTGCTCCTGCTCCGAGAGCATTTATCAGAGGCCAGCGGTGAAGATCACCACTTCCAAAGGATCACACATGCCAGTGACTGACACCTTGGATACAGGGAGACACTGACTCAGCCCAAGTCACTGTCTGAGGCACCAGAGGCTCTCTCTGGGGATGGGATACAAGAGACAGCAGAATATTCAAACACGACAACGGCTCCTGGCTGACACCTCCAGCTGTCTTTGCTCTCACACCTTCATACAGCCTTGATGCAATACGATGGTTCATTTTAGACAAGAGAGTAAAGAAAAAACAAACCTCGCATAGGAAACCTGCTCAGCACCGCAGGGGGAGCAGGAGACTGTGGGCACAGGCTGAGCCCAGAACAGAAAGGGCTCAACAGCTCAGCTCAGAAAGCTCCTCTAAGACAAGAATATATATGAGACTGTTTTTATTACTATTATTATTTGCAGGCTTAACTAAATTGTCATTTAAATAACATATTGAAAGGTAAACCACCACCTGCTCCTGCCAGATGTTCTGAAATCTTTAGCACCACTTCAAGCACGCTGCAGTACTGAAGGAAGCACAGAGCTGAACCTCAAAGGTATTCATCTCCCCAGTCTCCTACTGGGGTTTAAGGAGATTTCTATTATGCAGACTCATCATCAAAATAATAAGGACTGTGCTCCAATTAGTTATGTAAATGAGAACACACAATAGCACACTGCTCTTACTCCAAGGATCCAAGTGTGTATGAACACACTGGGATACGTATGGCAAAGCTTCCTTGTAATTCCATTTCTATTCCATAGCAGGAGGCATCCTGAAAGGGCTTTGTTTGGGCTCTGGCAATGTTTTGGAAAAGGAATGGAATCATTCTTGTCCTTTGAAACACTGCACCCCACCAAGGGGCATATCCCAGGGAGCTGGCTGGACACCTCTGGCAGTGGCACACTGCAAGCTGTGCATGGACATTATATGTACACAAACTTGCCAAACTGTAAAGTCCTGCGAACAGCACTGGCTTCTGGAGGCACTTCAAGCGCCAAATAACCTGACCCCTGCAGTCAGCAGCTAACAGTCATCAGAGGGGCCCCAAAGACCCTATTTTCTTTTTCTTTATCTTTGCAAGATGCCATCAGCTGGGAGGAGCTGACTCCTTGCCTGCTGCAAACAGGTGGGATCCCTATGCAGGCAGACGGATGTCTGTACATCAAAAAGGGAAAGACAAGTAGGGAAAGGCAACAAGCAAACCAGGGAAGAGAAGTCTGGAGTCCACCATGAAGCACACGTGCTCGTGGCTGTACAGGCACAACCTTCTCCCAATCCCCGTGCCTGCGCTAGAATGCCCGTAGGGCCTGTCAGAGGACTGTCCCCTCTGTCCCTGGGAACCGATAGCTCCTCCTGGAGCCCCCGCAGTGCTGTCAGCCTCTGTGGGTCCCCTCAGCGCTGTGATGAAAGGCAAAAAGCTCCGGGCACTCCGGAGTTCTGGTTCCTCCCTCCTCCTGTGCCCTCAGGCTGCCTGTGGAGCCCATCTGCCTCAGCATCCACAGCCGGAGAGGTCCATCAGGTACAAAATGAAGGAGCTACTAAACTAGAAAGGCCTGTCAGAACACACAAAGGCTGTCAATAAATATGGCTTTTCCCCTCAAGTGACATTTTACTTGTAAAATGAACTGTCAGCGGCCAAACGTTCTGCCAAGTCCATAATTTCACTCTACTCCAGGCAACTCACTTTCGCAACGAGAAAAGGTTTCTGTTTAGGGGTTTCAGGGAGGCAGAATGGCCTCTCAAGGAAGGTCACAACACGGATTACTGAGTAAAACAAGGATATTCAAGTCTACTTTTCAGGTCTTGCTTCCTCACTGAAAACATAAATTGGTTACTTTTTCTCCCAAGATCTCAAGCCGTGAAAAACCGAGCTTCCCTTTTACTAAGAAACATGCACCTGCAAGCACAAAATTGTTCCAGCTTGCAGACACGGTCTCTTACCACGCAGTCTTTTTATTGCAGGTTTCCGTCTCTTTACCGAAGAGCTTTTTATAACCCAAGTCCCAGAGCCCCTGGCTGCTATTCCAACCTCTCCTCAGCTTTCTCCCTCCTTCTTTTCAACAGAGTGACCATGCCACTTTCCCAGAAGAAAGCAAATCCAAGTTCTCCAACTTTTTCAGTCGTCTTCACGTTCTCTTAAGTTCCACTTGACTGCCAGAACAGGCAGCCCGAGGACCAAGCACAGCCTTGAAAACGGCAGTCACGAGCCCTCGGGGGCATGGAAGCACTTCAGTCCTCTCGCTGTTAACTCTTAAATGCTGTTCTAGAGCTGCAATAGCACCTTCAGCAATGCCTCTTCTGCTACAGAACATCCCAGACACCTCTGTGCCCTTGCCGAGAGCCACAGTGTATTTTCTCCAATGCCAGTAACAGAAAACCGCAAGGTGTAACAGCGCAGGGCTAAAGCTACTCCTGCGGGGTATCAGTACAGTCACATATGCTCAACACACGGAGAACCTGGCTACAGTTGCATTTCAAGACTTAGCAGTTAGCAAGTTTTTAATCTGGTGATGTGCGATAACTTTGTATCATTTCAGTTTCTTAATCAAAATCTCATTCGGTACCAAGAGAAGTCTATCAGCCAGATTCATAATCTCATCAAAAAAGATATCAAGTTCATTTGACAAGATCTCTTTTCCGTACGGCCAGGTTGATTGACATTAATTATATTCAATGCTTGTTTCTGCCCCAGCCTGCCTGTGTGTGGGTGTTGCTTGCCTTTCCAGGCTTCAATCTTCATCTTTTGTAAATGAGCACACCCCTCAGTCCCACTTCACGGGGGGCCGTGAGGACCGATCCATCAATGCTTACAGCCCTGGGACCCCTGGGAAACGCGGGCAGTGACAGTGAGGGAACAGGCTGCACCCAGCAATGTCAGCTAACACAGGGCCCCATCCCCAAGCGCCCAATGAACGCAGTGACCCAAAACCAGCTTCCCAAGGACCGAAGCGGACCTGGGAGCGGACTTCGGGACTCATTGCAAATAGCGCTGACTCATGACTCCTCTTGTTTTCTAGGCTTTTCATTCCCTTCCTTCCATGAGATTTCTAGTTCCTCCTTTTCAACCATCTTGTGTGCTTGCCTGGCAGTCAGAAGACACGGACGGATCTAGGCAGAGCAGATGAAAGGACAGAGGCAGGAGAGGAGCTCTGACACACCGTCCCTGCTCCTGGCAGAGATACTCGTGTCTGCTCACACCGGCAGGGCTCGGGCTGCCACAGCTCCCAGGACAGAGCTCAACATGGGAGTGTGAGCAAGCACATCTTCCACACAATACCTGTTCTAAGGAAGCACCCAATGCAGCTCGCCATGATAACTAAATTTATTATTAACTGTGTATTTCATGATGTTAGTGACAATATGTTAATGTGATTTTTCACGTCCTCCTGCAGTGAACAGATGGCTCCTTTTACTTTACTTTCCACATCAAGTGTGATTATTTCTTGGTGCCAAAAGCCACCTGCCGCTCCCTGGTCTCCAGTCTAATTTTTTATGTTGGTAAAACACAGCAGGACTTGTTATCAGTTGGATGGCATCTTAATAAAAGGAGACATGCCAACATATTGACATCATGTTCAAGGGGAAATTTTAGCCCCATCCTGGCTCCCCCACCCCAGTTCATAAAAAATAATAAAATGAAACTAAGAGGGGAAAAAAAGCCAATAAGCCCCCCTCCACAGACTCCACCAGTTTCAAGATGCTCAGTCACATTTTTGGGCCTCGAGCCAAGGCGCAGCATTGGCCTCCTTTTGTTCCCACACCGAGCACCTCAGTCAGGGCTCTGATCTCTCGTCCTGTGTAATGATAATTAGCCATAACATATTCAGAAGTCAAATGTAAGCAGGAATACATTAACATTGAGATCAGTGCCGCGGTAATTTTCTTTGGGAAAATGACAAAGAAGGACACAAAAATTAAAATACGGGATGTGGAGAGTCTCGGTATCACTTTCAGAGGATGAAGGGTGAACTCATTGGTTTGTCAGTCACGAGCCCACACTCCACAGCCAGCTGTGGGCTACACCAAACAAACAGCCCGGGCTGATGAGCCCTCGCAGCCCCTCTCCAGCGCTCGGCACGCGCAGCAGCGTGACCCGCACGGGGGGGAGGCTCCATCCCACGCAGGACACTCGGTCAGCCCGTGTTCACACGCCTCTTCCAAAGGCCCGCTTCTCCCATACCTATCGTGCTTTGATTGCTTTAGGCACAGCAAAGTCCTGGACCCTGGCCAGTTGGGAACAACCATCCCAACAGCTGCCAAGGTGTAGAACAATTCTTTCTGAAAACACCACTCCAAGGCACCCAACATCTCATGCAAGGACGAACAACAGCACCTTGGGGCAGCCCAGGCGCACAGCTGGAGGGATGACCTGCATAACAAACATCACTACTTCCTTCATTATGTTCCCATGTCATTCAGAAGCAAAAATGGAGGGAAATTCTCTAAGTGCATCAGTACTTCCAGCCTAAACAAAACCTTCAGAGATGCACCAAGAAGTTGCTACAGGTCTGGAGCAGTTCAAACAAGGGTTATTGACAGAAACACATGAGAGTGATATTAAAACACCAGGCACTGAAGGCTGCACTGGAGCCTGCCAACAGGCGACTGCTCTGCTGAACACGTGCACAGTGGTGAGTGCAGCTCACAGCTGTAGCTGCTCTATCCATAGCCTGGCATCCTTGACTCAGTATTTCTCAAACCTAGAAAACAGCTTCTTCCTCTGAGCCACTGACCTCCAAACCCAGGCAAACTGTACTTTGTACCAGACTCACTGTTCCATTAACCTGTACATCACTACTCGTAAATCCCATCACACCAGCAGCAGCGTGCAACTTGTGCCATCAGCACGACAGCTGAAACGATCCCACTGGGACAGCCCTTGTATTGGTCAAAGCCCAAGCCGGGTGAAAACTGGGTGGAGAAATTTTTCAGTGGAGTAAGACGGAGAGAAAAACATTACACTGTGTCACAAATGCAGCCTAGAAACTCAGAGCAAGGTGGGCTTTGATTATACAGGGAAACGCAAGCACTTCTGTAAGGAAGCCTGTATGTCATTAGCTGTTCATTCATTTAATCACCTAATGGCCAGGAAGTTAGGTCTGGAGCTCCAGCTCCTAATGAAAGGCCTTTCAGGAGTGCTCGGGAACCATCACTGGTGGGGCTTGCGTTCCTCACCGCCTGATTTGTGCAAGCTCCCGTCCTTTACAGCCCCAGGAACTGCCATCAGAGACGTGTACCTTTGCTAATCACACAGCCTGATCTCTGCACTTCCCTCTTTACTGGCTTCTCAGCAGGAGTGCTCCATCACTCAGAGCATCTTCGTGCCGTGTTTACTTACTGGTTCAAACAACTGAGCCAGACTATCCACCCTGTGCTTTACCCCCGTACCCAGCAGCCGACGTGCAGCACTTGGTGCAGCTGGGTCTGATGGAAGGATTAAGCTTGTCATTAGGAATCATTTTGGTGGCTGAAAATGCAGCCTCTCTCCTGATAATGTGCAGCATCATTTAAAACGAATTAATTTCTCATTTCTTGCTGCTTGTCATAACTCTCAGCATGGGACACATCACAAATGACTTTAAGGATGGACATACAATAACCAGTAGCAAATCAGAAAAAAAGGCAACTAAAAAATAACCCAAGCTCACTACAGCCATATTTTTTGACTCTACTTTCCTGTAGTTTCTGAAGCTCCTTTCCGTAATGTAATTCAAGTGACAGCAGCAAATTACAGCCCTCTGATCCTCCTTTAGGCAGCTGTATCGCCTCTGTATATTCTATTACCTAATTGGTTAATTAATAATTTCTCTGCATTGCCACTAAGCAGAACTACTTACATGCCCATTCTGAGACACCAAGCCATCACCTGACGACCGGTGGGTTGCCTACACACATCCACGGCAGGGCAGAACCTTGCTTTGCCTAGGACACTTTGCCGGGCTGCTCCTCCCGTGTTTAAGCAGTCAGAGCTGAGGGCTGGAGCAAGGAGGGTCACGAGGGGCAGGGGGGGGAAGGACAGGAGCACTCACTGAAACACAGACTGGGGATGTGAGCACAGCCAGAGCTGCAGCTCCTTGGTGCGGTTCAAGGACAAGGTGTCTCAGGCACATCCCACCAGGAACTGCTGCAGGAGACCAGCTCCCTCTCACATCTCTCAAGAAGGAAAAGTGAAGTGAACAAGTGAAATCAACCAAACAAATCACCTCCTGTAAGGACCAGGCTGCTTTGAATCCTCCAGCTCTCTGTTTGAGCATGGCTGTGATGCTTGTGTTATCACTTCGATATTAATGCCCATAATCCCCTGGGAGTAAGCAACTGTTTGTCTGAGTAAGCCCATGCATAAGACTAAACATTAAATTAAACTATCATCCACCTAAATGCAACATTATGCAGCCACTATATGTATTAGGTATTGAAAATTTGTTGCTGCTGCTTTTTGTTTGGTGTTTTTGTTTGTTTTTTTTTTTTTTAATCATGGAGACCAATAAGATCCCCATAAGTAATCTCTCTGCTGAGGCCTGGAGTAAATACACTCTCAACTCGGTCAGTCATCCACTTGAACCTCCTTGCTGAAATCAGAGTCACATCCTGTGTTCCAATTGTTTTAATCAAGACAAAATGAATAAACTTAACCTGAGGAATAGTTAAATACCCACTTCAGTTTGCAGTAAAACCTTTACCGGGGGATTTACAGGAGACGTGGAGGAATTGCCTGCAGTGCTTGGCCCCTGTGTTTAGCGTGCATTACAGCCCTTACTGTCCCAGCAGCTGCACCGGCTATTTCTTATTAGTTATACACACTTATCCAGGACACAAAAACAGAGAAACCTCTGACAAATTCCAAGCCAAGGGCTGCTGGGGTCTCTGAAATCAACTCTACCTTCAAGTATGAACTTCACATCAGGAGGAAGCAAAGTCTGAGTGCAGCTAATTATGTGATCCATTATCCCTCTGGACGCTGTTATCTTTCCATCATCATCAGATGCTGCCTTCAGCTGAAATTCAGCCTCTCCACTATCAGCACAAGCCCCAGAAATACTGTTCCCTCGGCAGTAGCTAGGAACCCGCTCAGAGCTGTGCGTGCACACCGCAGTGCCCGAGGGACACAAGCTCCAAGCACAGGGGCACACTTTATTTAAGGTGGCCAGTAAAACATGCTCGGCCATGAGCAGATTGCATGAGGCAGGATGCAGGCTTCTGTTCCCAGCAATGCTGTACAGGTATGCTGTACAGTCTGGACAGTGTGTGTGCAGGCATTCCCCCCTCCCCGGCCTAGGCAATATTTAGAATTTATTTTTGTCATCATACTTGCTTCTTTCTTCTGAAAACCTGATGGAACCAATTATGTCATCTGAACCCTGAACAGAAGCACAGCCCCTGATTTACCAGCCCACTGGGATTGGTACATCTCACAATAAGCCATACTCAAATCCTTACAGCCAAGGTTCACACAGACTAATGCGGCCTTTTTCTGGCCAAACACCTAATTTTTTTTTTTTTTTTTTAAATACCAGTTCAAGGTGTATCAATTACAGACAGTATCTTGAATCTTAGTCTCTGCCAGACTCTCAGGAGTTGAGATAAAATACTCTCTTTTTCTCCTTACTCGTTCTCCTTACTAAAGGAAAGATCTTTAGGGCAGAAGCAGTTTTCAGTTTGCACTTAAACACTGTAAGGCCTTGATCTGAACTGGGTTTTAAAGTTGGACTATTACCATAACGGAGTAAAAAAAAAACCCAACAGAGAAGTTCAGTGCAGGACACGTGAAGTCTCCAGAAGAATGTGTTGAGTACAAGGATAAGATACCTCTGCAGCGGTCCCCGTGTCCCACCAGGTGACTGTGACGCCGGCTGAGCGCACAGCTCCAGCTCTCAGCTCACTAAGCGTACGCTGGAAACTCAACAGCACCTCAGCGCTCCCCTTGCCAGGAGAAATTCCAGTAAAGCCAACATGAGCCTACCCTGAGGCCAGTCAGGGCTCTCCCCACAGTGAGATGGAGAGGTACGCCTGAGGCACACTTTCACAGGAGAGCCTTTCAAAGAGGAAATGACTGCCGAGAGAGTGGAGCAAGCCTCAAAGTCACAGGAAGAGACACCATGTTTGAGCAGGGATTTCACCTCCCTGTGGACCTGCCTAGAGCTCAGGCCAGAGCATGCGGCAGGAACACCTGAAAACCTCTTCAGGTATCAGCAGCCACTGGCAGGGAAAGTTAGGACACACAAAACTACTCAGTGCCCAACGTAATTCAAAAAGCCAAAATATTGCCTATAATTACTATTCCATTTATCTTCACAATCATAAATCAAGCAGGATTGTCCTTCCTACTGGCACATTGCCCAGTTGTAGGCAGGACACCAGGATCGTAAACCCAACACAAAGCCCAAACAAAGAGAGGATGCTCTGACAGTTTCTTCATGCACGAAGCCTCAGTGCGAATACCCTGGACAAAGCCTGAGGTAGCTCCATTCCAACAAACCCCAGCAGTGCTTCCTTTCAAACGGAATCTCAATGCTCCACGTTCCCAACCACCTCCATAGGGTCAGAACCTTGGCTGAAAACATTTTTAAGGAACACCAGTTGCCCTGTTAGACCAAGGCTGGCAGTCCAGTACCAAGAACACCGTCACACCAGGATTCCAGCTGGAAAAAGCGTAAGATATAAACCTGCCCCAAACAAAAGATTATATTTGCAGAGGAAACTGGAGGCAGGGAAGGTGAATGAAATATAAAACATGTCTACTTTCAAGAGAGTGGACTAAGGGAAAACCCCAACCCGGAGTATTCAGTGGAAGCAAAAGGCTTTTCATGATACTGTCTCCCTCAGGAAACGCTTTTGCACAGAAATGCCCATGATAGAGACTGTCTATTAAACTCACTTCTAGATTATTCTTTGCAACGGTATAATTCTATTATCCAGCAAGCCCACGAGGCAGGAAACTCCTCTGGAGCCAGGGACCTATTTTTGAGCTTTCAGAGACTTTCGGTGACTGCTGCACATGTTTATCAAGACTGAAACACAGCAGCTGGGGCAGCCAGGTCTGACTCACATCCCAGGTCTCCTCCATATTCCAGCTCCCAGTAGCAAAGCTCAAGCACCTAACTCCAGGTACTTGCACCGGGCCGTTCCCCCTTTAACGGATCTCTCTGCCCAGAGAGAGCTTCTTCACGCTCCGCTCCCTGCGGCAGGAATGATCCGCTTACAGAAGTCACACGACAAATGAGGAGAACCTCCTTAAAACATGAACATTAAGAACATGCTGAACATTAAGATTCAGCCACCTCAATTTCCTAAGTGATGTGAATTCTACTTATTGGACAATGCCACTTCTTCCTTAGAACTTTTTCATTATTTAGCATTTGAGTAGTCTCTTTCCTCACATCAGGTTCCTTACTTTAGCAGCTTCTTTGCCTTCTGGAAAGCCAGAAGAAGCTACAGGTTGAAATGAACTTTCAATTCGACCTGCAGCTTCTTTCAAGCTTCCAGACAGTTCCTGTACTTACCCCCGCTGCTCTCCCTCCTTTCTGTCCCTTTGCCAACAGCCCTGAGCACGCGGGTAGGCCCTGGGACTTTCCTTCTGCTACAAACTGTCATCCAGCAAGAAAACTGCCAAGATTTCTTAGTATGAACAATTATCTTGTTCTTTCCTTCCCTATCAAATGAGAAGATGTAGATTACGTTATTTTTCTAAGCCTAGTGACAATACGGCTTCAGTGTCAACAGCAGAGACACTCTGGGCTCCTCCGTGGCACAGAGCACCAGGCAGGTAAGCCACAGGTCACATCACCACAAGCTTTTTCATTTCCATTTTAAACTAATTTGCTTTGTTTCTTTTTTATCGAATTATTTCCAATTCGGTTTTCCTACTGCCTGGACAACTTTGAGCCACCCCTCAGCACTTTCTCCTTGCGTCCAAGTTCTGCTTTGAGGGAAGATTCCCCAATAACATCTTACCTCAGTGCTCTGACACAAATATATCAACTAGCTCTTGGCTCTGCGCAAACAGCAAACAACAGGCCATGCACTGGTGGCTTTACTCAGGCAAAAAGGGCTTTGCAGTTCTGGGGTATTTTCATCTTTCAACTCACTTACTTGATCCAAATAGTCCTAGAATACCTGAAAGTCCTTGCAGGGGCCCTTCAGTCTGGTGGCTGCTCTCATCACTTCCTCCCTTCTCACAAGATACTCGTGGTGTTGGCCAAAACAGAGGTCAGGGAAGAAACCGCGGCTGGCTCTGCACTGGGCCCAGACTGGCTGCAGCCACCAACAGGGTTGATGACAAATGAGAAGCCAGGCTTCCAGCTGAATTTCAGTTTAGTTATTTTTGTTTTAATGTATGTGTGAATCAATTAATCCTGTCATAGAAGGGCATCGTAAACTGTGTGCCAGAGTTAATGAGTCAGACATTATCACATCATTACACCAGCTGGCATAATGTAGCATGTGTTGTTTGTCATAATATACACTGCCACGCTTAACAACCATTAATTGTTTACACGAGCAGTCATATTTTTCTTAAAGAACCTTCAATGACTGGGTAATATTTTGAAAGCTTCTTAAGCGAGTAACTCTTACGAGGGAAAGATAATAAAAATCACCCCCTCTCTTATGGAGTTAAACATGTTGGAATTGCACACAGTAACAGTTACGTCTCCTTCGTTAAAAAACTGAAAAACAACCGCAATCCAGTTCCAGCCAGGTCCCAGAACCTGAAGCCCACTGGGCAATGCTGCCATAAATATTAACAGAGGTGATGCCCAAGTCCCCTCTGTTCTTTCTTTGCTCAGGCAGAGCACTGAGCACCAAGTCTGAGCCTGTTCTCCCGTGCTCTAGTAGGCACCAGAAGGAAGAGGACGGCGGCCAAAGCCTTGCCAGCGTAACACTGATGCTGTAACAGAGCCCGAGCAGCACTTTGGAATGAGCGGCTATGAACTTGCGTTGCCTGACAGAGATGCTGGTGGTTTCCTGTCACTCCTTGCATCCATCACCTGTGTTTGTCAGGTGAAAACACAACAATCAGTCTTACTTTATCATAATAGTTTGGCTGTGAGTATTTTCTTGGCTGACTAAAGACAACATTTGGACACTCTCAGCAACAAATCCAGGTTTACCAGCTTTCTGTGAATTGGATTCAGTCTGCTTCTGGCCAGATTTGCTGGCCATATGGCTTCCCAAAGCCAAAGGCTAATAACATGTTTTAGGCTGAATTGACTACAGCAGCCAGGAACAGTGAATTTGACCCGCAGGTTCCCCGTATGTCCACTCATACACACACACAAACTTTTGTTACACTGCAGCTCTGCTTTTAAACAAACACCCGCGTGACACCGGCACGGCAGCGAGAAAACAACAGCAGTAAGTTGCTGCTTTGGAAAATAACACCAGCTATAGGGAAGCCTGAAAAACTAAAGGCAAGGTCCTTTTATAAAAAAAAAGAAAATGGAAATATGGAGTATTAATACCTCAAACAACCTTAATGTACTGTTAGTTTGATTTAAGACACTCATGATTCCAAGAAGTGCTAACAACAACAGATGCTGCTCTTTTGATGGGAAACATACAATCCTGTTCACTCACCTTATGGAATTCATTGTCACCATCTTCTGCTCTGCCACAGAAAGGGAAGATGAGGGCCGCAGATGTGGATAGGAAGACACAGTGCAGCAGCAACGTCGCTCTGATATTTAAACCCTGTGCGCCACTTGGCTCACGCCCATGGCAGCAGAGAAAGGGCCGCGCGTACTTCCGCGTCTCGATTCCCACCTACGCGAGCCCCGATTCCACAAAGCACCAGGGCCCGTGCCCATCTTCCAGCACCTCAGTACTGCACTAGAGTCACGCACTACAGTACTACTCAGTACACACTAGAGCCTGCCCAGAGCACCCAGAGGTACCTCCTGCTCGCACCTTCAGAGCCCGTAGCCAGCCCACAGAGATCACGATTTATTCCTCTCTACCACCCTTCTGGGTCTTCTATCTTAGCACTAAGTCTAATTAGCTTTATAGTGAGTGTATTTTCTTTTTGCCAAGCAGAAAATCAATACCCGGCTACAGAGACATGAACACTGACTGACCTGTGTGTAGGTAAAACCAGTTATTTCTGGGTTGGCACCAGTGTTTAACACCCTGCTGTATCAACCCTCACCTCCTAGGCCACGCTCTGACAATTTGGTCTCAGGTACTCACGTACAGACATCCTCCTGCAACTTGGCTGCAGCATTTTCCCAGCCTCACAAGGCTTTTCACAGGGGACTCCCTTAGCCAGCAGTCACGAAGTTGTTCAGAAATAAGCAAGCAGAGGCCCAAAGGATATTGACCTGTACAGCTTTGAGACATGTGGGGGAAAAGGCTCCAAGCATACATCACACCTGATATGCCATATGTCTGAGGGTATATCAAACCCAGATGAAATGAAAAAGGATTCTTATTTTCCTAATGAAATTGAAGCCTAGGGAAAGTCCTATCAGATCAGTATCCCCCTCCTAAGTCCATCTCGAAGAAATTATTTTAGTTGGACTTAGGGTAATTGTATAAAGGCTTCCAATCTCTGAAATCTGTAATGAAATTTGTAATCCTGACCTGCTGGATATGAGCTATACAATTACTTGGAGTATATTTAGAGCAAATAATCCACTCCCCCAAAGCTCCAAACATTCATGGCTGCGGATGCACGGCCTTACCAAGGGTCTCCATTATAATTACTTGTGAAACAAGGTGAAGGCCACATCTGACTCCTGCTAAGCCCTTTAGGGGAGCTCATCCTCTCTTTTGACGGTGTTTGAGATGTATTAAGTCTTTGCTGAATCAATATCTATTGTATAGGAGCAGAAAACAGTGAGATTAAAAAAACCATCCAAACAAGTCCAGTCATTACAAACCAACAGAGAATAACCCATAACCACAGTGAGCAGGCAGCAAAACCCACCAAAAAGGGTCATTTCTGTAAGCTAAAACCAGCAGAGAAAAGGTTCATCGGATATGGTTTGGAAAACTGTTGGAATCACAGCTCGAAATAGCCCTTGAATTACGAAGCTCACTCAGAAGGTCAGTGAAGCAGAGGCACTCGGATCCCACAGCAGTCGCCCCCCCCTCACCCCGCCCTCCACAGTCAGCAGAGTGGGCCTATGTGTGTCTGCTTCACTTAAATCTGTGGGGAAGTTGCACTAAAATGGAAAAAGGCTTCATCTTGACCACAAAGTTACCCAGATTCAGAAGCTGCTCACTCAGCTATGGGATACAAAAGCCAGCTTGACTCAAAGCATTTTTCACAGGACAGGTAGTTGGAGACTCAAATATCTATTGGTTTATCCTTGACAAAAGGACCTGAGGTGTCAGATTGCCTTAATCACAGAGACTATTAAACCAAGTCAACATAAATGGCTGCAGTGTAGCACAGGTTTGGAATCCACCCAGGGACTCAAGTCGGCAAGTTCATTATTGTTTTCTAAGACTGCTTCTTAACCCCCTTCCTCAGACCACCATGCAGTGACCAAAGCACTCGGAGCCCCAAAGTCTTTCAAGTCTCAGTCACGCCTAACAATGAGGTTTTAAGCCCTCCTTCGCTGAGGGTTAAACTAACCAGGTCTTTCTCCGCATCAGGTCCATTGTTCTCTGCCTGTTGCGAGACCAAGCTCTCCTACCAAGATTCAAAGGCCTTGTTTAGCAAAGCCTTGCAGACAGTACGACGCTTCTCCAGACAGTAATTCTGCATTAGCAGCTCGGCACAGGGAGCGAGGACTGAGGCTGCCCAAGTGTCCCAGACCCCCGCGAAGTTCCTGTGCTGGGAAGCTGGGAACAGATTGTCAGAAAGGGTTAAAGCAGCTGGCCGCACGGCTCTCCGTGCTCTCCGGAGGGTGGCAAAGCGCATTGTTTGGCGTAATCGTGACACAGATCTGCATGTGTATGCCTTCAATAATTCATGTTGCAGCTTGTCTCGCTGTGGGGACAGATGTCAGTGAAATCAGTGACAGCCGATCACACTGATCCCTCACATAATCACGGGAGAGCTGATCCCGTGGCAGCACTGAGCCTTGGAACCTGCCCGTGGTGCTGATGTGGGGGTGACAAGAGCAGGCAGACACGGCCACGTACAACTGCATCTGAAAACACACCAGCGCTCGTGCAGCAGCACCGCACATCTCACAGGGATCGCACGCCGAGGAGAGGCCAGAATAGCCGCCGTGGGCTGCAGGTGCCACTGAGGGGCCGTGTCACACACACCCCACGTGAAAGACGAGTACAAGGCAGTCTGACAGCTTGTTCACACGTGCTTCAAAACAAGCCAGCTGTTTCCTCTTTTTCCTGTTTCTTGAATGCTTTGATTCCAAACTGATCCACCACCTCCATTCGGTCTGTCCCATTTCGTGTTGTATTGGTCTGCTCCAGCATCCCAGCCACTAACAGGAGAGAGCAAGTGCAGTTGTACTCACCACAGAGCTCGGATATAATCCCTCTCGGAGAGAAAGTGAATCAGTGCTAATTAGAATGACTGGATCCCTTCATCTTGTTTGAAAAAAATCTATTGTTGTTAGACAAAAAAAGCACATTCTTCCCAGCATGAAATCCTGCCTGTTGATTTTTACTCCAATGCCTCATCCAAATTGCTCCATGTCCTCCGTGTGGATATTTAAGAAAGCCACCCAATTAGTTTTTTACGGTGGGGTGACTTTGTTTGTTTTGTTTGTTTGGGCTTTTTGGCTGGGGGTTTTTTTGGTTGGTTTTTGTTGTTGTTGTTTGTTTGTTTTTCCAAACACACAGATACATAGCTCACTTAGGTCAGCCTTCTAAGTCCTCTTCTCTTTGCTGGATGGATTTCTGTGCCTGTGTTTGAAGCAGCAGTTAAGCAAATCTACAGCTAACTTAAGTAGGCATGGGACACCTTCCATCATTGGCAGAACTCAAGATGAGCTGACTTACACCAGAAAAACGGCAGTTTAAGGGAGGGATAACTTTTTCACCTTTATGGCAGCAACTTAAAAGCCCAAGTGAAACCCGTCTCAGTCATATGTGAGGACATCTCTAGACACATGTGTGTATATACAGGATTTCTGTCAAGTGACACAGACACAATGCCAGGACCACAAACTGGACTTTAGGGCCAGGTATTCCCAATTCACAGAGCAGTGTGTTCTGCAGGTTTGTCTCTCAATCATCTTCTTCCCCAGCAATGTCAGTGCCAGCAGAAACCTCATCTAAGATCAGTGCATTTTAAAAAGGACATTAATTCCCCATTATGCTCAGATCAGATTGTTTTCAAGGCAACATCCTAACTGAGTCAAAGTACCTCATTAGAGCTGCCATGCATACTGTTGCTTAACATCATGTGCCATTTTTCCTGGGAAGGTGCATTTACATAAACATCTCTAATCACAGCCCTGTAAAGAGACACAGTATAATAATTTATGACTTTTAGGTAATATGTCATATGAATCTTAACATATGGCATTACACTGTATGATGGCAATCTTGGCTCTTCCAAGGGAACCTGGAAAACATCCAGTGAGATGTGAATGAGCCAAAGGCAATAGAGAACCATATCCACGCTAATCCAGGTTTACACCTTTCATTCAGCACTCCAAGCTTCCACCAGATGGTTTTGCACAGAAGCATTAATGCCAGGAATCACTGTACACCCGGTTTTCAGAAGGCTCCAATGCAAAAATAATCCTGACAAATGGCATCAGTAAATCAAAGGTGCAAGGAATGGTCTGAAGTCTTTAGAAGGTGCCAGAGGTGCCAAAAGGTGACTTCAGATCTTGGCAACTCCAGATCACCGCTCCTTCGTTTTGCAAGGGGAGCTAAGGGTGGGTTCCTCATCTGCTGTACAGCCATTGCAAGGATAACCAAATACCAATTCCGGAATGACGTTTGGAAGCTGGAGTGTCGAAAGCTCCACAAAAGCTTGATGAAATCTGCACTGATATCCAAATTTCCTTAGATGACCACAAGGAATTGCCCTCCAAGGTTTGAGGATACCATAGTGAGCAAAATGCTAGTGTCAATGCATCAGAGTAATGTCCTGAGATTTCAGAGAACTATAAACAGCTGATGCCAAAGTAAAATCACCCCACTACAAACCTGGTGCCCAGATCACCTTCTCACACCGTGTTATGGCAATGGGAACACTGAGTCACTCACCAGAGGTGCAGATAACAGACAGGAGTGTATTATCACTTCTGCTGCGCTTTTCTTTCTCCTTATACAGGAAATGGTGCCTCGAAGCTTAAATAAGCACCCACAGTGAAGTGCTTTATCTGAGGTCACCTGCAAAGCCTACACCTGCATCAACAGACAGCGTCTGGTACGAATCTCCATCTCGACAAACTATTAAGAACTGCACATGTAAAAATGTCAAAGCCACTGCTGCTGAGATGTGATTCTAGTCCCAGGACTGGCCGCCCCTGCCCCAGTTTGCCTAGAGACTGCAGTAATGCCTCAAGATGGGGTTTTCTTGTGGAGGGGTGGCGATGGCACTTGGTGCTCTGGTACTCCGGCACAGGCCAGGGGATTCTGCGGGAACCTCTTCCAGGCCAAGAACACGTTTTGTAACCAACCCTGCCTTGGCATTCTTGGTTGTTCCGTACTGTCACGTGCTTCGAGTCACGCAAGGTTGTCGCTGTGTGAGGTACCTCAAAACGGCATCACCCTACTCCTCAGTGCTGCCAGCCACAGGGGACATGTCCCTCATGTGTCACATACCAACAGCACATATGTCAGCTTTTAATTTCCTAAAAAACCAAAACCCCACTTTTTCCTTCTCTCCACAGTAGCATATGCGTGATGAGCCAGCTGTCGGGGAAACACCGTTTTCAGCTTCCTGCCCTGCAAGTAGGTTGAACGAAACAGCATACTGCCACATTGTTCCAGGAGTGTGAGGGAGAAGAAAGGAAAGGTTTAACTTTGCCTGTTAGCTCCCAGTTCCTTTGTGGCAGACATGGCTCCATCAGACACAATGGCTTTGTTACAGCACGTTTCAGGCACGGCTCAAGCGTTGAATATTCAGCAGGGCTCCAGGCTAGCGATTCTGTTGCAGCTAGGTTTCTTGTCTTCCAGGAAGCCCTTGACAAAGGTCACAAACAATTTGTTCGTTCCTCTTATTAAAATAAAGATGGAAAGCATTGATGATAGCTCTGCCCAGCAGCTAACTTCATCATCTGTAGCAGTTCCAACATATGCTTGTGAGATAATGAAAAATATAGCATTAAATACAGTGGCAGATTGAATCTTGTTTCAGGGTAAATATAGTAAGTCATTTTTTTTTCCTCCTCATTTCCTCAGAACCTGTTTAGCATTAGACTGTTAATATCATCACTGATACATGACAAAACCATTGCATAATATACTGCATTTGAAGCCAGCCCCCCCATAAAAGTGAGCAATGACAAAGTGTGAACATTACTCAGGCACTGATAGTAATAAAGTGCTCCAAGCCAGCCCTCTTCCGGATGTTTCCATTCACACACCTTCAAAGAACGAGGCTTTGGGCCAGGCTGTGCACCTCAGCCTCCCACCTGCTAAGTCAGGTTCAAGGCCGAATCCCTGCAGGCTTCTGTCGAGGTCCTGCAGCTCCATCCGTGTCCTTGGCCCTGAGGCTGGGCACCGCTGCCCTGCTCACTACCAAATCTTCCCTCGTGTTCTTGTCAACATGGAAGACAGCTGATTTATCTTCTCCAAGGAATCTTAATTAGAAGCCTTGACAGACTTTGTAGACAAACCACATCTTGCAGAGAACTGTTCCGATACTCTGGATGCTTCACGGCTGCCCCGCAATATTCCTCTCCAGACATCTCTCCTGACCTGGGCCCATCTGAACAGCCAAAGGCCTTTTGCCTGCAGAAACTTCTTGAGCACATTCTCACACCTGTCATTACAGTCAAGAGTTCCAACAAACATCCAGAGAGTGCACAGAAGCTCCCTTCTGACCTTCATGAGGGCTGGCAGCTCTGCCCCATTAGCCAGGTCATGCAGGAGACTGGTGACCAGCACATGACCTCTGTTCCCAGTGCCGAATGTTGCGCATTACCGTTGCCACTGTGCTGCTGAGGGTGCAGTTCAGACAGCACGCACACCCGGAGAGACGCCGGCCACCAAACAGGTCCAGAAGGCCAATATTCCAAGTAGGTACCACTTTTTCTCGGCGTGCAGGTGGCACAGGGCTGTTTGCGAGCTGCCTTTCCAAATGAGATACCCCACCTACACTTAGGTGTAGCTGCTTTATGTAAAGAGTTCCTGTACTATGGGCATTTAGCCTGACATCTGCATCTTAAATCCTGATACTTGACTGGCTTCTCTATGTCCTTCCAAATAAACCAATGTCAGCTCTGGGGCTTGAAGAAGCCAAACCCTTGTTGCTTACCGGCAGATCTGCAAGACCTCCACTCACAACCACGTTTCATGAAACACTAGGGCTTAAATGAGCAATCAGTTCATTACTATTTACTATAAACTGTTCTAAATACTCCAGTCCTATGGCTAGATTTTTCTAGTGATGTTAGAGCAAGAAAAATAAATTTCTTGGAAATTGCTTGAAGCTATTTTAGTCAAGAAGCCAAGGACTTACAGATATGCACAGACCCCTGCAATTTCCATTCCCATTGCTGTTAGCAGCATCATGCAGCTGTCCTGCTGTCCTTTCACATAAAATGAGAAATTAGGAAATCAATTAGCCCATACTGCAGCTGGAAAAACTGAGACTCGGTGGATCAAGGTGCCTTCTCACCCACGCCGGAAGAGCTGTTACAAGCACTTAGGCACAACCAGGCATCAGCTGGGACAGGGACACACAGGCATCACAGCTAGTGGCTCTGGGCTCTGAAGACAATCAGCCAGATTTGCTTAGAGAGAGAGAGAAAGCCCAAGCAGAAGGAGGAAGGTGGCAATGAAAGACCGCAAAGAAGACAAGCCCAGTTCGCAATGCCACGTGCAGATGGAGCTGTTCGGTACTCCCAGCTGAGGAACCATCTCACTGATGCACACAGCTTCCCTGGACGAGCGGTGTCAGAGCCCCCACGTGTCCTGGGCCAGCTGCACAGGGCAGGCGGGTCAGTCCAATGTTCTCACACCAAAGAACTGCCCCTTGCCCAAGCCCGGCCATCTCGGAACAGCAGAGCCCATCTCCTGTGTTCCAGGCAATGTGTCTAGCCATAGGCAGTTTACACGCATTTCCCTGTGTGCCCATTCCATCGCTCAGCTCCAGCAGCTCGTCGCCCTGACATACTCCCGACAGATGCCATCACACACAGCTAACCAAGCTGCTCTTTCCAGCCTTGTCTCTTGAGATGGGCACTGCTGCCCTCTTTCCTCATCTGCCCCTGTTGCCCTCATCTTTACTGTGCATTGCGCAGTATTTCCCTTCCTTTATGTGAAAAAACAAAATTAAAAAGATATTTAAAAAAAGGAAAACAAAAAAAAACTACACCCCCCCCCAACCCCAAACAAACAAAACAAAAAAACCACAAACGAACTAAAAAACCTCCAATCCCCCCCCACCAAAAACCAACAACAACAATAAACCAAAACAACCTAAGGGAACTTGATAGAAAGCAGCAGGCCTAAATTTCAGCACTTTTCTAAACCTTTTCAACAGTATTTACACTAAAAAAAGCAATAGCTTTTAAGTTACTGGATACAAAACGCCACTGTAAAGAGAGCCAGAGGGCTCTGGACCGGCCACACAAGAACAGCGGCAGTTCCAGGCGTCAGCACCCTCACGCTGCTTTCTCAGCCCACTCCAGGTACACGCTCGCACCAAGGGCGGGAAACACCAGAACCCAACCAGGACCCGGGCACCTGTGGACAAGCATTACCTTACTAAGCCCGGGTCGGAACACTCTCACGTACATCTCTGCTCTCCTCGCAGCCTCTCCAGGAGCCTCAGGGAAGAAGGCTGACACGAGGGGGAATGAAGAACTGGCCAAGCCAGAGTGACAGTGCAATCACACGATCATCATTAAGGTGATCATCTATGGCCAGCTGCTGCTCAGACATCCCTCCTATCAACAGCTGGCCACTGACCTCACACAACTTCACAAGTTCTTTTTTCAAACATTATGTCAGATGCTTCCATCCCTTTAAAGCCACTCCTGCTCATAGCTAAGTAGGTAATTTGCTATTCCCACCTGCTATGTAAATTGATTAATCACAGGCAAACAGAAGGCTGGTTCTCGTGCTGAGGAAGAAGGAAATCTGTATCAACTGCTCTTTATGACATGTGGGTTTCACAAAACTTCCACCAAAGCTAAACCTTCAGCCTGGGCTCCAGCTCCAAACTTCACTTTCCTCTGGTCAAAAGGGAACAATCTTTCAGAAAGCTTTTAAACTCCCTGAAAATCACAGCACAAGGAACAGAAAGGTGATTTTCTTTCTTTCAGCCCAACGCAGCAAACATTCCGTGAGGCACACAGGGCTACACAGATGGCTCCCGAAGGGAATGGACCATCTTTCAAGGGCCAGTTGCAAAGTGACACCATCGCTTTGTCACTCCAGCCTCCCACTTAAGGCAGAGTTGGAAGTTCTTCATAAAGCAGCGTTCTGCAGATGGCAATGTTTACACATGATGTATATCACCTTTAGGGAACCTCAGAGGTTGTACAGCATTAAGGGTGTCCCTGGCACTGTCATCCATCACAGGATCAAAGTGAGAAAGTTATGAAGGAACCCTCCCTGGTGGCGAGGCAGTCAAACTCTGTACTTTGCCAGGAGGTATGGAAAACTCTCCCAGCACTCAGCGAGCCCAGGAATCATCAGGACAACCCCTGAAAGCAGCAGCAGCGTCCTCCCCACCTCCAACAGAATGATTTCACCATTACAGACTCCTCATCTACTGCTCACAGAACCCTCTTTGACAACAAGGCACATCCCTTACCTGATGGCCACTGTGCCGATTCTCTCAGCTGAGAAGCTGAGGAAGTGCTGTTTCCTGACCCTAGGAACTGTGTGCAACTATCAGACATCCACAGGAAACTCTGTCAGTGGGAGCCTGGGATCGACGGCTCCCCAGCCCAAAAGGACTGGGGTGAGACAAGGAAGATGCAGTTGGTCACTGCCCAGAGGGGGCCCTAAACAAAGCTGTACCCCTGCAGAATTCCATGGGAGCTGTGGATCAGTGCAGGTGCCTAGCCCACCACGGTGACCCTACAGAGCCACGCACCCGTGCCAGCAGGTCCCTCCTTTGGTACCAAACCTGCAAGGTGCTGCCAGTTGTGCTAAAGACAGGAGCCAGTGACAGGCTCTCACACCCTCAGAGAAGGATGAAGACATTTCTCTTCCTCCCCAGGCACTACATACCCAAGCCCACTAATATCCAATTGCTTTGAAGCATTTCTGCTGAAAACTTCCATTTTATTACACACCCCCCTTCCATCATGCAGCCTACTGGGGACTGCAGAACACCTCTACATGCCACTTATGGCTGGACTGCCCCAGCCCAGCAGAAATGCTTCCAGCTGTCAAACACCGCTCATGGATAACGCACAGCTTGCTCAAGGCATGACTCGTAGCAGCTGATGGCCACGTGAGGGTCAGCATGGCAGCAAGGCTCGGGATAGCTGCTGCAGAGCAGCACAATGCCACGGTTCATGGAACTTTTCTGAAGGAGAACGTTGGCAGTGCCCATCACACACCGCGGCAGCGACAGGCAAGGCAGAAGACTCACCTGACCGACACCTACACTCAAGTACTACACAATCAGACCCACGCTACCTGTAGCAGTGGGCTTCCTGTTCACTGACGCCCCCAAGTCGAGCACTACCTGTCTCTCCTAGGTCTGACTAGTCCAGAAGTAAAGCTTTACAATTAAGAATGAAAACCCAATCTGCCGTGAGTAGGAGCACAGCTGGTCCCTATAAGAAGACACAGGTTATAAACCTGGCCAAGCTCACTTTCCTCCCCTACTCCCGCAAAAGCTGCTTATCCCAAGGCGGCAGCACCATTCACCTCCTCAGCCTGCCTTCAGGTAGTTAACTCCTCTTTAAGTTCGGACATAGCGTCTTCCTCTCTCAGCACCTTGTTCTCCCCTCCCTCCTCCCACTCAGCCCACGCAGTAAAAAAAACCGAAACAAAACCCCAAAACAACAACCCACAATAATCTTTCCATCCCTCCTGCAAGCATGTGTTTATCTCTTTATTTTTAAATGTTACAGCTTCCCAACATCTGTCTCTGTGTGGTATAATCTTACTGATGAAATATTTCATGTTTTCCTTGAGCCCTCATCAATATGTCTCTGTGTTATCAGCTTAGCAGATGGAGACACAGAAGGAATAACCTCAGCTTACCTGGGTGATTTCTTCTTAAGTACACGCTTACTATACTCCAGGACAAGAATCACAATTATTTTGGCAATGCAACATGATATCTCTCTGTAGCAAACTAAATTCTCCCATCTAACATCACGTATGCCCTACTGCACCGCAATTTTCCCCTTGCATTCTCCAAGTTCTTCTCACTGAAAACTGCAATTTCCAACCTCACTTCATACAGACTGAGTAACTCAGGGAGACACTGGCACCACCAGAAAAGCCACCTGCCTAGCCAGGAGCTGCACCTCCTTTTCCCACACTAGACCCCACTGGTACTGTTGATCTCCACAGCCCTTATCCAGGTGACTGTCCCTTAAGTTCCTAAAGAAATGCCACTGAGACACCTCTGGGATCTCCAGCCTGTCACAATGCTGCACAATGCACATACCCCAAAAAACCACCACTTTTCCCACTTCATGTTTTGGAGGTTCCTCTCTTCTCCATGCAGGTAAACACTCCAGTGATTATAGTAAGCAATGCGGTTTCCTTAATACTATCTCACCACTATGGAATCCAGCCTCCAAAAGCCTTCCTTCCCTTTTGGCACAGCTGGGTTTTGTGTCAGCCCTCTGATGTAACCGAAGACACTTGACCGTGACATTACCCATCACCAGTCCTGCTGTGTGTGACTAAAAGGAGGCAGGTGTAGATCTCACCTTGACCACTTGGCTGTTCCTACAGCACAGAAACACTGCTCTGCACCCAAAAAAGCCCTGATCTGAGCAACACCGTGACCCTCATTTACTGAGCACTAAGGCAGGTACCAGCCCAGAGCGCAGCCTGCAGCCAGAAAGGGTCTGGGAAAAGAAAAGCCGTTCTTTGTATCAGCTCAACAGAGGTTTTGGCCAAGTCACCAAATTCCTGTCAGCTCATTCTAACTCCCAGCCTCGGCCTTGCAGTCAGCATAGAAGCAAACTCAAGTGCCACCAAGTACTGGGAAGTAGGGCCAGGAGGAGGTGCACTCAGCAGGAGCAGCATTCCAACACAGGCCAGCCCACCTGTCTGCACCTCCACGGACATGTACTGTGTCCCCCCTGCTGCTGCCAGCATGGGGGTCCAGCGCCAGGCCCTGCCCCGAGGAGCGGCTCCAGGGGTGCGTGGGCAGTGCAGCTGTGGGGAACCCCAGGTGCGGAGTCAGCAGGAACTGAGCCCAGTGCGCCACAGCTCAGCCCAACACATCAGGGAACGAGAGCTCAGCTGAAGGGTATTTGCTGTATGTTAGGGCATGCTGGGGGGAGGGTTTTTATTTATTTGGTTTATAATCCTATCTGAATAAAGGTAAACACATAGGGATTATAAATGAAATAAATCTGAATCAGGATAGAATGGGGGTGGGAGAAAAAAAAAATCTCAAGAGGGTCAGGAGATAATGAAGATTATACCTCAATATTGGGATTATGATGTTAGTTCTTTATTTCAATAAAACTGGATAGAGATCTTTTATATCAGGGACAGAGCTTAGCTGTAAGGACAAAGTAATCTTCTGGGAATTATGCACACAAGCTCGACATCATTTTTATTGGATGGCTGATGAACTGGAAAACTCCAGGATAGCCTGGTTTTAATTTGTAATCTTAATTTTCATATAAATCGGTACAGTTGGAGGAAGGGGGGCAGATGTAGAGGGACTCTAATGCTGTGCTAATATTGCAGCATTAAGACAGCACATGCATTAAGCTACAACTGTAACTCATCTACTATCTGATCCTGTCTTTCTGTCTATCCATCTGTCTTCCATCTTCACATCTATCTGTCTATCTATCTATCTATCCATCCATCATTTCCCCACCAAAAAATCTCAACAATGACCCAAGAGCAGAAGAGAGTCAGTGAAACGTTTCATCCATCAAGGTCTATCCACAGTACACCTACAAAGCTCTTGCCTACTAACATCCAGGTCAAATTCCTGGCCTCTGAGATACGGGGACTCCCACCTACTGCTCCTCTGAGTGCTCACTTAACACAACTACAGCAGCAGTGAAATGGATCATCTGGCTCCCCAAGTACCAGCATTTAGGCTCTGCCTCAATCCACTAGAAATCGTTTGGCAACTCCGCTTTTTGTTCTGCAGAGTTCAGTTATTTTTCCTGCCTCCATCACCTCTGTCTTCAGGAACAAGAGAGGGAAATATAAGTGAGATGGGACTGTGACAGATGAGTCGTGGGTCCAAGAACAGAGGACTGGTCTCCTCAGCAGCTCTGTCACACAGGGTTTGCACACACACAGAGCAACTATTTCCCTAACGGTGCCGAGCTGCACAGGCATCAGCAGTGACTGACTGCCCTGGAATTGATTTATTCTATCACTAACACGCAGTTTGCACTGGATTGCAGTAGCCATCGCCTCTATTCCTCTACCTTCCTGCGAAGTACCGAACCCACAGCACTGATGGAACAGCTGCTTTCATAAAGGCAGCAACAACCAAAGGAGCTCCCAGAATTCCGTAGCACCTGAGCATCAAAACAAGATTTCCAGGGGGAAAACTGAAATGCCAACAAGATTTATATTTCCTTATGCAGACATCCTGCAGTCTTAGCCTTTAAAACATGGCCTATTGGTGATGAGACAGAGAACAAAGAAACACCAAACTTCTTCCACTCCCCAATATGCAGTAACTGCAAAACACAGAATGGGCAAAGCCAGTTTCTACAACCTGCCTGATAGCAAAATGGTGAGTGAGTAACAGAGGAGAGTCTGATCGACTTGTACATAATCTTAAAGAGTACATTTCTTTATTTTACACCCGTCAGGAATGCCTTAAATCAATTCCCACTTCTGCCTTTGTTTCCGAGATGACACGGTGACATGCTGGCAGAAATACCGCGTGAGCAAGTAGGACAAAGGGCTCGTCTGCCTTCCCCTGTTCCACCGCCTCCCCCCGTCACATGCATCTCTCCAAGCTCTTTCCCCACCTCAATCCTCTCCTCTGGAGAGCCAACAAGAAACCAAAAGGAGCGAGCACCAGCAGCAGCAGCAGCCGCCACAGCAGTGCCATGAATCACCAGTGAGCCTGGGAAGAGAGTGGAAAATCATGCCAGATAATGCCATGGCATCCAAGCAGGAGATCAAGACGCGTGTGATGACATCTTATTCTGGGCTTCCAAAGAGCCTCCAAGCGCCTCATCGAGCCTTCCGAAAAAATCAGGCAGTTGTGCACAGACAGACAATTCTGGCTGCAAGTCAGTCAGAGGGATGAAGGGAGGGGCAGGGGAGAGATGAGGATCAAATGGTCAATTAACATAATGGCTCAAGATTAACAAGGAGGTGCCCCAAGACACTAAGACCAGAGTTATTTACAGTCATTAGTCATGATTCGGAGAAGAAGCTGAGAAATGAGGTGACGACCTACGCGGATAATACCAACTCATTTGGATTAGTCCAACCTACAGAAGACTTCGAGGAACATGGAATAGATGAAAGACAGAACAATTACAGCAGTAAGTAATGAGCACTGGAACCAGTAATGGCAATGCTCCTGTGCCAAATCCCAGGCCGAGACTACTGCAGATCTGAGAAGTCAGCCAGGTTTTTGGGACAGCAGGACAAGGAACCTGTCTCTATTAGGGTACAGACATGGAAGAACAGAGAAGTGTGCTGGAAGTCATACTGAAACCTGGCTCCAGATGCAAACATGAGCACAGGTGCCCTATTAAGGGGCTTGGATTTGGTTTTCTTCCTTTAATGACATACAATCATTTCAGAAAATGATAGAGATGATTACACTCAGCAAGACTGAAAGGCAGCCACACAAATTCAAGATCAAAATCCTTTTTTGTATTTTTGCCATTTGTCCTTCATCGTACCCAACTTTGTTCTTATAATAAAACCAGGACAACTACACATTTTTCCATCGCAGACAGCTGCCATAAGCAAGACTTTATCTTTCAAAACAGCCACCTATCATCATGTATCAAACGTGCTCACACTTGGCTTTACCACTCTGCCTCTGTCACTTTGCAATTGCCCATGCTGGATCTTTTTCTTCCTTTTTCATTTTCCCCTGGAATATTTGGGCTGCTTATCACCGGCAAGAAGTCACAGGGTTGCCACATCATTCAGTGTAATGTTCTCATGTTTCTGCTGCATTACTTCCTGACAGCACAAGTATACAGAACGTAAGACACTTCCAAGACATTAATTTTATCACACTGCTATATGCAGGTATCCATGGATCACCAGTGATGTTATATGAACAAGTTAAAAAAACATCTATAAACTACAACGCAAGCAGTGCAGATCCAGGGGAGAAACAGGATTCCTTTCAAAATGACCACTGGTCTCTCATTTGGTGGACAGAAGTGAAAACTACTTAGTCCTGAGAAAAGAGACATTTTCTACCGGTTTTATGCAGTATTTTTACAGCCTCCCAGTGTTCCTGCTGTTTCCAACCATTTTTAACTTCATATTAAGTTAAGAAAAGATACAGGAACACAAAAATATTTCCTGGCTCCGCTGCCTGCACTTCTCCTTAGGACCATCACACCACTTATCAGCTATGACCCAGCCCTGAGCTCCATCCTTAGTGACATCCCAGAGCCCCTGGGATCCAAGCACATCCCTCAGCAAGGCAGCAAAGCGAGCGCTGGCACAGAGCTGGGAGTGCGCCCTGGGGACAGACGGTACACGGGGTCCTGGCAGCTGGACGTTCTCACCTCCAGATCACCTCAACTCTTGCAGCCCAGCTGGGAAGTTGGTCTTGACCTCACATAACTCTTCAGAGAGTGTTCATGGAGTAACAAGAGGCCTTCCATTTGCACAGCTCAGTCTGCAGACGAATGGATGCCCCATCGCAACTTGCCACCGATGGAGGATGGAAAGGTCCACGGCCCCCAAAAAACCATTTAATACACTAACTTCCCAGAAATGCTAAACCACCAAACCAGCTCCTCACTCACCACTAACTGTTTCTTGTTCTCATCTGTGCACTACTCGACTGCACTGTTTGTGGCAATCAAACTAAAAAACTCATTTGAGCTGAAACAATGCTTTTCACAGGCTTTACCAAGACTCACTGCCCAGAACACCCTTGCAAGCAGGCTGCCATTGTGAATAGAGAACAGAAACATTTCTCTTGCTGCATCAAGGATCTGGGCTGTGTGATTCAGTACCCCCAGTTTCCAGCCTAGCCCAGGTGTGGTCCTTCCCCTCCCCTAACCCCTAGAGCCTCATGCCACGGAGGCCTAGTCTGTGCATAGTTTCAGTTACAGCAGCAGCCAGGGTTATGGTGCACTGTCTGTTCCCGGTACTAGTTCCTGCTAAGTTGCCATCAATGGCGAGGAGAAGCAACTAAAAGCTCCTTTGGGTTCCAGCTGTCATCTTGCCTCCTTATGCCATCTTTTCTTGCAATTCCAGGCTTGCTCCTTCCAAATGCGCTTAGTTAAAAGCTTTTCTTTTGGCTCTCAGGGCAAAGACTTCAGTACTAAGTAGCTTTCCCACTGTTTCCATCTAATCTTCCTATTTATCAACCTGAAGATTCCTCAGCTTCGCTAATCTTTCCTGAGACCGTATAATCCTGAAAGTGATTTTCTAAGGAAGAGAGAGTTAACCAAGCTGCCTGATAATTGCCATTTACAACTTCTGCTCTGATTTTGCACGCTATGCTCCAGCTCAGCCAGGACTGTATCAGTTGGTAGCACCCAACTCCAGCCTGCTCTCAATTCCTGTTTTCTCCTGAAGGATTTCATGGGCCCACATCTTTCATACCCAGCACGGAGAAAAGCAATTCCTTGTTAGCCCCTTGACTCCTGCATCCACAACAGGACCGTGTTAACTGTGGTTAGCAGCACTACCCGGACAACAGCTTCAAGGGGAAAAAAAAGCACGAAGCTGTTCTTCAAGGGAAACCTACCCACCGGAGCCCTCTTCTCAACAAGCTGCCCACCAGGCAAAGCAGCTTTCCTTCCTGCTGCACTAGGCAGTGCCTTGGTCTTGAAGGCAGGACTGCCCTTTGTTTGTTTACAAACCCGCGAAAACCTTCTCCCTCATAAATGCTGGTTGCTCTCTAAAAAGGGCAACCAAGAACAAATCCAGCCTCACACAGCCAAGGATACCCATCATGCTATCACGTCACCGAAATTCCTACAATAGTCTTAAGCAAAGCAGACCTGTACTATTTACTTTCCCCCCACTCAAGGTGGGAACGGCAGCAGAACCAATAGACCTTCAGGTGGATTTCAACTGAAATAGAGCACATGACATGGATTTATTCTTTATTTCTACGTAACATGCACACAGCCCTCCAAACACTTCTCTACTAGGTTGAAGACAATGCTATGTGCAATATAAACACTTATGCTTTTAAAATGTATTTGTATCTTACATATGGAAGTATTCCCTGTATCCACACGATTCCAAACCATCCCTTCAGCCACCTGGCTGTGGGAGGCAGGCATCCCTGTATCCCACATTCAGTGGCAGGTAATCCCGTCCCTTTCTTCCACCTGTGCCTAAGGGCTGCTTTAAGGACTGCCTTCTCTGCCATTTTGCACCAAGGTGGAAAAAAGCAGCTTGCACAAATCTGGCTTTTTGTTGAGACTTGCTGAACAGCAATCAGCTTCGGCCTTAATGAGGAGCTTTCCATTGGACATTTAAGTCTCTGACTTGGAGGAGGCTGATGCCACCCTCAGCAGAACTACAAACCACGAGAGCAGACACAGATTCAGCACGGCCATCTTCCACTATCAGACACAGTAAGCAAAGGCCTGGTTGTTACCAACCATTTTGTTTGTTGACAAGGAAATGCTCAAGTGTTTAAATGAGTACAAACAATTCCACCTTCCTAATGCCAAATTTCTCTACTCTGCTAGCATACTGCCTGGAAAACACCTTCAATTTTGCTTTCTTCCAAACGAGAAGAACACAAGCTAAGCAATAATTTCAGTACCCACCCCCATCCTGTACGATATCTTTTTAATCAAGAATCGCAGGTTAATCCCAGCTTTCAGAACACAATAATCATAGAAATTTTTATACACTACACTCATTCCACAACTGAACACGAAAATACCTAATCCTGTAAAACTACACAAATTTCTGATCAAAGTATAGCAGGTAAATCAAACCTGAAATGAAAGGATTAGGAAAGGTTACTGTAATTCTTTTCTGTTAAATAACACAGAAGCAGATTTCACTGAATCTTGCCCTGTAATTCCCATCTGGAAAAGCAGCACTGGAGGAATGAACAGGTTTGAAGAAGGCCTTTTCATGACATCTGTAAAGTAAACCCCAGCAACCGGAGCCCATCCTAATCCTTCATCCAGCAGCTGTCCTTGACATACAACCGTGGTCGTGCCAGTCAAACCCCCATCCTTGGGACAGCTACACCGATCTGTACAACTTGTGCTCTTCCCCTAACAGTGCCCATCAGCTTCCCAACTTTTCCAATCCAGCTGAGAGCCAGAGGTGGCCTTCAAGTTCTCTTTGCCCTACCCGGCACCCGCCTGCTCTCTCCATTAGCGCGCATCCCATCCTGCGGGGATACCACGGCCAGTGGCGCTCCAGAGACTAATCAAAAGACACTCAGAGGTGCTGTTCTGAGATCCCTACCCAAAGGGCCAGCTCCACCTCCTCCACTCCCCCCGTTTCATTAAGTCACACTTACAAAAGGAAGACCTTTTGCTAGCTCCCACTGAAACCTCAAGGAACACTTGGGAACACGGCATGGACATGAACTCTGCATCCACCTAGTTCCAAGGCACCTAAGGACAAGGAAATCTGAAGGCTTCCCTCTTCCTTGCACATAATCTGAAACCAAGAAATCACCTTTTACTTGATTCACCGGGATCTGAAACATCCCCATGTGGGCAGCTCAGCACCGCAAAGCATCGCAAGGGAGTTTTGCCCTGCTGTGCGTGGAGATGCGGCACGCACAAGTTACTTGTTCTGGTTTTCCTGGAACCCAGTGGGGCGGGAGGACAGCAACCACTCATGTTCTAACCAGGATTTAGGCCGTGCCTGTATAAACCTCTCCTGTACTCATTTCCAAGCGTGGCCTTCCCAGCACTTGAGAGTCCTTTGGAAATGCCCCCTCTGCAGCAGCTGCAGGAAAACAGCTGCTCTGTCAGGCCTAGCTATCAGAATCAGGGTAACAGCCTGTTCCAACACCATCCCTACCTGCATCCCTGCAGCCGTCCATCCCACACAGAGGGAGCATAAAAGCCCAGCTACTGCTTCTGCATGTTGCAAGTATCACATGTTTCAGTGCTGTTCTCCCTCTTGCAAAGCCAACAAATGCCCTGACCTTGCATAAGACATCTATTTTGTCTTCTTGCAACATATTAATTATTGTTCTGGCACCTTGGCCTTCTCATGAAACCAATAAAGCATGAAATGTCTCTGCACAGAATCGCACTTCGTATTTTCTGTCTCGTGTGTTAATTACCTCCCCGCTTTTCTTCATTTGGTGGGGGAATTAATCCACACAGCCTGCGAGAATGAACTGATACAGCAAGAAATCTGCTGTATGCCTCTGCTGTCCATTTCACAGACTTTTGCCCATCTAGTACTTCTTCTCAACTTATAAACTACAATACAGGAACTAAACAGATCCATCCCATTCTGACAGCAGCCTGCAATGTGTTAACCAGGGTGCTACAGAGATGCTACAGCCAGGAAATTCAGCATTTCTTTGTTTTAAAACCATGTGAAAGCCATAAAACGATGCACTCCCGCACAATGAAAACAATGATGGAAAACAAGTTAACCCTGACTCTGAAAAAAACCAAGAACTGTCAGGAAGTAAAAGGAACCTGTGCAGTTAACAAATAGGGAAATGCTGTCTGATGTACCCTTTTTTATTTTAAGTAACAGAGAGAAACAAATAGTCAACTAAGAGCAGAAAAAAAATCCACCGCAGACCAAACACCACCAACCCATCAAATTCCATCAGTCCCTTTTCCTCACAAATATTTCAGGAGTACCGCTAACAACCCTTCCTACTGAAAGATGATCTTGCTGTCAAAGGATTAAAGCAGATGCACTGCCCATCAAGATTCTGAGGCCTTTTTGGTTTCTTATCTTTTCTGGAACTACTGGAAAACTGTGAATAAAAATCACACATTAAAAAACCTGAAAGCTAAGGATTTTATATCACTGAAAAACTCATTTTAATTTTGATAAATACAACTCATCTAGTCCTAACTGGGGACATCAAGGGCATCATTCTGTGATTCGGAAAGCACAGGAAACCACGACGAGTTTCCTGTAATTTACAAGGAGAAATAAAAACAACCTGGAAGGTTCCAGCCCACATGTTCTTCAACAACAATCCTCAGAGGGCACCGAGAGCCACAACCAGCCTCCCTGCACAATACACTTCAGTGTCACTGGGTTAACGTTTGTTGCTGGCGCCTTCTGAGCATATCTGGGAAGCCTTACCAGAGCTGCTAGATCCCGAGCTCTCAGGCCTCTCCTGGTCTTTCCTTTACTCAAGAGTCTCCAAACCAGGACCTCCTTCCAGCTCTTGGCAAGCCCTGAGATGGACATACGTGCCTGGCTGAGGCCTCAGGGATAGCTGCAGTTCCATCTAGGATAGTATCTGGGCACACAATGCCATCACGGACTTCCAGCTCCAGAAGCCATACCAGCCCAAAGCTCCTGAACACTGAGTAGCCTGCAGGCTGACAGGGAGCTATGGAGCACCTGGCTTCCCTCTGCTCGTCCTGAAGGGGGAAACAAACCCAAGCAAGCTCAGATAGAGGCTCATTCCACCGTGCTTCACCTCTTGTTCTTCACAGCTCAGTACAAACCAGGCCATAATGCAGTGCGGGTTGCCAGCCCGTCCTGATGATGTAGTTATTTCCAATTGGCACTTGGGAGCAGTGAAGATGGGAGGCATTACTCATCGCCAAGAGTACAGATGTTTCTAATTGCTTTCCATTACCAAGAATAACAGCTGTTTACATCTATCAGCAAATAATTCACAAGAGCTCCAGACTATTAAGATAACACACCCCACCTGGTCACCATCACAAGTTGTCAAGGCCAAGGTAGTGGCTGCCAGAATCCCCTTCTGCATCTCTGTTCATCAAATGACAGCATGTGTCACCTTCAGATATCCTTATGCTACCCCACAAGCCCTGGCTTCTCGGTGGCCTGACAGATCACACGGACATATGGATTCTTCATGGCCTCGCAGTAAATGTTTTACAGTTATACCACAGTCAAGGGCAAATGACAGGAGCGAGGGACTTGTGAATAACCCAGTAAAAGAAATACCCACGCTTGTAATAAACCGATTAGCGAAAAAGTGTGCCTGCTTTGCACATTTGTGTGCAGAACAGCCTTTAGAAACACCCCAAGTAGCTGACAATGGGTTTCATTTTGCAGCTCTCTTGCGCCTCGCCCAGGGCCCGAGTAAGGGGCCTGCACAAAATGCTCGGCACAAGAGCTCACTGCTCCCTTCACTGACTCAAGGTACCTTTTGCAAGGCTGGCACAGGCCACGAACTCATTCTCCTCACACCAGCCCATCTAGGCAGGAGGGACTGTCCTTTTCCAGCCCTTCACAGCTGGGGGCCTGGGTCTATGGCAGGGGCTCTCCACCATTTACCCCATACAAGTAGATAAGCAGCCAATTAACATTAACAATTAGGAACCAGGCAGCCTAACACCCTACAATTGACTAGTATCTAATGAGTTCAGCAGTATTAACCGTTTCCTGATCATAAGAGCTGCATTTTCATTTGCCTGACAGAGCTCGAAGTCCACATGTCTGCAAATAAAAACTCGCTTGCCCGAATTCAAGTGGATTTCTACCCTTGAATCTAGGATAACCAGGCTGATTTCACGAGAAACAAAGGAGAAGGAAGAGAAGCCCTCCATCAAATGTTTTGGTCCATGCATAAACCCCTCCTCCAGCGATTCCCTGCGAACTCTTTCTCATGCATAAATCCCTTGCAGAATGTATCAAATACCTCTGGCAACAGCACTGATATATCAGGATCTTCTCCCAACAGTATTTCACCCCTTGCACCGAACTGTTTCCACGAGAGACAGCTTTCTTGATGATTATTTTACAACCTGACAACTAAATCCTTAAATTACTGACACACACTTGACCCTGCTGCACTTTGGCCCATGCTGAGCAGCAAGCGCTGCTTTAATTAGATTAGGATCAATGGGGCACAAATCCTTCAAAGGGTCAGCGTGCTGCTCCCGAGGTCATACACCAAAACCAAAAGGATTTGTACAGAGTACCTAATTTGGAAGCTGCTTCTATTTCAGATGTGTCATCTGTGCCCCGCTCCCAAACTGCCGGCTAACCCCTGCTCCACCCCTTACATCTTAAAAACAAGTTCCAAAGGGTTCTCCTGTGAAGTTACTGCAGGAGGACACCAAGGACCCCTTGATCTACTTTTGAGAACCGTATTGAGGCCCTCAAGCTCAGGAATGGGTCTCTTGGGTTAGTCCATTGTGGCTTTTTGCCTTGGGAACATCCACATGCCCAGCTGCCATCTCCTCTGCACATTTCCTTAACCACAGCAGTCCCAGGAAAGGAATTACTGATTGCTCCATGCTTTGGTCTCCCAGAGTTGCGCAGCTATTATTGTTCTCATCACTTGTGCTATTTCAGGGCAGTGTCTCCTGCCCAGGGAAGGCTGCCAACAGGAGCAGAATGCCATTACGAGAGGAGGCTGCTGTGAGCTGCCACCATCACGGGGAATTTATCACTGCGAGCCACAAGCATAATGGACTCCTTCACCAAATGACTTTGGATACGCGGGGCTTGGCACCGACTGCCATCCACATGCAATTATTAAACTGCAAATGCACGTAATAGGAGCAGGGGACAGGGACATCACATCAGTGCAGGCAGCCATCTCTTAGCTCTGCACACACAGGCACAGGAATTCACTCCAAGAGCCCAGACTGCCCGACAGGCGGGCAGCAAAAAAAAAAACACTGAAAAAAAAGAAACTCCAGAGCTTTGCTAAACCCGGCAGCTCAGGACAGATGTTAATATTGAATACTTTTGGCTGGGAGAGGGATCTTGGCTAGAAAAATCAAGATACAGAAGCCACAGCATTATTTGTAAACATCTGATGCCCCGACTTTCCATCTTTCCCTGCCCTATTCTGGGTTATGGACCAACACGTGAACTCCATTAGGCACATGGACCTTTCCCAACAGCCATTTCCTAAAAAGGCAGCTACATAAGTAGTTTATTTTCCAAAGTGTTCAGCAGGTCAAAACTCTCACTCCAAGAACAAGCTTTTCCCTACGTGTGTTCATGTGATCCTTCTAGGCCAAGCTAGGAAGGGACACCTTGTACCTGTGAATACAGAGAGACAGGTGAATACATCCACTGGACCCAGAGCACAGGGGGAGAACCCTCCAGATGGTGCTGTCATGTGAGTCCGCAAGCCCTACACCTTCACGGTCAGGCTGGAAGCTCCAATTCTTCCGACATGGTTACTACCATCTCCTGTGCTTCCATCACTTCTCTCTCAAGCCCATCTCTCTCAGGCTGCCTCACTTGGACCCACACCAGATATTTTCTTTAGGCCTACATGGAATTTCACTTCATAGTACAGTTTCCTAGAGCCCTACCAACCTGTTGGCTTCCCATACATCCAACAAAGGACGTGAGATCTGGATTTAGGATTCCAGCCCTTGGCTTTACTTCTGTTGCTGAGGCTCTAAGCAATCCCAGATCAGCCAAGTAATCAGAGCTGACACATGAGCAAACACAACTGTCCACGCACGTTTTTTGGCAGCTAACCAATTATATAGATATAGCTAAGCCCATGAGGGATGTAGAATACAGTGACTTGTTACTTCCTGAATCTCTCCATTCCCCTGGGAACCATCACTGGTTGGTGACTAGATTAGCTTCCTCACCTACTATTATCCAGGCAGCGTGCTCCCTGTGCCCTACCCTCATCCCTTTCTCTCTCTTGTTGTGACTTTTTATATCAAATATATTGCTGTTGGACACTGATCCCTTTTGCTCTCCCATTTTTCACTGTCTCCAGCATACCTCAACCACCCTATCCCAACCCATACTGTAATTCTCCACCCATAGACTTCTTGCTGAAGTAATGAGCAGAGCTGTCTGTGCCTCCACTCAGTCATGCAGGCCACGTACACCCATGCTGTACGCATCAGCTTCTACAATCCCAGGATGGTAAAACTGTTCCCAACAGCATTTCAAAGATGGGGAGGGGGGAGGTTTTAATTAAAAATAATAACAATAAAAAAGAAAACCTCAACAAGTTGCTCATTCTCCTGGTGGCAGCTTTTGAAAAGCTTCAAAAAACCCAAACATTTAAAAACTCCAGGAGCAGATACTGGCTTAGGTTTTGGATTTTTTTCCCTTCTTCCTGTTCTGATTTACAATACAGGCTCAGAATCCCACATTCCCAGGCTCCCAGTCTGGCATGCTGGAGGCTGCCACCTGGTGAGAGAGCTGGGAGTAGAGAGATTTAAGGGAAAAGACTACCAATTACCAGGATCGTAGCAGCCAAGTTGCTATCCAAGACCAACGCTCCTGCGGGCTCCTTTCCCGTGTGCGTTGAGCTGACAATGCCCAGGCAGCAGGAGCTGCAGCAGCCACCCACAGCCCCCATCTATCTGCACACATCTAACTCACCCGTATGTTTCTTGACTCGAGCACACAGCGCCGTAACTGATGTGGAAGATGGATAGATAAATGTCCAATACGTTGAACCCTGAAAGATGCCGGCACAACCTGACCCAATTAATCTTCCTGCAGTGCCTGAGCTCTAATGGGTGCCCAGGCACACGCCATTCATCACCCCACAGCCATCCATCACGCTGCAGCACGTACGGGGCCTGGCAGGGCTCTGCGACGCCTGGGGACAGGGCACCTCTGCAGCTGCAGAAGGCAGGTTCTCCAGCTCATTATTTAACTTGGTTCTGGAACAGAGGAGCCAAAACCTCTTACCAGCACTACTGAGTTCTTATCAGGACATCCAAAGAACACAGATTCTTTGACACAACTTGCTTATTTTGACAAAAAGGAGAAGCTCCTTTGCATTGAGTTTTTGAAGCTCTTCTTTTTAATGATGGGGTGCTCCTCATAGTTTCCCCCAGGACAAGTGACTGCACTTTCATGCTGTGTATAAATACAATGATCATGGTACCCTGAGCAGCATATCCACATCCGCTGGGAAAGCAGCTCCTGACACCTGATTTGCTCTCACAGAACTCAACATAAGCAGGGAACTCCCTCATCAAGGTTTAAGCGGCCAACTGGGAAACAACTTCCACTTGCAAATTGTTACAAGGGACCGTAAGTGGAGACTCAAATCCATCCCCGTCCCAGTGCATACCATTCCTTTTTCACGGCTACATGGAAACACAACCCAGCTAATGGACACACAATATGGGAGATGCCAGAGCATCCCTGTGATTTACAGGATGGCTAATGAGCACATCCAGCGAAGGCTTGTTGTCTCCCATAAAACCAGACGGATGTAAGCGCTGATTAGAAGCAATTAACTCCATGCAGCACTAAATAACTTCCCTAAATAACTTCCCATCATTACTGTAGTTTCTTTCCCACCCCATTAGAAGTACACGGGCAAATAGATAATATATAAAAAATATATATGCAGCCGAGCAGCTTGGTACTCCAAAGCCACCTCTACCTCATCGGGTAGCCTGCAGGTGACAAGCCTTTTCCTGTACTCATCCTGATCTCACAACAGCCACGTAAACACCGCAGTAAAAAACCACTGCTTACAGTAACCTGAGACACATCACTTGAGTCATCACCAAAACAGCCATAACGTCTGAAAAACAGGGATGGAACACTTGAATACTGACAGTGAAAATGCCCCAAGGACACAGCCCAGGGAATTTAGGTCCTGTCTGCTCAGAGAAGATGGACAGGAAGCCTCACTAGAGGTGTCTCAGGTATTCCCTAGGGCCACCAATCATTTGTGCCTGTTTTATAAATAATAGATTCAGAAGGAGAAAAGCAGTTCATGAACTAGTGCTGCAGGTGAATGTTTTAGCACAAGAGCTCCTAGGTATGAACTCTGCTTAGTAGCCCAAAGCACGTAGAGCCATGAGCGTGAGAGGTGCTGACTAAGCAGCACCCCTGGGCTACAGCAGAAATCAGGCTGACATGAAGGAGCACCATCAACCCTTACCTATAAAGGCACTGCTGGAATGACAAACATCTCAGAGACCTAGGCCCCATAACCAGCAAAAAAATTTACTTCCTTGTTCGTTGTCTTTCCCACAGTACTCTGGTCCAGTGCAAGAATCAGCAAGCACATCGGAGCTACACTCCAGCTGGAACAGAATTTAATCTGCAACAGCAATCCAAAACACATAGTTCAGAGGTCAGTGTGAGAAATTCTGCCACCAACAGTAACCAACCAAACGGCTTTTGGAAGGTGCTTTTCCCCAACTCCAACTGCTGGCATAGTTGGTTTGTACTGAGAGCAGCAATACGTGGGATTTGGGGCATTTCTCACAAAGCCATTTCCAAAAGAGGTCTGCACTGGCATCTATCTGTTTCTGTTCAATTAACCAACGGTAAAGTTTACCCAAAGGAATTGTTCTCAACTACATCAACTGTACTAAAAATTATGTTTCTACAATAACTGCATGATCATTTAGCTGAACTTTCACTAAGTTTCTACAGAAGAAGTGTTTTGTACACATTTAAGGCCGGTTAGTTAGTATTGCTAGTGGAGATGGAAAAATTAAACATGATCATTTCCCCAGTTCCTCTCCATCTCTTTGCAGACTCCGCTGGTGACCAGTAACCACTCGGAGCCAAACAGCCACTGTTCCAGCCTTATGTCACACGCGCAAGTTTCACAGGACTCCTTGGGAAAGTCAGGTGTCAGAGCAAAGCCCTCAGTGCTGCTGCTGCTAGAGATGTCTAGTGAACGCCCAGCCTCTGCTCACGGCTGCTCAATAAGCTGCCATCTGCTTCACTGAGGGCCCAGGTTCTGCTCGAACAGCACTACATAAAACCAACCACCATGACATTCCACGGAGTTCTGCTTGGCTGGACCAAAAACCTCTTCAAAACACAGCTGCCCACACAACAAAGACATCGGACCCTCAGATTGCTGGGACCCATCACCTACACAAGAGGCACAAGGAAATGCTGTCCTGAATCAGAGTGCTGTTCCCAGCAGTACCAGCACATCCAGCCCACCACACACCTGGAGCTCCCTGCCAGCAAGGGGTGTGCTGGTCAGATGGTCCAAAGAAGCAGTAGCTGGCGAAATAAAAACCTTTTAGCATAAGGTATTGTTCATGTAAGGTCCAGCCCCCCTGTTCAAATGCTTCACCACCCACCCAGGGAATTAATTTCCCCCTTCCATCTAGCTGGGATTTCCCATTGTTCCATTTGTCCCTCTCACAGTGCAACCTGCAGGAGCATTTGGCTCTGCCTTCTCTCACTCTCCCATTTAGCAGGTGCAGACACCAGCAACATCTCTCTCACTCAACATCTCCAGGGTCCCAGATTCCCTTAGGAGCAGCCACACCCTGCTTCAGGAACTCCCCTCCCAGACTGAACCACTGCAGGGCCCCCAGCCTCCATCCCCACCCTCTGCCTTCGCACACTCTCGTACTGTTGTGTCAGTACAGTGAACAGAAGCTCCTGGCAGAGGCCTGTGGCTGCCTGTCTGCTCCAGCTGCCCAGGCTCGCACAGATGACAGAGAGATAACAAGAGGGCTACCAGGAGAGCTCAGTCTTTTTGCAGTGCTGCTCACTACATGGATTTCTGCAAAGTCCCAGGACTGCCTGGGACCTTTCCCTCCGTTCCTCAGAAAATAAAGCCATAGAGAAATGGCTGGTGGGGGGAGGGAAGCAAAAAGCTGCCGTGTGGTGGTTTGAAATGAGCAAGATGTTAACTAATTTTACTTTTAATCTTCCCTTTTGCTGCAAAGTGAGCCATTCAGGCATCACATCTTCTGCATTTTCCTTGCCTCTTTCAGAGAAGCATATTGGGGCAGAACTTGCCAGCTGTCTGCCTCCTTCGCCTTCTGCTACCATTATCCTGAGGTACCACCCCACCTTCTGGCCCTCCAGCTTGTGGGGGGGTGGGGAAAGGAAGAGGAGGGAGGGAGCACGGGGAACACAGTTACTCTTAGAACACATCCATGGTGGGGAAGCCAGAACGAACCAGACAACTATTCCAATAGGACATGGCATAGATGGAGAGCTCTGATTTCTCCAAGCAGAGTTTACACCTGCCTCCGTCCATCCCCGCGCAGCGAGAGCCCCGCGCTGCAGTTTCACTGTCACTGCCTCGCGACTTCATTAACCCTTCCCCATTAAAGCCTCCGGTCAGACACAGAGCGCGCTGCCCCTGCCCCCACCACGGGAGGATATTCTAATGCCCACGCTCAGCCAAAGCAGTGACTCAAGTTGGAACGATGCATTTCACCGCTTGTGGGCCCTGAGCACATCCAGCAGCCTGGCAATCCCAGCCCAAGTGCCTCGTGCTGCCCGCAAGTAGGTGTAGCTGTTTGCAAAATACGCAGCACGCAGAGCCTGTGTGTGGCAACAGCTCCGCAGCCACAGATGGATTTGAGGGATGTGGAGCATGAGCACATCACAGAAATCTAGCATTTTTTCTACATCACTCTACACATTAAGAACCATGAAAAAAAGGAAACAAAAGAGCATTTCTATTTATCCTCATGCTCAAACATTCCCCTCTGGATTGGTTTGTTTTTATTTAATCAAACCCGGCAAAGCCAGTGTTTCACCTCAAACTGTTTTAACCCTTTTAGAGCTACAAGTAAACTGCATTTTAACCACCACCTGTCATGTTCCAGTGGCATAAATGGGCAGCCTTTTTTTAGCAGTACAACTGCACCAAATCGGACTTTCTGCCCAGTCAGGCTGTTAACCTGCACAGAAACCCCAAATGCTTCATAAAAAAGTTCAACGTTTAGAAAGAGGGGTTGTGTGCCTTCCCCTAAGTTCATTTGCTCCTCTGCTTTCTCGTCACACACCCAGCACTCACCCAGAACCAACACATAAACGGAGATGACTCCACCGATGACTTATGCAGTCAAAGACAACATGTAGGCTTTTGTCTTTTGCTGCTGCTGTCTTTCACACATCCCCTTCTGCCTCCATTCTCCTTGCCTAACCCGAAGTGCCTCATCCCACCCGAAGCTCCCTGGCTGCTGTGTTTTCCTCAGCTGGACACACTGTATGGCCACCAACAGTCCCCCCGACCCAACAAGCTACTCACACCTCTAAGGACACCGCCTCACTAAAGTGCTCTACAGCTTCCAGAACTGAGCGGTAGTTAGACCTGCCACAATTTATCTGCTCAATCTTGTCTAAATCAGGTTTAAAACTTACAGGGAAAAAAAAAACCAAACAGCCAACACACTAACAAGATCAGACAGTTGGAATGTAGAATTCTCATCAAAATTATCAAGGCCATCACACACTGGGATAATTCCATTCCTTCTGGAAGAAACTGGGGTTTGGATTTCAAGTCCTGAAGTCTTCCTCGATAAACAATCAGCCTCTCCCATACCTCACCAAGCATCTAGCAAATGCCAGGCACGATTTCTGCTGACCAAAACAAGCTTTCCAGACAGAATTAGCAACAGTCTCCAATACTTCCTTAGTAACAAAGAACGCTTCAAATAAGACTAATAAATCCAAAGAATTACAGCTGAAAGGAAGCTCAAGAGACCTTTCAGCCCGCCCTTCTTCAAAGCAGAATTTTCTGCACTTCTAACTCCTTCTGACATGACATGGTTCCACATATCTCATAAGAACTTCTACGATTTCGGTATTTTGCGTTAGCTTTCGCCGCCAACTTACAAAAGTCTGGGTAGCTGCCAATATCAGCAAGGGGAAAAGGCCTGGTTTTCCACCCACTCCAGCCATGGGAAGGAGTCTGAACAGAAACCGAGAAACAAACCAACCCATCAGGATCTGAAATATTCCACATTCCAGACTGCAGCTGCTAGGCAAGCGGGAGCTGTAACACCAAACACATCCCAACAGCCACGAAAAAAAAATACCTTTCAAGAGTCCATTACACCTCATGAAAGCAACTCATACCTCACTGAATCCATGTGCTTTCCAAACTAGCTATTTGTTAGTTCCAAGTAGTGATAGCTGTCATAAGGTATCAGCTGTGCTCAGCTGTTACCAGTGGTTGTCATGAGGATGCTGAAAACTAGAAATCTTGCCCCAGTTAACAGCCTGAAAAAAACAGGGTACCACAAAACCACAAAGCAGCAGCCACAGAAGCAGGTCCTGTGTACCAGCGCTCAACTGGATCACCACCCATCACCTCAGACTGATGGGCAGGCAGAGCCCTCACCCTTTCCCTCTGCACTGCTCTCTGCTTGGAAATCGACTCTTGAAACAATCCGGCACTGCAAAATAAATGAACTACTATTGTAGTGAGCAGGACTCAGAATTTACACACGGCCATGTTTTAAGTACAGGCTTTTTCTTGTCCACTGTCGATATTGTGCCTTTCTTGTGCTTCTGGTATTTTTTTAACTATTTAGCCATCTAGAAAACACACAGGGGCTCCTTAAATATCAGTCTTCCCTAAATATCACCAGAAGGCAACACCACAAAACTACACACAACTCCACAGGAACATTCTGGTTTCGTTACATGCCTTCCCAGACACTGCCACTTCAGCTTGCTTTTGTGGATGATAGTGCCACTCAAATCCATGAGGTGGCATCTATTTTTATACCAACAGATAGCTTGAGTAATGACTAAGTATGGGTTTCCAGAGCTGCAGAACAGGCTCTCTTGATGTCCTGTGTATTCCAGGTACGGAGAGGGCACCAGCGGCCAACCCCGCCTGCACATTTTTCTTCACATCAGTGTTTCTAAGCAGCCCGAGCACGTGACTGCAGACACACGGGACACTGCAGTTCAGGCAACAACGTGCCACCTTTCAGCAACGTGCCCGCAGCAGAACCCATCTCAGGTGTCTGACACGCACAGACACCCACACCTGGCCCGAGAGCTCCCCTTTCTCTCCAGCTGCACACACCAACGGGTGCTGAGTTAGCCCAGTTTCCAGACGAGACTGAGACACTCGCTCCCCTAACAGGCAGGCAGTCATAACCTCTGCAGCCATCCCGCGCTCTCGGTAGCAGCAATATTAGTAAAAATAACAACATAGGAAATACAGGGTGCTAGGTCAGCGAGAACACAACAAAATAGTCATCCCTCTTGCTTGAGCCTTTTTTCTACTCTTCCCTGCAGGTTCTGCCCTTGGCATTTTTTATTTTTCAAACATCTTTTTCTCCAGCCTTTTGGAAACAGAAATGCTTTGAACGCTTCACTTCCGAGGCCCTTGATTCTTAACTGCTATTAAGCAAAGCAACCCAGGAGACATTTCTTGCACACAGCGAGTTCTGAAAACGAGAACTGAAGGGTTGGAACTGGCCTGGCTGTGAGGAAAACACCGCTGATGCTAAGGGGGACTGACAACCTTTGGTGTTCCTCTCTAGTTAATCTGATGACAAACTCTTAGAGCAGCCAACACGAAATCTTTTTTATGCTGTTAAAATTGGGCTCCCACCAATGAGAAAAATTAAGGACTCTTCATTCCCACTACAGCAAAAAACATCCATTTCAAGTGCCTGCACAGGGTTTAGGAGTTTCGCATCTGGACTCTACCATTTAAAAACCTGCCTTGTATTTTTCACAGGAAAAACGCCATCTATTTATACATGGACAGAACCTTTGCTGTTCCCTTTTTTCAGCATGCCATACTGTCCCCACCTGAATTCAGTCCTGGTCTTCTTACAATAACTCCAATTTTGTTTCTGAAATAACATGTTCATTCCTAACTGCACCAGCACTCAGCGGAAGCTTTTGTACAAGTCAATACATCTCACAGACCTTGGACACCTCATTTGCACACAGAAACACAAGACTGGAAGGCAATCCCTGAAAACAGGCATCTAAAATGACAGAAGGATTTTCATTTATGCTTACGAACACATTTTCAGAAGTGACTACCTATTCCAGGTGTTTCACTTTCTCCATTTTTCTCTCTAGATAAATACTTAAGAAGCTGGATTTCAAGGCACTCCACTTTAAATCAGTTCTCCCCAGAACGGAATTGCAGCACTTGGTATTTCAGGAAAATCTTGACTAACAACGAGACTCCATTTCTTGTGAAGTAATGATGCTCTGGAGAAAAATAAGTAGTCATACAGATTCGAAGCAGGTCGAATCTACCTGGTTCACGTGGCAGAAACATCTAGTGCAAGTAACTGTATAAGTACTTGCATAAGTAACTGTAACACTTTATATTGCACGGGAACAAGTTTACCTTTGGAAAAGGCCACCCTCAAACTCAGCACTCAGAAAAAAACACAGGGAAGCCCCTGTGCCATACCACAGCCCATGCCTTGCTACTGTCCACAGAGACTCCATCCACTTTATACCTGAAGCGCTGCCAAACAGAAAGTTACAATGACAGACTAGCACAAAGCAGACTTGTCTAAATGCTGCCATGCTCTTTAATTTCTTGTCTCCACCACACTGATGTCTTGCAGGCTCCCCTTTATTGCCTGTGCAGGAGTTATTAAATAAATGACTGTGTGCAGTGGCAGTGGCCCATGACACGCAGCCATTCCGCACTCCTGATGCAAATGCAGCGGGATGGATGAAGCTGTCATGCTGCATCCTCGGAAGGGTATTTGTTAGCCTCATTTTGCTGCTGTCGTGGGCTGTAGATGCTACTCCGGCCTACCCTCACGCCAACAAGAGTTCTGAAGGCACTGCAGGAAAAACGCAGCGTGGAAAGCAGCACAGAAAGCACTCGGCTTCTCTACACAGCTTTCAGACGAAAACCACGACATTTTATTACAACGTAGAGAAAATGCAAGTTTAGAAACATACAAATATATTCAAAAAGGTGTCTCATGCTAGGTTTTGAGGCTGAATTTCCAAGTGCTTTTGCAGTTCCATGACAGAGTTCTCCACACCAGCTGCTCCAGTGCATCTCCAATCCATACCGGTTGTGGATAAAATTAGCATAGGAAGGATACAGGGAATGAATAACTACCCCCTAAATGACACCAAGAATGGAAGAGAAGTGCAGCTCAAGAGAGGCTAAGGCGGCTGGGCACCTCCTTGCCAGCACCACAGAGCACAGGGACCCATCTGCTATCCACCTTCAGTCAGCTGCTGGGCTCTCCGTCAGTTCATCCCAGCCGTGATTTCTGAGGCAGGTACTTGCGTACTCGAAATGGCTGTGATGCAACCAAAGTTACTTAAGGACAGCCACTAGAAGCTGGCAGCTTTTGACAGGGTAACACACATAGGACTCAAGTGTCTCTGAGAGAAGCCAGGATTACTCACTGTATTTCTCCTTGTAATTCAATCCTCACAAAATACCTACTTTTACACATTTCACTTGCCCCAATCTGACCCAGTCAGCAGCGCCCTAATGATCCACACACAGACACACACAACCACACCACCATGTACGCACACGCGCACGCATCTACAAATTATAAAAGCCAAAATAACTTTGGCACAACACAAAGAGGTGGTTGTCAACAAAAACAGATGGTCAAAGAATTGGGCAAACACTCAGAGTTCCAGAAATGAAGCTTTTGCTTTCATTCTAAATGCCACACTTCCTTACCCAGCTCCAGACAAGAGGATACATGGAGCCAGTCACAAGCTCGCTTCCTGCCAGGCTTCTCTGTTTTCATGACAAAATTAAGAGTCCACAGATGGAATAACTCAAAGCTAATTTTTACACAGGTTGGTTTTCCCTCTCTCCCTCCTCCCCATGATTCCAAACAACAAGAATAACATATTGTACGAAATTAAAGAAACAACTACAAGGAGGGGGGGGTAAAGTTGCAGGGAGGTCATTTTGTTGCTATGACTTCAGTATGAAGGGAGTTCTATTTAAATTGAGAAATTTTTTCTTTCGCACTGTGCCTCAGCAAGTCTGCTTCAGCTAAAAGCCTGACAGTATCACACTCCACCATTCCAAGTTCTCGTATTTATTTCCTCACAGAAACTCGCCGCAACTACCTAATTCTTGCTCTGGCCTGTGATCCTACTGCCGCCAACTTACAACAGACCAAACTTTCTCCCAGCCCTCTTACTCTGTTTCCTCCCCTCTCCCAACTCCAGTGGAAGTTGGATTCCCACTCCCACTGAATTCAACAGAGCCCAGTGGAAAGTAGACAAGGGAAATCCTAGAAGGCGCCTAGAGGATGCCTCGCTCACAGCACGGTATATCTCAGGTACTTGCTGGACACCCTTCTGAAACTGTGGATACAGGGAACCAAGATCAAAGAAGGAAAACAAACACAGTATTAAGAAGGAAGAATACCTAGCAAAGAATGTGTTCATCCTTACCTCTTAAATAAGTAAAGTCCAGAGACATCCCAGCAGCATATTGAATTGTTTTTCATTTCTTTCAAATGGGCTTTCCCAAGCATTTGGCCAGCACCAGGGGTGTTCAAATGTGTGGGCTGCATTAAGGCTGACCACCTCCAAGAGCTGCCACTTGCCAACCAGTACTGCCCTATCAGGCTTTGCTTAACAGCAAAAGAAAAAAAACTGTGCTGGAGTGCATTTAAAAACTTAGATAAAATATGGCTTTGCTGGGACATAGAAAAATGACACATTTTTAACCTGAACACCCAAAGCTTTGAGCAGAAAGGGAATGTCACTGGCCAGTTTAACGTTAACAGTTTCCTGGGGGTCAATCTGGTATAAAACCAACATCATTTATAGCAGCTCTGCCCAAATATCTGATTTTCTAACTGTAAATTTTTTCAGACTGAAATTCTACCGCCCAGTGCTGACACTGGAAACAGCCCGCATAAAGGGCCAGCAGCTGCCATGAATTTTAGTACAAGTAATGAGTTACTTGCAACTGATCGACACCAACATTTAAAGCAGCTGAAGAACAACAGTCTGTCAGGAGACTCGGGCACCTTCCCTCCAGGCTTTTGTCAGCACTGACTGCACCGTGTGGATGCAGCGATACATTTCCATTTACCTTTTCCAAGGAACTACTACTCTGCCCCGGCCTGAAACCACCATCCTGTTACACGTGGCTCTGCGCAGTTCACAAGCCCAAGCACAAGCACTAAGACAGCAACAATTTCCCCTCAGGTGTGAGCGGACTGGCTTTGTGAAGACCTTCCTGGCTCTTAAACATGGGATTCAGTCCCTTTTTCCTCTATGTTAGAGAGAGTTTGCACATACCCCCTCCTCCCCAGCACACACCTATTAGAAAGAGCCAGTTTGCCCCCACACAAATCCATTATCTGGATTTTCCCTCCATAAAGCTCCCATTATGGACTGAGCTGAGTGCTCATTAGCCACAGCCAACGCTACAAACGGCCGAGGTCAGCTGACTGAGAGACTGACCTTTCTGAATATCATGCCTCCAAAATAAACTGCACCATCCACACTGTTTGATGTTCCGGTTAATTGGAACCTCTTTTTCCTGCATTTTGTCAAACACAGTAAATGTCACGGCAAATTTTAAGTGACAAGAACTTGGAAGACACATTTAATTTCCCAGTGGCATGCAACAAACGAATCCAGTTTGCATTACGCTTGTTAGAGCTGATCTCAAAGGTCCAATGCATAACTAGAGTTTGAGGAGCGTTCACGTACAGATTAGCTCCTGCCCTCTGACCTCAACGGGAGCTTAATTTACAGTGATGCAAACCCGGCTCCACAGAGCTCCAAAGACAATTGTGGGGAGCTGGAAACCCCTGACCAATACACGGACTCTGCTCCAGCGTGGCTGCTTTACCTCACCACAGAGCACATGGGAAATCTAAGGACGGGCCAGGTCAGACCCTTCAGGTCATGCTGCATCCCCCTGTGAGATGTACAGAGGCCGACACGTGCTCCGGCTTGGGCATATTCAGATACAGCTCAAGAGTTCTGACCCTCACCTTTTCTTCCCAATCTAAGTAACTTCCAGGTATATAAGGGTTGAATGAATACTCTCCTACAGAGAAGTAACTCCAGATGTTAACATGGATTCGAATTTTAACTCCTATGCTGAATCTCACATTTTGTGCCTCTAGGAAATACTGGAGTTTCTGAAGTATCTTTCTTTATTAAACATGTCTTGTACTAAACCTTCCCTCTTCCATCTTGGATGGAGAATTCGTCTCCTTCAAAACCCACTATACTTGCCACAGTTCAGTGAAGTGAAATAGCAGCTAAAAAAATATCCATAGAAAAACAATCTCAGCCCAGAAGATGATATTTAGGCAACTGCTTTTCTTCCATTTGATTAGTTATTCTCCCCACTTTGTAACTTCTACACAATCCTGGGCAGTTCCCTCTTGAAGCTGTCCATAATTTACTACACCCTCACTTTCGGTACACATAGTTACTTACATAAGCATACACTCAAACGCCAGAGGCAAGTTTTAGGAACAGCTGACTGCCCTTAATATGTTAAATCCCAGTGTACCTTTGTATGACAGAGATCTCCAGATGGGAAAAAAAAAAAAAAAAAGTATATATACACACACACGCATATATATCCCAAACGTCCTTAGGAACATGAAACGTATTTTAAGCAAGCATTACCACAAGCACCTTTTCAGAGTCTCAGATGACAGAAAATATGACTCCACATCCATGATAAATTGTCTCCTTACTGGATTTAATGCCTGTTATTTAAGACACTGTTTTCCTTCCTGTTGGCTGCATGATACAAAACCATCACATACCCTTTTGCTGGTTTGCCAGCACCACGGGGCCAGGGTGCACACAAGGTTTCACACAGGACAGACCACGTCCTATTCTAGGTACAAAAGTCGCACTTAGACATGAGAGAAATTATGACCACTAACAATGGCAGCTCATCCAGACCAACCCAAGACTGCCCACGGCTTCCTCACCTTCCCACAGCAGTGATTAGTGCAGCCTGCTCCTCAAAGATTGCCAGGGTCTAAACAAGGGTTTGGGTAACAAGGAACAAACAAAGCTGCAGCCATTACACCCACGTAACTCAGCACTTCATGTGTATGACAGAGCAGGACTGTACGGACAGACCTGGCCACACCTACTCCTCTGAGGCTCACGGGGCTACACAGATCACTTATTCTAGGGAAAAGGCACCTCACAGCAGAAAGGTGAGCAGTCAAAGACCACTGCAAAGCTAGGGACAAAGCCATAATGACAGTGTAAGAACAAAGTCTTGAATCAAGCTTTTCAGAGTCGTTCAGGGAATAAGAACAAGACACATTTCATTCATGACTAGCTCTGATGTATTTATGAACTTTTGCATACTCCCAGAGTCATCCGCTTACTCCACTATCCTGCTCTGCCTTGCAGAGGCCACCTTGATTTACCACTGCCATGGGTCCAGGATCCTTGAAAGTCAGGGGAAAAGTCATCTGCCTCCCTTCTCCGAAGCCCAAAGACCAGACAGCTTCCTCTGCTTGCTTTCAACAGCGAGCCAGGAGAATTTAGCTAACTCAGTAAGTCATGGATGTACTTTTAAGAATTCTAAACTCCCTTTGTTCTACACCATTTCTGCAGTAGCTTCTTTCAGAAGAACATCTGCTGTAGCTCGCACCAAAGAACCATCCAGCCCAGCACACTGTGACAGAGACCAGCAGCACACACCTCGTCAAGGGTCACAGAATAAAGCAGGCCCACGGGGACACTCATCCAGGACACATGCCCGGTCCCTAACAACGTGCAGCTCTGGGATTCCCTGAGCTCAGGACGGCTTTTCTGTGTTTAATAATTCTCAGTGGGTTTCTGTTCCAGGCATTTGTCCAGACTTCACCCCTGCCTGACAGGCCATCACTCAGGCAAGTCAGACTTGTCTGCAAACCTGCACTCGGCTCCCCGGAGCCCTCGCGGCTGCCTCGCTGCTCAGCCACACCTTCATCTCCAGAGCATAAAGTCATCTGCACAGATCAGCATAGACAGCTCATCCGAGGATCCTCTGCCACCAAAACAAAGGTCCCTGTCCCCTCCACATGCAGGAGACAGACAGCAGACATATGACAGAGAATCCTTCAGTCTTAGGCACAGTTCTGTCACACATTTGGAACCTGCCGTGGCGTGGGAAGATTCTGACACAACACGAGTAAGGCAATACCCAGCGCTGTTCCCAACTGTGCTGTCTCACAGTCATCTCAGCTTCTCGCCCAAGCTTTCCTGACAAACCTCCTTCTCATTCCTACCCTCACAACTTCCTCCATCTCTCTTTGCAGAGCAATGCTGTACCTAAGGAGTTCAACAACTCCCATAGGAGCTCTCCAGATTTGAGCATCTTTATTGCTTGGCAAGAAGATAAAAAGCAAACAGCAAAAGAAATGGGGAGGAGGAGGGAATGTCCAAATCCTCACTGCAAGGTCAGGCACTAATACACCATCAAACCGGTAACAAAGGAACTCACAGTTAACATGTCCCTTGGGTGACATCATGCACATTCCCTTACATCCCGTCTCCTTCCCCCATCTGTCCCTTTGTCTCTGCACTGACTCTCGATAGGCCAGACCTACTGAGACACATTTGACAAGGCCTGCCCAATGAGGAATGCTGCATGGGAATTTGGTAAAACCCTGCTGACCCTTCCCCTTTCTCCTTCTCTCCACCTCCACTTGGAAACGGATTCCATCTTTACCCTGCTCAGTAAGTGACCCGTACTGGTTGCATCCTCTCTCTGGGCAGCTTAATTACTAATTCTAGGCGCTTGGTAGCTGGTCCATTTCCTTCCCCATAGGAAACGAGGACCCTGCCACATGACCAGAGACACTGCTTCCAGTGCTAGAACCTGCCTGGCCGGCAGGAAGCCTTCCTGCCCAGGCACCAGGATCAATGCTTCCCAACCACCAGCAGCTGCTCACTCCAACTCCTTCAAGCACTCTTCGCAACACAATTGTCCAAAAGCTGCAGGAGGCAACTGAACAGCTTGAAACCTCTGCTCAGACACTTGGCTTGGGATGGAGACTGGCTTTCAGCACCAGCAGCTGAACACATGATCTGGAGCCTCCTGTCCTTCCACACCTTCACCACCCAGCACAGCCAGCGCGTACCTACCTACAAGCCAGGGCCCTCCAAAGCAAGCCTGGCAGCTCCACATTTTGCATGGCATTAAGACCACTGCCTCTGGCCCACAACAGAGGAACCCTGCTCAGGTGTGATTTATTCAAGTCACTGACCACAGAGGAAGAGAGAATTCCCATATCCTGAAAGAGCAAGTGCTCTACTTCAGCTCCTCCATCACACTCCTTCTCTAAGACACCAACAATTAAGGCTATAAGTTCTACGGATACAATTTAAAACAAGTCCCTGGGAATAATTTCACTTGTTCACTCATGTGTTCACTCAGGTGAATGTTTCACTCATTCTCAGGTGGCAACCTTTATGATCATGAACTCGTGTACTACACAAAAAATTTTAATAAAATACAGAGGCTGTAAAATATACAAAATGGACCAGGCTACACTGCTCCAGAAGCGTAAGAGCCTCAAGCACTACAGATGCATTAGCTAGAGTCCTTAGCTCAGTCCCTCCGCCCCTTACACCTTTCTCCCTGGCATTTACCTGCTTCCTCCATTCAGACGGCAGGCTCTGCAGCCCAGCTTGCCTTGCACTCTCATTTCCTCCAACACGTAATATGAGCAGCCTGGGCTCTGACCGCTGAACATGCAAGCAGAAAGTGACCAATTCACCCTATCCAGACTCCCACACTTTAACCTACACATTCCCAACAACCTCTTCAGCCACAGCACATTCCAGCAGTTTGCTGCTACAGCAAGAAACTCTGTAATCTCTGAGCAGCAGCCTAGCAGAACACAACCCTGTTCATCTCCAGCCATCATGTTTGCTCAGACATCGTTTATTTTAAGTCTGCTTGCTTCATTCTGCCTCAGGCCCAGATCACATCAAGCAGACCAACCCCAACCCGAAGCACGAGCTCTCTAAAGCCTCAATTAGCTAAGCAGAGGCTTCTGTACGACTGAGGAAGCCTCTCTAATGAGAGCTTTGCTTCCAGCTCTTTCATTAAGCATAGTGGCCAGAACAGCAAAAGTGACAGAAATGCTCACCGGGGGCCTTACATTTAGCCTGTGTAGGCAGCCAAGCCAACAGCAGCTGATGGAGTATGCGAGCACAAACTCCATGACTGAGTGACAGGCAGGCAGAGCACACACTCCATGACTGAGTGACAGGCAGGCAGAGCTCTGCACCACAGTGCTGCCCATTTCTTACAGCAGTTACCCCAAAAACGTTGCATGCACAGTCCACTGAGCTTTGAGCTCTGTGTGTCACGGATGGTTTATCTGAAAAATGGGAGCAGGACAGAACTGCAGAGGTTTCCTTTGCTAGCAGGAGCAAAGATGGGAAGGGGAAAGATGTATGCAGAGTAAGGAAATGTCATACCAAAAGTAAAAATGACAAATGAAATCGAACTTAGTAAAAGCTTAGCTCCTTACCAGAGACTAATAGCTCTTTACCACAGGACTTTCAGGAGCCACTATCAAGGGCAGCAGGTGCAGATTCACACTGTGCAGGTTCTGAGACCAGCTAGTGGGAGGGTTCCTTCATACCAAGACAAATCACAACAGCTCTTCTGAAAGAGAGAAGTGGTGGATGCCCGGGACTCTCTATAGCCCTTGGAATTCCCTTTAAACACCCTAGTGCCATAGCAAATGCAGCACTGGACATCGCTTTTGAGCTGAGGCGGTCAGTGAGATATACTGGATACCCAGCCGTCTCTTCTTAAAACAGCCATCATCATCTTATTGAACGGCCCCCTGCCTTTATTTCACATTTCTCCACAGCCATCAATGAGTTCTCCCACAGTTGAGCAGTACAGAGCACCCCAATAAGCACTGCCACTTGGAGCACGTGCCTCCTAGCGAATCCAAACTTCAGTACCTCATCCAGCAGAGGCAGGAACAATTCAGTTACTCCAGGGAAACACCATTAACAGCTTCCTTTTTCACCAAGCTTCTGGAAGCCAGAGTCCACTGAAATCCACGGAAAGCATTAGGTTTATCTATCATGTCCTGCAGACAAGCACTGCTACATTTCCCTTTCGAACCTGTGTCTATAGGCGGCAGCCAGAACCAGATGTAGTCAGGCGAGCTGCAAAGAGCTAAATGCTCGCTGCCAACAGCCACTCCCGTTTCCTTTCAACAATCGATAGCCGAAGGGTTAGCATGTATATCCTGCACCTTTAGAAATGGTCTCAAATCTAACATTTTGCTGCCTTTGTCCTGTCAGACAGGATAATTTTTTAAGTCATCGACTGCTGTATACTACATATAATCGAGAAAATTATTTCAGATAGCTATTACAATGCTCCAGTGACATTTCTTTCACTTGACCAGCGATATCTGTAACAGCACCCATCCTCCTCAGGATTTGGTGCTGTAGATGTTATCCTACCCAAACAAATTTCCACAGTGACAGGCAATTGGTCCTGCCTTTATTTTCCCCATCAAACGTTACTCAAGGAAGTAAAACTTTCCTCCTTGCTAGGCTCTCTAGTCTTCCCTACAGTTAGTTTATGTATGTTAAAAGATATACCAGCTCTTTATTCCCAGGGAGAACAGCCACCTCATGCTTTCCTGAAATTACCATACAGATTGCTTATAGAGGGGCTAATATGATTTTCCTTATTTAGTAGCCAACAGCTGTTTGATATCACATGTTCTGTTTAGCCCGGTTTGTGTCAAGCTTGAGGTGCCAAAAGCAGACAGGCTGGCCACAGAAACAAAAGCACGGAGTTCATCCCTGAACCACTGGGCTTGCAATAGGCAGGCCACAGCAAGTTAAGACATTAACAACCGAGAATACTCTAACTTTTGGCTAGGAGCTCCTATGGCAACCAAGGCAACAGAGGAAGGTTGCAATCCACAAGGCTTGGCCTCACTGGGAACACTGGCTAGCCAGTCTTTGGGAGAACCCAGGCAAGGCCGGCTGGCCGGAAAACAACCCAGCAAGGGCCGCAACACTGCAAAAGCATCAAGGAGCCCCTGCAGCTTGTCCCAGGGGTGGCTGGAATCCAGTGAACTGGCACCTCCTTACATGTCTAAAACAAAGCTGGAGAACAGACTTCGGGTCAACCATCAGCCCTTAAGCCAGTGCCAAGCTAACAAGGTTAAACAGAGAGTCCTGAATCATCACACAGGGAATCAACCTCCCCTTTCCCCAGCCTCAAAACTTGTGACCGGAGACACAAAGTTATCAGCCAAGCGATACCAGAGGTGTTTAAGCCAACTCCACTGCCTTGGGAGAAGACTCCCCAGCATGCAGCTAACAGATCAGAATGAATTAAAAAAAAAAAAATCCCAAACAACTCTGTAGGTTTGAGCAGCCAAGAAAAGCATGTAGAACTTCAAAACAAAGGAGAAAGAAGTGTTTAGGGAACGTCTACACTCCATTTGTCTCATGTGCTAGCTAGCTAACATCCCATCTCCCAAACAGGAAAGTCTTCCACTGCCTTTCATTTCTCATGTCTCTGTGCTCAGACACCAGAGCCATCAGTCAGAAAAACACCCCTTTGTACCACCACGATCTACCTTGGCCCAAGGCACTTCAGAACACAGTTAAGCACCTGCTCAGATTAAAACCAGTCCCAGAATTCTTTCTTTCACCAGTGCACACTCACCACTGCAACCCTGCAGGCACAATTCCTAGCAAGCTACAAGGTAAAGGCTCCTCCTGTCTCCCTAGCTCTAAAAGCCCAATAAAAATTATTTACAGCCTCTCCGGGCTATCCGGTTTAATCCTTTCCAGCTCAAGTATGACACTTGCTGGGACACTATTAGGTTTCTTACGGTGCTCTGACTAGCAATCACATCTGTACCTGACTGTCAGGGGACGCTCTTGGCTGAGCCGGCCACCCGGGTCTATGCTGAGAGCTCTGAAATTTCTCAATTGAAACATTTGAAAGTTAATGAACCCTTCTAACACAAAGCTCCCACAGCTCGAGAGTTCTTTTACGAGCCCAGCACACAGTGGATGCAAAGGAAAACCTCACTTCAGGCAGGCCTCTCTTTTCAGAACGCACCCAGGCACAAGGCCAGACTCTCAGGCACAGCAAATGGCCAGTCAGGACCAAAAGGCACCACCCGCAGGATAGCTGGGTGGCTCTGCCACGGGGTACTCCAGGCCACAGCCTGCTCCAAATAGGGCTGGCTATAATCACAGGACCTCACGGGATGAACACATGGCTGCTGTAAACGGCAAACCGCTCTTAACTCTCTGCGAACAGTCATCAACTCCCAGACGCTGTCCAAATGTGAAACCAATATGAAAAACCCTTAAGAGTCAGCTACACAGAAATGTCATCGTGGGGGAAAAAAAGACAATCTTTTCAAAGCAATAATTTACTTACGTGTCTCTCCAATTGAACTTCGGTTCATCTTTCAGCAACACCTTCCTGTCCTGTGGAACTTAAAGCAGTGGGATCTAGAACCAGAGCCCAACCCCTGCACTCCCCACAGTTCCACCTCAAGTGCCACATGATCATTTTTAAGGCCCAAAATCCATCAGTACCCCAGCACACAGAGTCAGACACAGATTTGCTGCCGTTTTTACAGGCATTGAACAGGTTCTTCCGTGGAAGGCAAGAACGGGACCAAGGAAACCCAGTGCCTCTGCTCCAGAAGCAGAGTCTTCTTCCAGCTTCCACTCACGCCACCTCACGTTTCTCTCTCCAGTGCTGCACACCTGCCCCCAGTGACACCATCAGGCCCAGGGATACCACTGCATTTAACTGGCAGCGTTGGAATGGGGTCGGACTGGTACACCCACACCCAAGTGCAGGGCAGACTAGGCTATCATTGCCATAGCAGAGAAAGGGACTGGCTTTTGTCTTTCAGGTTTTGGGTCTCATTTTTTCCCCTTATTTTTTAATTGCTAAGCCTGCAATTGGGGTTGAGCATGGGGAAGGGGGAAGGGAACAGAATCTGGTGAACAGCTGGGGCCTATCACTTTTCATTGCAGGTCTTGGAGAGATGTGGTTGACAGAGTGATGCACAGAGGCTGTCCCAGTTAATGACTTCACCATTCTCCATCATTATCCCCATCATTAGGAAATTAGGAGGACAGAAGGTATTTACTGTAAACCTGCCACCTCCCAAGGAGAGATAAATAGAAACTGATAAATGGGATCTTCTGGAGCTGTTCGTCTATTAACCTTCTGCTTCCCAGTTTAGGCATATGCATGCTATCCTGCCATTAATATCCAGTAATTGGCATAGCAGTGGGCAACACGCTCCTACCTTGAGCGTCAAACATGTCCTGTGCTGCGTGCGAGTGCACGGCCACGCACACCACAGCTCCGCGGCTGGGGCCGGGAAGGGGCTCCTGTGCACTGCTCACACCTCAGCCCCGACGCTGAGCGAGCAGCCAGACCTGCTGGGTCTGAGCATCAGGCATGGATCTGATGGCAGGAGACTTGGGAGGGGGAGAGGGCACTGTGTGTACATGACCTGCCCTTCATGGAACCAAACCAGCACATAGGGACATTGGCACCCCCAGCTGAGCTGCTGTGTCTTCTGTCAGCCTACCTGTAAATACAGCTCACAGACGCCTCCAGGGATGAGAGTCCCGCTCACTGCAACCTCTCGGCATCCAGAAGAGAAGCATTTTCCTCACCATCTCAAAGCCATGTGTTCTGCAAACTGCTAAAAAAAAAAAAAAGCAAGCTTCTGAGGGCTTGGAACTTACCTTGCTGGTCAAAAACCAGCCAAGGTTTCAGCAAACTGGACCCCCACTTCTGCAGCTCCCTCCCCACACGAAGGGCTCTCTGAATGTGCTGACTTGCTTCACCCCCACAGACTGAACCTCTGCAAAGGAACAAGTTCTCAGAGGGACAAACTGAGCCATCTCTTTCCTCAGCAACGCAGCCCTGCAAGGCTGAAACAATTCCATACTCAGAGACCAAGATTTTACTCCATATGGAAAGCAGGCCCACTCGCAGGTCAGTCGAACAACTACTCTCTTAATCGTTTCTTCCACATAGAAGATTACACCTCCGCTTCAGAAAAACCCCAACCCACTGCTACTTTGCTCTACACTACTTGACATTATTAACTGCTTTACTTACCCTACCTCTAGCATTTTCCTTTCAACCAGCATTCTAGCTCCCAATTCACATGGTGTGCAGGTGACTACAGCTGAGAGACACCAGCCAAGATTACAGCTGCATTTCTGATGAGGAACAATCAGAACAACTTAACACAAGTCTTAGGACTCCCGCATTATTATGGCAATATTTATCAACATGTAACCTTCTCCAGAAGTTCGGGACAAACAGAGGGCCTGTTCTTGCCCGTACTAACCTGGCAAGCAGCTCATCTGCTCGGTGTTGGATGGCTGGCTCCGATACTCTGGAAGGCAAGTACTGCAGGCAGGAGCTATGCTTGCTCCTTCCACATGCACTCTCTTGGACACATCAACCCAGTGCAGGAGACCAAAGCCAACTGTTCTGATGGCGAGTTCTGATGGGAACACCAGTATTAATTCCCATCTGTCTAAGCAACTGGCGGTGTCCATCAATTACAGCAAGAGCCAACTAACAGTTGCAGCTGCAAAATAATAAAAGCAGAATTAACATTTCAAGTTCCTGTCATTCACCTGAATTTTTTACAGTTGTAATTAGCAGGCTGCAGAAGCTGTCAACAATCAACATCAGCCAATCTGTCTGCACCAGGAACCCGACTGCCTGCCAGAAATCGTCTTCGACAGGTTTTTTTCTCCCCTTGCTTCCCTCCATTAAAATTTTCCCTTCAAACCCCCCTAACACTCTCATCTCTTTTACCACCAGTCACTAGAATTGAACATGTCAAAACAGTGAGAGACAGAATGACTGACACTTAACTGATAAAGTCATAATTATTTCCTTGCTCCAAAGCTCAGTATCGAAACAGGCTGCTGTCTCTCTCCCCAGGCCTCTGCTTCCCTGCCAGTAAAGGAGTGCTGCAGCCCCTTCCCAATAAGGTGACTCTTACCTGACCCCAAACATTCCTTAATTGGAGAGACTGAGATAGCAAAAGAACCTTTCCAGCTGACGGCCTGCTCTTCGATGAGCAGGTGCAACTGTTTCCCAATCTTTAGCAGAGAGCTTGTTACGCACTTTGCAACATCCACCGGCTGTATTTACTCAGGACCACCCACACGCCCAGTGCTCCCAGGCCTTCAATTGCTTTTTTCTGTTGTGCTACACCACACAAACAAGAAACAAACCAAAAACTAACAAAAAATCAAAACGAAACCAACAAACTCCAAACATTTGCTCCTTTCAGCGTCAGCCAGAAACCAGTTCTCTTTAAACATCTGAGAGCGTGCAAAGCATCATCCTTAGAGACTACAAGCACCTTGAACGAGATCCTGTACTTTCAGGGTAAAGTTAGCTTCTGTTGTTTGTTGCGGGTTTTTTGCAGGTTTGGGTTTTTCCTGTTGCTGGGTTTTGGTTTGGTTGGTTTTGTTTTTTTTTTTAGTAAACCCTCACACTTTTAAAGCTATCGATCCTCCATGAAACCAAGTTGTGGCACAGGTAAGATATACGTCATTATCAGTTAAGTGCTGGTTCTTAACCTCTGCATTGCTAGCAGGTTAGAATACGCACAGTGCAACAAGCGGGGACAGCTGTAAAGGGCCTGGGATAGATGGCTCTCACAGGTGCATCCCTTCATGTAATTGCTATTACCTGAACTCAGCGCAGCTGGGGGCGCTCTCACCCCCTACAGCACTGCTGTGCTCACCTTCAATGTCGCCACCAAAGGCACCCAACTGGGGCACAGCCGTGGGTAACGTTTAAAACAAAACGCTGCTTGGATGAGAAGCTCTAACAGTGCACTCCACACGCACTCTGCTACCCAACCTCTACTTAATGCATTAATCCATCTGCCAGCTGAGTAACCACAATGAAAGGATAAAGCTACATTAAAAAAAAAAAAAACAAACAAACCAACAAACAAATTTAAAAAAAAAAACCAAAACAAAACAAAACTTTCCCGAGAAAAACCCAAGAGCCTCAACAATTTGAATAACCACCAACAAAAAACGCATGAACTACTCCTTTTCTTCACAAAGCACTGCACAATAGGTTTCATATACCACTCAAGAAGATAGTTGCAAACCTGGTAGACTTAATGTAGGATTAATGCGTTACTACATGTACTTGCTCCAAGTTACTAACACTAAGTTACTGTTGTCCCAACAAACAATAACACTGGAATGGAATAGGACACAGGGCGGAAAACCCTTCCCCGGCACTCTTACACACGTAATATTGATAAACTGAACAAATAATGAGAGAAAAATCTAGTTAGTAACACGGAAATATCTAGAGAGCACACTGGAAGAGAAGTTCCTTAGCACAAACCTCACTGACCCATAAGGACAACAGGTAAATACAAATAAAAAACGTACTACTCCAGAAAATGAGACTTAAACCTCTTAGCACAATATCGGGCAGGATTCACCTAGTTTGCAAATGACTCCACAAGACATAAATCCCTTTTTTCCCAAATAGACCGTGAGACAGGTTTCCAGCGTGGGACAGAGCCTGCAACCCTTGCGCTGCCCTTTGGTCCCAAATCCATCTGCTTCCCAGCACAGCAAAAACCTTTTTTCCTCAAACCCAGCCTATGAGCCTGAGGGCAGCAGGAACGGTACAGGACCATCACTTGGGCTTAAGGAATTGAGACTCGCACTCCCATCCCCAAGGCACCAGCAGCCCAGGCCAGACACCCCTCGGCAGCCGAAAATGCCGGGAAGCAACCCCTTCTCGAACAAGTAAAGCCTTCTTACCGACAAAATCCAGCCGGAGCCCCAGAGACGACGGGATGTGAGGGACCGGCGCTTGCTGCCGCGCCCTGAGGGACGGGACGGGACCAGACTTTCCCGCCGCGCCCTGAGGGACGGGACGGGACCAGACTTTCCCGCCGCGCCCTGAGGGGAGCCCCGCGCGCCTGAGGGCACGACTTTCCCGCCTCGTACAATATCGGGCAGAATTCACCTGCTTTGCAAATGACTCCACAAGACATAAATCCCTTTTTTCCCAAATAGACCGTGAGACAGGTTTCCAGCGTGGGACGGAGCCTGCAATCCTTGCGCTGCCCTTTGGTCCCAAATCCATCTGCTTCCTAACACAGCAAAAACCTTTTTTCCTCAAACCCAGCCTATGAGCCTGAGGGCAGCAGGAACGGTACAGAACCATCACCTGGGCTTAAGGAACTGAGACCCGCACTCCCCATCCCCAAGGCACCAGCAGCCCTCGGCAGCCGAAAGTGCCGGGAAGCAATCCCTTCTCGAACAAGTAAAGCCTTCTTACCGACAAAATCCAGCCGGAGCCCCAGAGACGACGGCACGGGACGGGACCAGACTTGCCCGCCGCGTCCTGAGGGACGGGACGGGACCAGACTTTCCCGCCGCGCCCTGAGGGGAGCCGCGCGCGCCCGAGGGCACGACTTTCCCGCCCCGCACCTGTGAACAGCGCACGCGCCTCGGTTCGAAGGGGGCGCGCGCGGCCGCGTGAGGGGCGCGTGAGGGGCGCGTGAGCGCCCCCAGTCACGAGCCAGGGGCGGCGCCCTCTGCTGGCCACTCCCGGAGCGAAGGGCGCCGCCCGCCGGGGCACGGAACGCTGCGATAAAATCCCCAACGTTCTCCTCATCCTAATACTTGAGACTACGAACGAACTAGCGCACGACAGATTAATTCAGATCAATAAAGCAAGTGAAGGCAGTACAAAAACTGACACAAGGGAAGCCTAAGAATGCCCTGAAGGTCTATGGCCTGGATTCACCAATAGAATTAAATAGCAAGACATTACGCATCCAGTAGAAGGCAGTCAGCAAGAAACTACTACATATTTATCCAATATTCTTTTGGCTTCAGACAATGAATTTTAAACTTGAGGAAATTCCCAATACCTGCCAATCTTAAAATTTCACTAATAAAAGAGAGCAGAACCATGGTAAAGGGGCATTTTTGTTTTCACGAACAGCATTCCAAGTGATTGAAACGTACCTCCTCACACTGCTTATTAAAAAAAGGAGCACAAGGCATTTGTAAACTGAACCTGACAGTGCTGTAAACCAAAAGTCAAGTAAGGAATATCAGGATCCAGGATAGGCTTCTGCTCCAGGAGCTGAACCAGCCTCTGGCCCCGTGCTTGAGGACAAGCTGCCGGTGACAGGCTGGGTGGGACACGCTCCCGCCCCAAGGGCACGGCGCTGCTGCCTTGCACTATCCATGCTGTGGGAGCCTCCAGCCCTGCGAGGTTCTGCACTGGCCTTGGCCAGGAGAACCCTCCCAAAAGGGTTCAGGAAAAAGATTGAGCAAGAGATACGATCAAAGAATCACAGAATCACCAGGGGTGGAAGAAACCTATAAGGTCACCAAGTCCAACCCTGAACCCAGCACTGCCACTGTAAGCCCTAAAACACTAAACCACATCACCCAGCGCCAGATCCAGATGCTTCTCGAACACCTCCAGGGATGGTGAGTCCAGCACCTCCCTGGGCAGCCTATTCCAATGCCTGAGCACCCAAACAGTGAAATTAATCTTTTCTAACATCTGATCTGAATCTCCCATTTCACCTTAAGGCCACGATAAGCACACAAACTGCTTCCATGGCACAGGTCACCTCCCAAAGGCTGGCAGAGGCACACCAGGCTGCCAGCAGCATGCAGTTGCAGCACATAAAGACGTTTTCCAGAACGGTGCAGGGGCGCGCGGCCCTCGGATGAGCAGTGCCGGGTGCCAGGGGTTGCCAAGTGCGGGCCTTTGGCCCACGTGTGCCAGGTGCCAGTGGGTCCCGATGGGCCCACGGCGCCGCTTCCGTGCCTGGAGCTGCTGGATCGGCACAGGGGCTCTGGAGCAGAACCCTCTCAGGAGCTAGTGCAGATCCAAAACCTGTGAGAGGAGCAGATGACGGAGGTCAGGGCGTGCCCGGCTGTGCCGGCGCCGCGGCGCGAGCCAAGCTGTCCGACTGACTGCAGGGCGCCCGGGCCAGGCTGCTGCTCTGGCAGCAGCAGGGGTGCCATGGCTGATGGAAAATGCAGACAGGAGCAGGCATGCACAGACCAACGGAGTCAAGGGAAGGGATGGACACAGGAGCACCGTACGCTGTGCGCGAGGTTTATGTGAGGAATGCCATCAGTTCCACCAGCTATTTTCATTTCTGAACCCCTAATCTGAAACCTCTGGTTTCAGCTTTCTAATTTAGGGCCCATTCACTCAAACACACAGTTTGTCATCTTGGCTTTTTGGTGCTCCCAAATGCTTTCTCTTTAAAAAGCCCAAGCGACTCCCTGCAGACTATCCGGGGAAAAGAGCAGCACGGGGAGTGTCAATCCCAGGCTGGACAAAAACTCCCAAGTCCCAAAGCACAGCAACCGCCTCAGCTGAGGCATTTCCCTGAGCCGTATCCCACCCTGCAGGCTGACCACAAAGGCTGAATTTCCATAGCTGCATCATATCCTAGTTATGTAGATTAAGTTTCCTTTGGGTTCACTGCAATGAAGCAGCCTTAAATTTTATCAGGAGATTTTTTTTTTCACCTTAAAAATTACCCAGATTTTCCTAAAATGACAGAAGTGACAGCATGAATTCCCTTTATTAAAATCATCAGAATTAGGATTGAGACTCGATAGTGCCATATGATGTAGTTTCAACTGTGCATTCCAGACATTTCAATGCCCACTGCCTAATCCTGTCCAAATATTTAAAAAAAAAAATCAAGATGTCAATCTTACATGAACTAATATTTCACTTGACCAACAATTTTGTTTTAACGCTACAATTAAATAGTTACTCAAAATAGCTTTGGAAAAACCATTAGAATCTTGAAGTCCAGGGATTTGACCACTCACAAGCTGTACAATCAAAAGGCATGGAGGAGTTTACCTTCCTTCGGCCAGCTGACAATCAGGCTTCCAGCTAACTTCCATCATTATCAGAGAAAAGGGGAGGAAGAGGGGGAGAGCCTGGTGCCCCACTGAACTGCACACCACAACTGCTGTTCCATCAGCTGAGAGCAGGATTTGGTCCTAAGTGTTTCTGGGAAACCATAAGGATTCTTAGATTTTTCCATCCCCAAGCAAAGTATTCGATTTTTTTTTTCTTTTCCTTCCATGTAATTAAATTCTCACCAGTAAAAGAGGGCACAAGAGCAATCTATGTAAGAACAATCCTCAGAAAGAGGATCTGACTCATCGTCACTCTCTCCTGCACAGCAGCTGGGGTTTAATTGGGTTATTGGAAAGCAAGCATACAAACTAGAGAGATCACATTTCTGATCAAGCATTCAAAATTCATGTAAATAAGACAACAGTAAATATTTCACATGAAGCATAAACCGGTGCCAAGCCATTTCACAAAACAAAACAAAACAAAACAAAAAAAAAAGGAATCGGAGCAAACAAACAAACATTTCTGTATCCTGGTCTCTTGTCTCAGATACCGTTTCAAGGGATGCTGCTGTTGCAGTCCCCGACCTCTTAACAAAGGGCTTGGCCTTGGCTTTCACTGCTGAATATTATTTCTCTTGGGAATGAGTGATTACGACACTGAAGTGATGGGAAAAATATTTATGACTCAGGAGGGTGACTATGGAAGGTTTGAAGCATTTTCCCACTTTTAAAGTCTCAAGTCCAGTGAAGGGAAACTATAGACCAAGTCTTAAACCCTATGAAGTCTGAAAGACTTGTTTTATCCTTTTCTACTCTGACCAACAGCAAACACACCCTAAGGTGTTCAAGACCCACCCACCACCAAGTACTCGTGGCTAATTTAAAAAATCAAGTTGTGTTTAAAATTCTATTGTGACCATGGAGTGTCTGGAGAGCCTGAGTGTGCTGAGCATTATGGGAATATTGCAGACTCCCTCCTCCACAGAAACTTGCCAAAATAGGAATGCTGGAGCAGGGGGAATTTGCCCTGGCTGGTCCTCTTGCCACTTCGCTTTTCCAAGAGGACAATACTCAACTCCTGCCTTCCCTCTGCCCGTTTGCTGGCTGTCCTACAAGGTACTGCCCAGAAGTTAGAAGATGCACTCCCACTTCCACAGCTGCCTCCACACAGGACAAACCAGGACCAAATGTACTTACTGAAAAATCACATTTTCACTCTTCTGACTTCCTCAAGGAAGGAGCCAGAGGAAAGGTCAAAGTTCAGCTATTACCAATCATCTTGGAAGGTTTTCCAATCTAAAGGGGCTAGAAGGAAAGCAAAGCCATGTTTACTGGCACTGGCTGTCACCAGTGGACAGGGTCCACGTGTCGTCGAGGCCACGGCTACACAAGAACAGTTACATCACTTTCTTGACAACATTTGTGGTGGCACCTCAGAGCTAAACCAGTTTAAACACCTCTCTCAAAAACATGAGGAAATGGAGCCATAGGAAATGATGTTTGAAAAGCCGTATTTATCAGCAAACAACGGCGTCCTGGAGACTGGGTTGTCGAGCTGAGGGATGAAGCCTTGTCACTGTTTGCCACGGGTCCCTGCAGCGTGCACAGAGCTCAGCTGCACAGTGATGCCAACGCCCAGCCGTGACACACGTGGCGATATTTACCTCTAACCCTTCGCAGTGTTCCTGCCCTTCCCAGGCCAAGGCAACGCATGTACTCGCACGGTGGCCAGCTCACCAGGCAGAGAATATTCCAGGCACGTGCCTGTGTTCAAACACCTGGGAACTGGGATTCTGATGGACAATATTTACAACATCTTGCCCCGAGCTGGCACCCAGGTGCCTTGTTCTGGCACACAACCACTGCAGAGGAACAGCACTGCAAAGCCTCAGGGTGCTTTCCCCCTTTGCCAGGAAAAATGGGGCAATGTGCATTCAGCAACAGTGAAAGGAGTTATAGAGCCTGGGGGCCGAAGAGGGAACGCCGGGCACCTGCACTTGTACCCACTGCCCACACAGTGAGTGTCACCCAGTCATTCACCCACTGAGCTTCAGCATCGCTTGTTGAAGCTGCCAGCAAGTGTCCCAAAGATGGTAATAGTTCTGGTCAAAATGACTGAGTTCACAAAAAAAAAAAAATCACAATTTTCTTCACTCTTTCAGTTCCGCTGATTATTTTGACCAAAGGAACAAAGAAGAGTAAAAAGAAACCCGAACCAAAATAATTTCAGCACCAAGACCTTTCAACACCAAGACCCAGCTCGAAGCTACTGAGCTCCCCAGCATGACTTTCCCACTGCCTCATTCCGAGACCCCAGCCTACAGCCCTGGCAGAGTGTCAGGGAGTTTCTGACACCCTCCTTGTCCAAAGGACCTGCGGCCCGGGTGACTGTGGTGTTCCTTTCACATTTGAAATCACACCTAGCTCCAGCAGAACCAAGTGCCCTGGACAGTGTTCATTTCAGGACAACTCACTAGGAATATTTTGCCTAATTAAATGCACTCCATTCTCCACAGAACAGCAGATCTCTCGGTGCTGGAGAAATTATATAATTTCTTTTCAGTGAGATGGTCATGCTTTTCCAAAAATGTAAATTAATTCCTGCAGGGAAGGAGAGAGAGGTCTGGCCCAAAGAGCGCTATTTGGCATGATCAGCTCTCCTTGCTGTCTCACAGTCGTTCCCACACAAAATCTGATGTGGCAGCTTGTTTGAAACTTGTTTATTGGGAAGAGGTCATAAGCTGAGCACTGTTCAGAACAGGTCAGGCATCTGATTAAAGGGTGAAAAAACTGAAGTGCTTCACATGCATCTCTGAGACAGAAGCTTGATGAGGAGAGAGAGCTTGTTTTAGAAGAATGTTGCCAAGTACCGCACACGGCAGGCAGCAGCAGACTGCAGGACTGGTTAGAGCAGGGGAAGATTAAATAATTCTGCTGCCGGCATTAACAAATAGTCAGTATTGTTCTTCTGTACTTCAGGACAGGTTCATGCTGGAAGAAAGCCCCTCTCTAAAAGGGAGATAATATGAAACTGTGCCAGCCCCGAAGAACTGAGAGTCAAAACAGACAGGAGAAAAAAACCCGCATCTTGAAATGATCTGCAAAACAAAGGACAGGCAGATCATCTGCTTATCCCACGTCTTGTACCGCCCCAGTGGGAAAGGAGAGCTGAATTCCCATGTCCTGAGCCCCAGCTCCGTGACTGTTTCCCCAAGGTTTTCCTTCCATCTGTTGTGCTTTTTGCAGTGCGTGGGGAAAAAGAAATCCAGGGCTTTGCTATGTTATGTGGCGTTGCTCTTACACATTCCTGTCAGCTCCATGTGAGCTGTGCTGTCCCAAACTTTAGAGGCTGCAGCCTCCAGCCTGGTGACACTACCAGTGCATTATCACTGCTGTTGAACTGGAGCTGTCCTGAACTCCAAAAGTACCAGGCAAACAGCCATGTGCTTCCTCTCCTCCTCTCACTCAGCCCTTCTCCTTCCAACTTTGTCGTGACGCTATTCCAGGGAGCAGCCTGTAAAGAGAAATCCCTTGTTCCGTGCAGTGCTGGTATAACACAGGTGTCCTCTTGCCAGCCCCACATACTCTCCTGGTCAAGCCCTGCAATGTGCTGCTGGGGGACTCAGAGTTATTTGCATCTGGGATGGAACGGCAAAACCATTTCAGAGCCCCCTGTAAATGCTGAAGTAACCGCAAGTTAGGAAAAAAATAACTTCCAGATTTTCCAAGAAGAAGAAAACGCTTAGGAAACGGAGTGGGGAGAAACAAAGTAAAACATGAGAAATCAAAGTTGTCTGAGAGGCACGAAACTCCACTAAAAAAGCAAAATCTGATTAATTTTTCAAGGATGATTTCCTGATCAACAGCGACACAGAGAAGGGATGGTCCAAGTTATCAAGGGCAAGCACGTGGTCCTTTGCTGCACCTTCCCTGGGAAGCTTTGTTGCACTTCCCAGGATCTCCTGCTCTCCTGGTGCAGTCCCCTCCCAGGAGCTGAGCTCAGCACTGCACACCCACAGGATTACTGAATCGGCAAAGGTCTTCCAGGAGCTCTGACCCTGCATTCCTCAAACCTCTCTCATTCCTTAGAGCATTATGTCCCTCTAACCTAGAGAGCACCAAATAAATCTCTCCAGCTGTTAATTCCAGGCAGGCTCTTGCTAAGAGTTCCCTGGAGCATAAGGTGCTACTTTCTTTAGAGTACACCAGGCTCAACTGTACTGTAACCCGACCACTTTTCTGGTGAGAGCCTAGAGCTGACAGCAGGGACCTCCAGTCCCCCTGCTGGCCTGCAGGAGTGAACCCCCAAACCTGTGGTCTGGTCTGTACAGTTCCACACAGGAACTGGCAGATACCATTTATGCCACTTAAGTACAATTGTTGTGCCTTACCAGCTGGGCTACCAGCATGCAAAGCCCTGGAAATACAGGGAATTTTTAACAGACACTTAGAAGTCCTCGGGTGAGGCATTTACTACTAAGAAACCAGAAAGTCGTGAGAAGCCCAAGTAAGGCAATAATGCTGCTTCTGACACACGTTTTGCCTGCAGCCTTCAATGGAGTGGTTCTGAAAAAGCAACCAAGCAACCAACCCTATCAGCACCCCACACAGCTCCTCACCTCTTACAGTGCTCTTACAGTGCTCAGTGCTGAACTGAGCCCGGGGGAGAGCACAGCTCTGGTCTGAGAAGCACCCCAAACATCTCCGCTTTAGCTACACTCCAGCCTGAGCAGGTTTTTTTGCAGAGTAACAGATCAGTGTCGGCTGCAGAAATGACAAAGCTTCCAAAGCAGAATCACCTTTTGAAAACAACAACCAAAAGGTGTTCTACACTAAAATTAGAGTGCAAAGCACTGGCAAAGTGAGGAGGACACAGGAGAATTGCACTCCCCTATGCCTTTCCCTTCTGCTCTTTAGAACCACTTGAGGGACTTCCTCCTGCCCCCCCAGTTAGGACACTGCTCTCTCATGCACTCTCACACTCCCCCCGTCTCCCCGTTGCAGTCTCCAGCAAAATGTCAGAGGAAAGGAAAAGTGACAAGCTCCTAAGAAACTGAATAGCTCATTCTGTTTGAATATCGCATTAACCCCGAGCTCTGCTGCTTCATTTGTCAGCTTTTTCAGCGCTCTCCATCTCTGCAGCCCCCCTGACCCGGGCGCTCCGATTAGCCATGATCAATGTGCGCATTTGCGGGAGCTCTGTGCACACTGCTGGACCCTCGGCCTGGCCCGCTCATGCAGATAATAACGGCACTTCGAGTCACTTGCCCATAACTCCAAGCTTCATTAAACAGGGGGGATGTCACCAAAAGTCCCTTTAACTGTCTTTTCGTTTGCCCGTAAGGGAAAAATTGACAGTGCTGAAAAATGGGATTTGGAATATAAATAACCCCTGTTTTGGGTGTTGCAGTGAATGTTTGCAGTTGCCTGAGCCCCCGTGCAGGAGCCTCCTCACCGGCATGGGTGGGAGGAGGCGGCTGTGCCGAGCGAGGAGACTGCACAGAGCCACCCCCTGGGGCAGGAACAGCTTCCAAAGGAATGGTTTTCCCTGCACAGAGCAGGGAGTCTCTGGGCAGAGAGTCCTGTCAGTCACCTCTGCTGCTGGCTGGCACACTATTTTCCATCCACCCTAAAAGTGAAATAGAAGTCTGATGAAGTGTCAAAGGGGGGAAAAAAAGATAGAAAAACCGGGGTATTTTCCCAAAGCAATGAAACCCCAAACCCACAACCCCCCAAACCCAATCCTTTGCATTTCCAAGCCATGCCAGGTATTTCCCTGACAGTCTGTTCACAGAGGTCTGAACCCCAATGACTGTATAGAACTACTACTTATCTGCCCCCCCAGATGTCCAGGACTATTCTCATCAGATCCCTGAGAAGCAACTTCCGACAGAGCTCTGTACACATCATCCCTCCGCTCCCTCCGTGGGTCTGAGCCGGGAGTGCTTTCCAACAGAGCCTTAGGGCAAGCCCTGCACCCCTTCCCTCCCCCATGAACGTCTCCGAGTAGATCCTCCCATACACTTTGGCCAAGAGCCGTGCTTGCCCTATTACGGCACATTCCGCGACGCAGACAGGCTCCCGCTGATTTCCATGGACTCCAGAGCAGGTTCATGCACTGTCACCTCTGCTGGCAAGAGTTACAGATTCAGGGCAAACGGGAGCCCCTTCCTTTGGGAGACTCCTGACCCCAGACAGAATTTCCCTTGCCTCCAGAGCACAGCCTGCAGAATGAGCCACTGTCTTTAAAACAAACACTCCAACGCCGTGCTTCTCATTAGCCCCAGACTTTTGTCCCCTTATTCATGGGAAGGAGCACCCTGGCCATGGAGCAGTCGTTCCAGTGCTCTCCCTGAATAGGGACTTGTTTTTCCGTCGGAGCCCGTGGCTCTGCTGGTCTCAACTCCCCAAACTGCAGCAATTATTCTGGCTGAAACAAGACACAGAGCGCATCGGGATCAGGGCACAAAGACTCCAATAAAGGCAACAAGCACATAATACAGGCCCGTGACAACTGATCCTTACAAAAGGCTGTCCCTAGAGAGTGATGTATGGCAAGAGTTTTCAGCACGGTGCTCCCTGCTTTATCCGGATCCAGTCAGCCCTGAAGCAGAGATGATTTCTGTGCTTTGCTCTCGTTTTCTCCCTCTCGGCAGTGCTGCCCGTGGGACAAGGGACAGACTGACAGAGGCCAGCAGCCTCAGCAGGGACACTTCTATCCCAAACCTGCCCCTCCTGTCCTGCTGTAAAAGTCAGGGAAGATCTGAAAGGAGGAGCAAGGGGGAGGAAAGGAATGCTGGACACACACAAAAAAAGAGGGGGCAATAAAGATGACATGCTTGTGCTGTTTGAGGGAAGGCAGCCTGAATATGCAATGGGAGTGCAGCCTGAACCCCAACACCTGCTGGATGTAATGGACTCTGAAGTGTTGTTTCAGAATTAATCAAGTCATTTAAAATCATAGCTGTAGTCTCCATTCACTACTCCCGTGCATAAACGCACTGATCCCGATACTCATCCATGTCGGGTGACTTGAGCAATATATCACCATAATTGCCATTTTAGGGCTGCAAATTAGAGCTAAAATAACCAGATGCAAAAGAGATGGCCATATCATACTCTCAAGATAGATCTACAAAGTTCAAGGAGAGTTCAAGCATGGAAGAGGCAATAGAGAGGGGTCAAGTGTAAGGAGATTGTTCATGTTCAAGAGGAATTAACTTTACAAATATATTGTTTCTGAGGTGGTAATTGTACCATCTTACAGCTAGTCATACCTCATTGAATCTTTGCATTCTTCTCAGCCATTGGAGTGATTGTTCCTCATTGAAATAAATTCGGTTTTGACAAAATATTCTGTTTTAAAACTGCAACTAATTTCCCCAAGATTTTCTGCTTTAAAGCAATTCCTTCTGAAACCACGGAGCACAGAACCAGGTACGAGATCTTCCAACTACAAGCTTAGCATCCATGGGCATGGCAAAAGCACTGAGACTGCCAACTCATTTATTATCGGGGAGAGTACCAGAGCTCGGAGCTTGAGATCTCATCAGAAAGAGCCTTCAGAGTGCTGTTCTCACCCAGAATAAGACAGCGTGACTGTGGGCCTGGGTCTGGAAGCTTCGAAGTATTCGAACACTTCAGCTACCGTGGATATTACGGTTACCAACACAGAAATGCCTTTCAGCAGTCAAGGACAGTATTCTCCATGCAACTTGATGAACAAAAGTTCACCTAAAGAGCCAAGTCAGTTCTCCGAAGAAATCAAGTGACAGAGCATCAAGAGCATCAAGGCAAAGACCGTACGAGCAGGAACAAACTGTCCTGCCTTGTTTGCCCGAGGCTTACGGCCAGGTGATGCCCCACAGCACAACAAGCACTCCTGCCCTCAGAAGACAGCAGTCCTACACACCTCTGCAAACCAAAACAAAAAGCATTCCAATCAGCTGTAGGGCAGGTGTCTATGGAACTTTTAAGCTGCTCATCGGCATTAGTTTAAGAAATTGCTTATCTTTTACACTTTAGACTCGGGTGAGCCCATTAATTGTATTTCTCTTCCCAGCTTCAAATAGCACCATTTAAAGTCTGATTTCAGCTGATTGCTGAACCACCCCCAGACCTAAGAATTACTGGCAGCATCTAGTAAGTCACCTGCACAGCCAGAGAAAACACACTTCCCGTTGTTCCTGTAAGGCTGGGTAAGTCTCCCCTGCAAAGCTGTGATTCCAGCGTGCTGCTGCTACAGCGCCAGCAGACAAAGGGGCAGCTTCCATCCCTGTAAATCAGCCCAGCACCATTGTGCAGGGAGAGCCGCGCTAATTCATCCTGCGAGGAGCCGGTGACCTGAGCCCTCCCCACAATGGCAGTACAGAGAGCTAATGTGCTATGGGTTACTTGGTAATTCCTGCAGCATAATTGGCCAACATGGAAACAGTAGGAATGATTGAAGTTCATAACTAATTGCAACCATTACCGAGACAGCATTATTTATGATTAACTGCATGTAGTGGGCCTGATTCCGATTTCACTCACATCTCATTCCAGGCAGTTGTCTGACAGGTAGCTGGTGATGTTTCTCTTCCGGAAGAGGCTCGCCCTCATGACTACAATTGTGTTTTCAGCATATCAATTCCACATAACGCTGAGAACACCAGGAAAGCGAGGGTTTTGGGGCTTGAACTCTGGGCTGAGGGGGAAAAAGTCTGCATTTAACTTATTTTTTGATTGCCTGACAGCAGAACTCTGCTAGCCCACTCCTGGCGCTCCAGGCAGCCTGCCGACCTGTCTGCTCCTTTACTCCCACGTTTACCTGGCTGTCGGGTCGAGCGGGACTTCTGCATCCTCACTTGACAGGTTCAGCACTGGCAATTACCTGTGTTTCAAATCCTCACGTGCTGCTTTATATGGAATGGGAAGAGAGAAGGCAGATCGCCTCAAGAAGCTTACATGCCATTTACAGTTCAAAATAAATGGCTTCCATTTCCCATTTCTTCCAGAGGTCTGGCTGTTGAGTTTCAGCAGGAGTTTTTGGGAACTGGCCTCCCTTGGAAGTCTGCTTTCAGCTACTGGTACTCAGCACAGAAACCCAGCTGGAGGGAAGGCCGCTCAGGGCAGCGTTACTTGGGTACTGCCCTAAACACGGACTCATACACAAACATACCAGAATGTGCGTGTGCACGTACGTAACATGTATGAAAATCAAGTCTCCCTAAAAGTGCCCCAGTTGGACACACTCATTACATTCGATGCAGCCACGTCAGAGCCTGGAGTCCCTTGTACAGAACGAACAATTCTCTCTCTTTATTTTACTGAGAGGCCTTGTCTAAAAACCATCATCTGCAAATTGTAATTTTTCTCCACCTTTCATAAACACCAGCAACAGCGCAGCCCTCTCTCCCCCTCTCTTTTTCTTATTCGGGATATCAGGCAGATAAGAGTTATCAGTAAAGGTCATCCTCAATTTCTGTACAGAAATGATCTGTCTCCGGTATGTAATAAACATTTATCCATGCCTTTATTAGCTATATTGGATCTGACAGTTCTGCTAAACCATTTTCTTTCATTTTGCTAGGTCATGACGGTTAATGCTGCTAAAAAATCTCATCACTGCTTTTGATCACTGTATTGTCTTCCCGGCGTTAGCAGGATTTTGTAAAGGTAAGCACTGGCTGGAATGACCTATTAAAGTTACAGCCCGTTGAGCTCCTGGCTTTTTTCTCCCCACAATAAAAAGCGAAGGAGTGCAAAGCATAAATTCTACTCTCGGGGTTATATTTAGTTGGGCAGCTGACATTTAGGAGAGCAGCCACTTCAAGCCCACTTTGCATTGGTTTCGCTCCATCTTTTTCACATCCTCGAGTTTCTGAAATGGTGCTGGAAGCCACAGCACAGCAAATGAGCACAATTAGTGGGACCAGGAGGTGATGTCCCAGTTAACCCCCACCATGCCAGCACTGTGTTAGGCAGCTGCTCAGAAAGCAGCGGCTCGGCATAAAGCCACAGGGAATACCGGAGAGTACGAATACCCTGCTGAGCCTTCCCAGAACTGAGATCTGCAAAGGCAGCAACAGGACTGCAGCTACCTCTCGTGTACCTGGGCAAGGCACATGGTCAATGCAAGTCTGCCAGCCTCTGGAGGAAGTTCAGGGTGAGTTTAACCTGCTGCTCCGTGCAGTAAGCAGAGGCCCCCTGAGCCTGCTGTCCTGCCAAGCACAGCAGCCAGAAACAACAGGTTCACAAGGTACAGGTATCCCTTGTGATGGCTGGCAAGAGAAACCTGTCCTCAGAAGGAGCCTGCGCTGAGTTGAGAACAGCTTACACACAATTACAAAGCCCAGAAGATCACTCTCCTGGGGGCAGAACAGGGCAATAGGGGGATACTGCAGCCACAGTGACTGCACTGGAGCTATCTTAAACACCTATAGCTAAAAACTACCTTCTGCCTGCAGCCCTGTCTTCAGACTGTAACAAGGGCTTGAGATCAGTGGTACAAAAGGGCATATCATCTCTTTCTGTAAGCAATACATTTTCAATTTCCTCAAGCAGCCCCTTATTTGGCAGCAACAACCCACGCTGTTCTGTTCTCTCCTCCAGCTGTACCCAGCTGTAGCTTCACCAGCTTCCAAAGGAAAACAGGAATGGATAACTGCAGCTACCCACAAGAACAACAGCAAAATATTTTCCCGGTCTCCACGACAACAGGCATATCAAAGAGACAAATCTCTCTGACTGCTTCTTCCCATGCTCTCCATCTCCCTGGGTCCTGCCAGTCTGTGTTCCCCACCGTCCATGTGGTATGTACCTGTGGCAGCAGAAGAGCTCCTACCTCCCTGATAAAAATGACTGGCACCCTTGTATACACAGCAGCTGGTGCCCCTGCTGCCAGGACAGCCCCAGGGAAATGCAGGAATTCCCAGCCCTGGCTTTCCGCTTGCCAAAAATACCACAATGTCCAACACAGGAAGATCGAGGGTGTTAACCCTGCCACCCCAGCTGCCTCAAGCCAAACCTTGTTCCCGGTACCCCCGTTCCGAGGGAGAGCCCTCTCTTCCTTGTTCCTGGGTGGCCACCCAGCGTCAGCAGCTCCCTGTGATAATTCACGACCAGGCACGGCCAGTGGTGAGGGCTCGGCAGCGGGGGCTGCTCAGACTCCATTATCCTTCTCTCCAGCCCGAACTGGAAGGGCAGACAATAGACACACAGCCCCAGAGATGCACTCTGACCCCAATGTCTCAGACCACCAGGCTGCTAAACAAGGGGCAGGACCCCCGTGGTCATGGGAATCTCCAGCCTGCGTTTAAAATTAACACTGTTTGTTGGTGAGCTTGGCCTAAGCTGGCTCTAACACTTCCAGGTGTACAGCCCTCTGCAAGCTGTTCTCACTCTGGACACAGACAGACACGCGAGCATAAAGAGAAGAAGAGAGAACGCCTCAGAACAGCTTTTGGATGAGCAGACACTGCCCGTGATTTTTCACGTATAGCTTCAGTTTAGCTGGTGAACCAAAATTTGCTACTGAGCCTTTTCATACTATAAACAGGCAAATCTGTGCCTTGTTGAAGACAGCAGTTTAGGCCCAGGGCTCTGTTTCCTGTATTGTGCTTATATGCGGTAAAGTGGTTTCTGTTGGCCGGGAGCAACTCACACGCTCCAGAGAATTCATGCTCAGCAGCCAACTTTGACCAGCTCACCTCGTACAGCTTCTCCTCTGCACATCCCAACAGGACTCAGAGGGGATTACGGAACAGCTGCTTTGGAAGGGCCAGTCTTCTGGGAAGATGGCAGTCCTGACTTCTGTATGACCAAGCAGATTTGTGCAAAGAAATGAGAACACCTCACGGACCAATTTGCCAAGTAATTTGTGTTTACAGTGAGACGTGTAACATATCCTGCTATATGCTGATGGATCGGAGAACAAACGCGGTGCTGAAAACTAAAATCCATACCCGGATAATGCCTGTAGTTAATGACTACAGAATGTGACAGTTCAAATCCACCAAGTCAACGCTGAGCTGATCTGCCTTCCCTGGTTTCTGCTAAGCAGGTTGGCAAAGAAGGAGAATGGTTGATCTGCTACCATATTTAACACAACCTTGAACTAAATTACATCCAAAAGCCAGAAGCCTGCCTCATTTTAGTAGTCAAATCATTTATTTCTAGGACAAAAAAATAAAAACATAACTCCCAATCCTGCCCTGAAGTCATTACCAGCATGATCTTCCATTTGAAGTCTTGCAAAATGCTCAAGGAATGGCCCCTGTGATTTGGCCAAGGCAAACCAGGCACTCAGCAGCTCCACACAGGCCAGAGGACATGCAGATCCCAGTATGAGAAGATTAAATTATTATGGCTTTTGCAACAGGGGGCACAACTGCGAGTGGCCCCCTCCCTCTGCTGACCAGGCTGTGCTCCTTCCTGCCGTGAGCACTCACTGTCATACCTAATATTGGCAGGCTTTGATAATAGTAACACTGTCAAGAAAATAGCAGGGAAGTTTCAGTAGAAACTCCATATCCAAGAGCCAGCTGTGCACAGCTCTAGCTGCTTTTTCTGAGAAGATACCTTCAAAAAGCAAAATTCAGCCTAGCTTCTGAGAAAAAAACCCACAACCTACTCCCCTCCCCAAAAGTAAAAGAAAGGAAAGGAAGTTATTGGACAAGAGAGGGATGAAGACCATTTCCTGGAGACATTATTATTACACGAGTTAAAATTTCTTTTTGTTCCCAAAGGCATTTTGGTCACTGCAAGCAAATAACATTGCAAACAGAGAAGCAGGCCTTAAATCAGAGAATAATTACCTTTGTGAGGTTTACTGGTTGCTCTGATCGAGCTGGAAGAGTTTGGGAGCTTTTCTCCCTCATCCACCTTCTTGCATGACAAAACCATTCAACAGCTCAAACGAGGTGGGACATAATGTGATTTTTGGCAAGAATGGTATTATCGTTGAAGTCCAAAAAATCTGTATTTCTCAGGGTTTTGGCAAACTTGCTCCTTTGTCCGCACGAAATAATGGCTTAACAAATGAAAGGAGAAAGAAGAAGTCTGCTCCCCCTCCTCTTTGTCCTTTCTCCCTATTTCAGACTGTGTCATCCCGAGTGACCCAGGCCGAGGGCTTCAGAACTCCAGAGAAAAAGCCCAGCAAGGTGAATGTCATGCACCGAGCCGTCAGGGCACTGGAAGCCCACCCTGTCCCGCACTGAGGGCAGCCCGGCAGCCCACAGCCACTGAAGGGCTGAGCTACGGCCGTCACTTCACGCGCCTCTTCTGCGCTTTTCGCTCACCTTGGCCTCGTTCTATACTTTAAATGATTTCCTTTTTAAAGTCACCTGAATTCAAGTAGCTTCTCCAGTGCCTTACATTCCTACATTCCTTTCCAAATCCGTTGAGACGTAAAAATTAGATATTTACTTCTAGGCTCAGGAACTTTCGGTCAATGGACTGCACTGAGCTGTGCTGGTCTGTAACCTCCGTCCCAAAGCCCTTTTCACCGAGACAGAGGGAGAGAGGATCAGAGTTAAAACCACCTCAAGCAAAGCCAACCTTCACTCTCTCTTGCTGACACCTCTGAAATTCTAACAGGTGTGGATATAGTCCTTTAGCGCATCTCAAGTCACAGAGCGCACATCACAGCCCAAAAGGCAGGTGATGGAATCCCACAACGTTTTACATCATTTGTCCTGAGCAGAGTTTACATGTTTCTGGCCCTTATAGGAGTCAGAAGCAGGTAGTGGAGGCACAGAAACCTACCTGTGCTTCCCATAAACTGGGGATGTGTCTCTTCACTGGCTGCTGTCCTGTAGAGTTATTTATACAGCAAGAGTGACGTGAGCGTAAATTACCAAGCGGTGAAATGCCTTCCCTGACTCTCATTTGCAGTGCATTGCTGTGTGAGCAGGAACCGGCACAGAGATGCAGCACAGAACAAAACCCCACAGGACTAAGCTGGAGCCTCAGGCCAGAACCACTGGAAAGAACATTTCTTGAAGGTGGGAGGCTACCGAGGGAATAACAATCTCTAAAAGAAATCAACAGCAATGAGCAGAAATGTTAGCTAACTGGATATGCCTAGGAGAAATAAATACTAAAATAACAATGGCAAGTCCTACCCTTGCTTCTGGCCGTACTGCCTGCTTTGGAGGGGGTTGAAAAGCAGATCACAGTGCTAATAATCCATCATTTCCTCCCATGGACCAATTCAGATAATGGTGTCCCACCACCACCTCCCTATCAGGAGACTAGAAGACAACAAAATATTTATTAAATGCTTTCAAGTACACCCAATAACTCTAGCAGGGTAAAGACAGAAATCCATACATTGCAAACAAAGTATGTCTCAGCAACACAGCCTCACTGCCTCAAGAGCACCAACCCCAGGCAATGGGTTACCTGCACGCTCAGCTCTTTCTGCCTTTGGCACTCGCACGCCTTGGACGCCGGTCTCCCATAGGAGGCCAAGGAAGGGGCTGCCTCAACCCCCAGCACCGGGAGTAGCGCTCCCAGCTCAAGTCAAGAGAGTGGAAAGAGCCTGAACTCCCTGACAACTTTATTTCCTTCCCTCTCTCGCCAGGCTCTGCTCCTGTGTTTCGGTTCTGAATTCCTGCTCTGTCACTCACTTGCCCTTCAGGGGTGACAAATGGACATCGTGACGCCTTGCGGAAGGAAAGGTATCAGCAGAGCCTGAGGAAGAAATCCAAGGGATAGAAAGCAAGGAATGAGCTCCAATGTTTTAGTCCAAAACACAGGAGTCCTTATACAGCACACAGGTTTTGGGGGGTCTCCTGGCTTTTTTCTGTGTCTTGGACAAGCAAGGGAGCAGGCATTTTTCTGGGAGCTGCTGAGTGTGGAAGGGCAACTTCAGGATTCCTGCCCACAGCCCAAGTGTATCCCCAAGCTGGCTGCTGTCTCCTTTGGGAGGGGCACTGTGGGACAGGCAGGAGAGGGGGAAGGAGGGAGGCTTTTCTTTACACTTGTGCTGTGCTGAATGTGGACCATCTGTGCCCCCAGCTGGAGTGCTGGAGATGGTCTGGCACTTGAACCACACCATATTTACAGATCTAAACACAAATGGCTACTGCCTGATTGTTTCATGATTCATTAGTCAGACAAGCTCTCCTCTCCCGCCAGCACAGCTGTTACAGAGTAAACCTTTGTCACTTAATAGGCCTGATTATTACTTTCCATCAAAGGTATTGATCTGTGTCATCTCTACTTAAGGGAAAAGGGGAGAAGCGAAAAGGGGACCAAAATGTGTCGGGAAAACAAGAAACGGGGGGAAAAAAATTCCAAAAGAATGACATTTGTATGGCGAGTAGGGGCAGCGGTCAATGCGTTTCATCTCTCCTGGCTGTACTGTATTCATGTATTCATTTGCCACGGTGCCGAGGTTACTCGTGGAGATGAAACGTCTCACATGATGTGGCGCTCCTTGCGCCGCACCAGACTGCTGCAGTCACACAATATGGCCATGCATATAATTGGTCGGCCAAAGACACAACGTGAATTAACAAACAGTATTTTTAAAAAAATAGAAATCAATTAAGACACGCGGCAGAAGGTAAAAATACAGGTTCATCTCCAAATGGCACCGAAGGGACTGACGGTGAGACTCGGGTGAGCGGCCCCAGGGTCGAGGCCTCGGCCGCCCCGGCCGGCGCTGCTCCCCCGGTTTACGCCCGTGGAGAAGCTGGCCCTTTTTGTTCAGCACAGGGGCTCGGGTGGGATGTGGCTGTTACATCGTTGCCATGCAGTGTTTTACCACAGCCTGAGAGCTCCTCGTTGCTCCGCGGCCACCTGCCAAGCTGCCATTGCAGCAATCCAAGGTTATTGTGGATTCACTTGCTCCACTGGCAGGAGGAGGTTTGCACCAGCCGGACCGGGAGTTTCACGGCCCCTCTGACTCCCAGCACTGCCACCAGCAGCATTTTTGCTTCCTGCTGCACACAGCGTGCCAGCAACCTGGCGGGCAGTTCAGAGCCACAGATGTAGCAGTGGAGAGTGAGCAAGATCTCCAGCAAAGAGTGTCACTCTTTCCATTTTCCTTGCATTTAAGGGATCATCTCTCCTGACGCCAATTCCCAAAGCCCTCGGCCAGTCCTCTTTCAGACCAGGTGAAGGTGTGGGAGGTACGGGACAGAAAAGGAGTACGGCGAAGACTGCTTGGCTTGCACCCACAGCAGCACAACAGTGTCACAACTGGGACCACAGAGGAATAAAAGTAATACATGTGCCTTCAGAGCCAAACACGATGCACAGAACCAGTGTAGATGTCCTGAGCGCTGCATCCAGTTTTCTCTCCCAACTCAGGAACAGTTTTGGAGCAACTCCAAAATTACCGCTGCTCAGCTACCCCGGAACACATTCTTTCTGAGTGAAACCCACTCCTTTTGTTCCAAATCTCAACAGCTGTAGGATAGGGCAAGGTATCATCTTGTAAATCCTTTTGGAACAGACAACTTCAAAACCCAAACACATTCCTACGCAGTACAGTAAGGCCTTTTCCTCCCCCAGTGCCTCTGAGGAACAGTCTAGAAGTGCAAGGAGCTTGTCCTCAACCCCAAACTGTGTTTTCCAAGCAAAGAGGTCAGCAGGACATCACACAGGGAAGACCAGTCACTAAAGGCAAAGCACTGGTGAGAGAACGAAGGAGTGGGAATGCACATCATTGCTGCGGAGATCTGCTCAGAGCACGTGGTTTCCCCTGAGGTCAGCCTGCCTCAGGGCCGTACCTGCCTGTCCGGCCGAGGGTTGGAGAGGGCAGTGACACTGTGCCAGCGTGTCACGGGACAAGGAAGCCGTCCACGCTTTCAGGGGAGGAGGATACAGGCACGTGTGCAGCTCTGACACGGAACATTCTCTTCCCATCCGGTTTCCACCCAAAGCTCCGAAACACGCATGACTAAATCTGTGCCCCTCGGGAAACCTGCTGTCTCCACCCCAGCATTTCCCCCAGCCCACCCGGGTCCCATCACACCCCCTCACTCCAATATCCCAAGGCACCCCCCTTTTAGCCGCATGGAAAGAGAACTCAGAAGGCTGCAGCACGTGACACCAAGCGAGAGTTGTGGCACACACAATCCCTGGAAAGAGTAGCTTGGCAATCCTGCGTGAGCTGCGCTTCCCGCCAAGGGCCCAGTGCTGCGCCGGTGCCAGGAAATCAGCCGTTCAGCCAGCAGGCACGGCAGCAGCCACGGACACGGAGGAGCAGAAGGGAGCCGTCAGACCCTGGAGACACGCTTGTTCTCTTCTCCTCCCGCGCTACAACAAGGGGGCTGGGGGAGTGAGGAAGCAGCGAGATGCTGAAAATGTTAGCTTAGCCCATTTATCTTTCCAATGCATCAAAGACAAAAACTGCTTAGTCAGTGCTTAAAGAGGGACCCAAACCAACGGACTGAGATGATACCTCAGAGCTCAGGTTCTGAGCAAAAACCTTCCCACTTAAGAGCTGCCTTGCCATGGCAAAAGGTGCCATTTTGTCTCTGAGGCATTCAGAAGAAGGCCGAGTAAAATCATCGGGAACGGGCTGTTGGGAACAATCCTGCAGCAAACAGGTCCTCATCATTGTCAGTGCTTCGCTTCCTTCCCTTGGAGACCGTCTTTGATTCCGGTAGTTGGTGACAAGACTAGAGCAAGGAGCCACCAAGGGAGATGAAAGACACAAAAAAACCCAAAACCAAACAACCCAACAAAAACCAACCAACCAATCAAACCTCCAGTCAAGCAGCTCTTAAAGCCTTAGCTTTACAAAATCAGTCCTTTCCAGGGACTTGCTGAGAGCAGGGGTTTTTTACTGATTTTTCTTCCTGTCCTCACTGATGCAAATCAGGAGCAATCATACACGAGCCCCACATCACACCTGCTGTCAGTGCAGCCCAGTAAGACCCTGCAGAGACACGAGCATTACCAGCAACATCTCCTCAGCTTCACTGCAAAACTCAGCAACTTCTTCCTGGAATACATCACAGACTATACACCAACACCCAGCATTATGGATCCTTAAGTCAACAGGCACTGCTGGCTGGAGTGGGTTTCCCACCAGCTTTCCAACAGCGGTGCTCTCCCTTCCCTCATGTTCAACAACCCCCTTGGACATCCTTGGCAGGCACCAGGGGCCCGAGGCCTGATGACCTGACCTACCTGTCATAAGCATGGCTCTGACTTCTCTGCAAGAGGCAGCAGCAACAGCCGGCCAGGTCCATCCCCAGATTTTCCCTATAAATATCTATGCTGCTGCTGGTATAAATTGCAGCGGGGCTCTGTCAGTTTCCCTGTGTGAGCCCGGTGAAGTACTGCCCCTTGCAACTGAATTGTGTCATCAGCCCAGGACACCTTCCCTGGGAGAGGAGGGAGGAAAGGGAAAAAGAAAAAAGGGAAAGCTTCAGGTCAAACGATTGATTACGACTCTGAGTTACAGGGGGCTATTGATTTTTCATTAAACACCATGTACTGCTGTAAAGCAGAAAAAAAGTAATTCATTGATCCGAGCTCTGGGCCATGTTCACTTATTGGCTTCCTGCCACTTCCCATTATTCCCAGTTCTAAATGTACGCTGAGGTCAGTTCATTCTCATCATTGCCTCCTGTCACCAGAAATGTGTCTCAGTAACTATTAGTTTAATCACCCCTTTCTTACAATGGTAATGAGTGATAATGTCCAGCATTACGGCAGATTGACGAATATTATTCGATGTATTCCGGCACTGCATTCCACAATGCTCCAGTTAAGGGTCTGTTGGTGTCTCCATTACAAAGCCCCCAGGCCTTGAACTTCATAAATCACTCCTCAAAATTTGCTGCTGGCAGAAGTAAAAAGCGGAGGATGTCTCAGTTCTGGAGAGAATATTGCTGGAACTGCACTCTGCAAAGTCTTTCTGGCCACAGTTTAGCTGCAGTGAATGAGAGCTGGAAAGGGAAGAAAAAAAGGGGGAGAAAGAAGAGGAACTTGGCCAGCTCAAGCTGCTTTTTCCAGTGGATTAAAATGCCATCATTTCACAAACAGGATGATCTCGCTGTTCCGTTGGACGGCGATTCAGGGACAGGCACGCTCCTCCTACAGCTGACACACGGGCAGCCCTGCCATCCTGCCTTGCTGCGAGTGACACTGGAAATCTAAGAATGTCTGCTCTGACACCTTTGCCTAGTGTTCGATAACCTGCACTTCGAGCACGCTGCCAGTGTAGGGCCAAGGGCTGAAACCTTTCGAGTTTAGTAGCACCTGCTCAGGTAAAGCCTTGGCCTGGGAACAACGGCGGGTACAGCTTTAGTAAATAGTTTGTACCCGATTCCAGATTCCAGCCCAGAGATTTAGGGGAAAACTGGTCAAATTTGGGATTTATAACCACACCTACTGGAAACCTTGCTGTTTACGGTGACAAGCATTCACAGAGATGTCACTGGAACTGGATGCTCTAAAAGTGACAGTAGGCTCTGAAGTGTTAATTTCAAAAGTTTGCACTGATGAAGATTTGCCGAGGTGAAGAGTCATCAAGCAAGAGGAGGAGAAGTAGATATGGCAGGATCCAAAACTGTGCTACGATGAGAGAAGAGAAATGAACAAAGAGAAACTGCCTCCCGGCTGCCTCCAGCAGCACAGAACCAGTGCTGAAATATGTAACTGTGATCAAAAAGACTATTTTTATAAAAATACCCAGATCATACTTTTTAAATATTTAAAATTTTAAAATATTTCCTTTGTCACTAAGACAAAAAAAAAAAAAGAAAAAAAAAGAGGAAAAAATAAAATGAGTCAAAGAGAACAAGAAGCACAAAGGACTATCAAGTGGCCATGCATTTTAGGCTATGGTAGGACTTGTTACACTTTTTGACCCTGTCTTATTTTTCTAGAATTGAAAGACCCGTTACAGGAGAAAACAGGGAAACAAAACAGATGAACACCCAACCATAACGTGGCATTACACTGATTCGGTACAACTACTCTCAGGCAGACCCTACTCCAGCACCCACACACTGCTGGCAGTGCCAATAATGACTTTTCTCTGCCACCACTTAGGGATGCTCCAGGGCGTCCATTCTCAAACTCTTACCAGGCTGGAAGAGCTTAGAGACCACTCAGCCCCTGCACAAGAGGTTGTTGTTACACACAGGCCAGGTTTGGCCTCTGTTACTAAAACTTCAGCTGCGTGCTTTTGTCACTTAGCCTGGAGGTGCCAGTGCCACCCTCCCCATCAGGGCTCCACCCCCGCCGTGGCCATCACCAACAGCCACTGCTGGCACGGACCAAACAGCCACAACGAGGGGCATCCACAGCACCGTCCAGCCCAGGGGAGCGGCTCTCGGGGACAGACTCCAGAGGGGCAGCCAGGACTGACGAGTGTCCCCTTGCCCACTCCAGAAGGAAGGGACCCCTGGGAACGAGCATTTACACCACACACCCGAGGGAGTTCTCTGTTTCAGCAGGGGTCTCTGGGCCCCCCCAGCCCTGCTGGAAAGCGAGTCCCAGCTCCAGGCACAACAGCAATCACTCATTTGCTTGCCCACATTTTCTCACATGAAGTGGCTTTTCCAATGTGTTCCGATACACTGCCTCCCCCTGAAGCCAACCTCCTGCCCAAGCTCTTTGCAGTTTGTGGTGAAGTAGAGGATGAAGCCTGCTAATTCCTGCTTCTGAGACCAGAGCCTGTTCGTGAGAGGTCAAGAGGGGCTTGGACGGGCCATCTGGACAGAAAAGGAACAGCAAATTCCTACCAGGAACTTGCTTTTGTGCAACAGGACTCTGCAGAGGTCTTATGCACGAGGCAGAGGTGGTGCCCACTGTAAACGAATTCTAGTGAAGAAAAGAGCTAATGGGTGGGTTACGGGGTATGGGAATAAGGTAGAGGATGATGGCAGGGGCAGCAGTGATCAGCCTGAAAGCATCAAGTGGAGCTCAGAGGGAGCTCTCCATTCTCAGAGGATGCTGCAGGGATAAATAATACTTTTTTTTTTACCAGGCACATGAACAAAAGAGCAGCATGTCCCATGTCAGGTAGTTATATGGCCCCTATTATCAATAAGCACTTGGCAATCTCTGCTGTGTTTATCCTCACAATACCCTGATGAGGGAGGGAAAAACAGTCTTTGCAGATGGAGCAGGTTTGCCTGGATAGATCTTGAATGTGACAGGGCAAAGCATCCGTGAAGCCAAAGAGAGCAGGACCCAGACTGTCCGAGACCCTTCAGCCTCAGGATATCACTTGGGAGTCAATGTGCAAACACATCTGAGGATTTTGACCTACCTCGAGGAGCCTGCAGCAAGGCAGACTCACCTCCCATGTTCTCTGGGAAATGTTACTCTCATTCCTGCTAAGACAAATGCACCCACCACAGACAGGAGCATCCTGCACCTGCAGGGCATTCTCGCAGCCTCCCAAGAAGTTAGAGAGAGCTCAGAGCTGTTATTCCGGCTGCCCGAGCACTCCTTGTCTCCCAGAAAGCCCCGTGCCTGCAGCAGCCAGGTCATTTAAAATGGATTGGTTAATGCTATTACATCTCACCCTAGCAATAAGGCTCTTACTGGCAAGAGCTGTTTATTCCTCTAATACCCCCACCTTGTGCCAAATAAATGGCGTTGATGTCACATCATTTGCAGAGGACAGAAAACCCTCTGCAGAGCTGCAACCAGCAGCCCTCTCCCGTGCCAGGACATAGCACACATCCCGGGGTAATAAAGTCTTCATTGCGTGCTTCAGCACACCTGGGCCGAGGCTGGGATTCAGCAACGTATCCATGCACAGCTCTGACTCCACAACAGCTCCCACCTAGTCTTGCTATGAATGCTCCCAGATTTTATTCACATTTTTAACTCTTAACGCTGTTTAAAAGCAGGGTTAAAAGGAAGGGAAAAGGAAAGGAAGGCTTAAAGGGAACAGGAAGATAAAACCCATTCAGACTCTGTACTTTCCACATCTCTGGGAACTTTTGTGCAGACCAGTCTGCTGTAACCAAATCTGAGAGAGCACTGACACATTTTAAGACAGTTCAGCTCCTGCAAGGGTCATGAAAATAGGTCGCTTGTTGGAGAGAACAAACATTTTACTTCAGCAGCAATTTACAGCCAATCTTCAGAGCAGACCCCTCTGTGACTCTCACTCGGTGCCTCACCACCCGTCCATGCAAAGGGTCTGTCGGAGCCCACGAGGCTGCAGAGCATCATGAAATATGTGTGTGCTTTGTCAGAAGCATGGCCTAAACACTTACTGTGCTGTAAATATAAACTCAACAGCTGCTGTGCCTTACAGTTCAAGGTAAGGCAGAATAGCTGACGTAAATTGCGCCAGTGCGCTATCAACATAAAACAACAGGGCATGATAGATTACCATGAGCCCTGAGCACTTCACATCTGTCTTGACACCACCGTGGGTTTGACATCTGTCAGTTCAAAGGAGAAAATACAGCTTGCCAAGGGAATCATTCCAGCCCTGCATCAGGGCGCTTGCCCCACCACAGGGCAGGCAGACAGCACTCTCTGCTCAGGCGGCATTAAGGGATTTGGGACATGACACACAGGCAAAAATGCTGATCTGTTCCACGGGAAAGTACCTGTCAGGATGAGTCTCGGTCCAGCTGGGTGTCGATGCCAGCACATAACCTCGAGCACCCATCTGAAGAGAGCTGCTTGCAATTTCAATTTATGCACATACTTATGCTGTGTTCATCCACGAGGGCAGGCTAAACCAGGCTCTGCTGGCCCCTGCCTCGCCACAGCACTCCAAGCAGCCCAAATGGCATTCCTGGCCTGAGCCGGCCTGGGACCCGGTCTGCCCTGCACCACAAATCCCACCACGCCCATTACCCGCTACCAACTGCACTGGTTTCAAAACCTCTCCCCCCGCTCCCGAGGGAAGGCTGCTTACTTCTGAACAACAGAAGGCTTGGTTAGATTGTTATTTAAAGCCAGCAAATATATGGCACCCATCAAACAGGGTACAGTCCTGAAGGCTCAGGTGGCAACCGGACACTAAAAATTACCGATACAAGCCATCATCATTATCCACCTTCCTGACCCAAGCCTTTCCTGATCTAAGCATGGCTTAGAAGGCAAGATAAACCTAAGTCACTCCTTAAATAAAGTCCTTCGTCCTTAAAGATTTTTTATGGGCTCTGACCTGACAGAAACCCTTAGCTTTCGGATGTTCCTCACACTTTAAAACCCCAAAACCTTTCCCCGATCTTCTGTGACAAAAATCCTTTTGTTCAGGTTTAACTCAAAGTACCTGTGTGATTCTGGTGACATCGTTGATGGCATCTGCACACCGAGCAAGAGGTGTTGCTGGAAAATCAGGGTGGGAGACGAGTGTACGCTCAGGTCCCCTTCCAACACACACAAGGGCAGAGCACTTGCCTGTGCTTGGGACCTGGGAAGGACTTCAGGATCGCTGGGTTTGAAGGGATCCAATGAGACTGCGCAGCTTCTTCAAGGTAAAGCTTCAGGGCTTTGTGGGGTGTCAGTCTACCCTGGTTCAGAGAGTTCAGGCGGTATGACAGCAAAGCACATCCTCACAGGCCCAGCCCCAAGCACGTTTCCTATCACACTGCAGCCTGGAACACACCTAAGTGCCTGGCCGAATCATGACCAGAGATCATGAGAGCTCAGAGACAAGATTTGCCTATGGTCACCACTCCTCCATACTTGTTCTGCAATGGCACCACTATTCTGGACACCGTGAACAGGGTTACTGATTTTCACAGATAATCTGAGTTTCCTTACTCAAGCTCCAACCTTCAGACACAGGCTTTGCCCCAGGGAACACACGAGCAGAGTCAGGCACAGCAGGCATGTGTGACTGCTGGTGAGCACTGAGTATTGCCAACCATTATAAAACCCAGGAAAGTAGCGAGCGAGGCTTTAGCCAGTTTAAACAATCCTGCAGGGAATACTACCAATAGAAACTAATACATATGCAAGCAAGAGCAAGCTGCCTGGGAAACGGAGCACGTTGCCTCCGGTGTCAAATAAAGCACAACACTTACATTGCCTTTGGTCCGGCGTTAAGTGTATTATTTACCATGCACATATCCCCAAAAGATTCTTCCTGAATATCCACATAGATCTTATCCCCTTGTGTTCAAAGTTTTAACGCAGGAGGGCAACATTATGCCTGTGGTCTGAATGAGGAATGACTGGTTTTGCTTGTCTGGAAACAGTCCAGATTTCTCCCTAAGTACCTGGGAGCAGAATTTGCCCATGTGGAGACATCCCCCAGCCTGGGTGGTGACGGCAGTCACTTGTGATTTCTCAGGAATACTCCGAGTCTCTGTTTAACCATCCTGTGTTGTACTGTGGAATTGTCTTAGACCTCCTTGTTCATCCGCCCCTGCTGTTGGTGTAAACTCAATTTGTCTCTGTCTCAGTCCTCTCCTTCTCTTCCAGGAGAGCTGTACTGCTCTCCTGAGCGATCCTGCTGCCTATGTTCATGAAACAGTCCTGTCCAGAGCAAGGGGACGGGTGAGTGAGGGCCCCCAGACGCAGTGGCAGTGCTGTGCCAGGAACACAGATCCCGAACGGGGATCAGCAGCACGAGCGGCTGTCCCCACGTCAGCCCAGCACTCCAGAGGCTGAGCACTTACAATTGCAATTCAAATCTACCATGGAGTTCATCATGTTTATTTAGGCATTAAAAGCAATTTCCCAAGCACATGTCTGTCACATTTAGACACAAAAGGCTAGCCTGTAATTAGGACGTATATGACCTCACTGGCTTTAATTGGGAGAAGCCGGCATCCAATCCATTTCCCAGCCAGAAAGAAACTGGCATTAGGAGGGAAGTTCGGTGTCAGCTGGTAGAACGCGCACAATACCTGCTGTAATGGCCCCCAATTCATCATCAGCCCCTCCACCATCAGGACTTTGTCAATGGTTTGCTCATCAATTTGCTCATGCACCAACACATGAGATCAGGAGACAGATACTGTGTCAGAGAGAATGATCACACAGCAGGAAAAAACGAGAAAAAAAAAAAGTGAAAAACACAGGAATAGCGACTTCTGCTTTGGCAAGGCAGCAGGGCAGGCCCAGGGCCAAGGGGCTGCAACTCTGCTAACTTTACACCTGCTTATGAGGGTCAGAATTTAGCCCACCAGGGTTTGCTGGAACTTAATGCACAAGACAAAGAAAATATTTCAGATTGAAACACCCCAGCAAGAGCCAATAGTAAGGACAAGTCCATTTGTTGTAGGAAAATGCAGCAAAGAACTCCGAATTCTGCTACACATATCCTGCTGCAGAGAATGTACAGTTTTGGCCCGTTCGAGAGCTGACAGCCACACCTCGACCTGCAGTGCACTGCTCCCGCCTGCAGGACAGGCCACAGAGCCACCACCCATCCCAGGCACAGCCCCACCCGAGGGACAGACAGAGGGAGTGTCAGTCATTCCAAACACAGACCCTCACCCTCCAAAGGGATCTGAGCTCAGGCCCATGACATCCTGTCAACCTATTTTTTTCAAAAGAGGGACAAGGGTGGGAAAAACCTATTGTATATAAATTACACTTTTTTTTTCATTATTGATATTTTTTCCTGTGATAGGAACAGAACCTGGAGCTCTGCTACACCAAGAACTGGACAAGTTCAAGAGATGGGACAAAACAAGCATTGGAGAGGAAAGAGGCTCACCTTCACTCTATCACCAAGAACCCCTGTATATCAAGACCATGTCCTCTGTGTCTCTGTGGTACAAGGACACAAAGATTTCTCCACCTTTGAAACCAGATCCCAGGTCAGTCACTGCAGTTACTTTTGTTGGCTTTACTGCTTCATCTCCACGAAAAAAATCACCTCCATTCCCTCCTCGATGAGCAGCTTCACCCTTCGGCTAACAGCATCATATCACCAGGAAAAAAATCTTTTTATGCCTCAGGAATTTCCAGTATTTAAAAATAAATGTATTAACAGTCAGATAGAAAGAAAAATGGACAGACACAGAGATGGACGGGTTTTTACATCGGTTTGGGATAAACAGCTCAGATCTCAGAACATTTTCCAGAATTAAATACTTACTTCCAAGCTATATCAGAAAGTACCAGCAGATTTCCACCTTTTTTCTCTGTCAGACAAGCTAAATACTTGGTCTTTCCTGCCTGACATATTTTACTGGAGCAACAGAAAATGTAAGTGAAGTCAGACGACTATTCAGCCACAAGGAAAAATGCACCAGGTAGGTGAAAATCAAGGAAAAAGACACCAAACTACATCACACAATTAGTCTGAATTCTGTTCTTAGCCCAGTTAATGAGCTCTAACACAAAGAAACTGGCCTCCAAGAGACAGCCAAATCCTGCACTCGCTGTAGAAGGCCTCTTGCTTCCTTCCACTCCTAATTCCCTCCTTCGTGCCTCTGCACAATAACCTGCTTCTCCACGTGCCTTCTGCTGGTTTCTGTCTGCTCTCGTCCTGCTTCGGTTTTCCTCTGGCATTCCGGCTCATGGGGTCATCCTGTACTCCTGCCCAGTGCCCCCGGGGTCTGTCTGAAAGGCCTGGCAAAGAGGGAGAGCTGCACGGGTTAATGCAGCGTGCCTGATCTGTATTCTGAGCCGCAGCTGGGGGACAGACCCCAGCCAGCCTGCAGCCACAGCTCCAGGATACGGAGCTGGGCCAATGAGGGAGAGAAGCTGTCTGCTTACTGTTTCCAGCGCACATAAACCACAACTCCCGGTGTGTGCTCCCAATAAAGAGGGGCTGGAGGGGTGGAACTAATAGCTGCCGAGCATATCGTGTGCAGGATTGACGGGTTAAATAAGTAACAAACACAAAAAGCACACAGAGCAAACACGCAGAGGGAGGCAGGAGGGAAGGAGCAGCCACGGAGCCCCTCGGTGTCTTGGAACGGGCAGGGCAGCCCACGGCCTCCCCAGGAGCCGCTGCCGCTCCGGCTCGGAGGCAGCGCTTGCGAAAGCCGTCGGCACCAGAGCCTCGAGAGCAGGGGCCGCTGCTGGTGGAGAGGGCAGGGATGGCACTTGCGGCCAACAAACGTGTGCCTGTGGGCTGGGGGAGCCCCAAGGGTGTGGGGAGGGGGTGTCAGCCGCGGGAACACAGTGCCTGGCATTGCACGTGGACAAGGAGTGGAAGAGAACATCATTTCTTTAAACTCATCTTGCATTCAGCCAGCTGCATATAAATTTCCCTCCATCTCATCAAGCTCTCACTGTTTGGCCTCCTCTGACTGATATTGGCTCATCATACTTAATCTAGGGTGAAATTTCCTCGTCTGAGCTAAATTACTCGCAGCCATCAAGGGAAACGATATTTATTTTTCGTGGGGCTAATGACCTGTCCCCCAGACCCACCCACTGATGGTTATTTACTAGGGCCCAGATGCTTGGGCTCAAAATGAGTGCTAATGTCAGCGGGGGCCATTCCTCATCCAGGGCTCTGATTGAATTGGAGCGATCCCATTGACATTGACTCGGTGACTTTTAAGGCCATTACCCTCAGCAAGAGATGAACCTCTCATCATCGCTCCGACACTGACAGCTGATTAGCGACAAATTACAAGCGGGAAGAACCTAAGACTTTGTTGGGTGAGGGAGGAGCGGGGAGGGGGGGAGAGAGTGGAGGAGGGATTTGGAGGAGGTGTGGGGAAAGCACAGAGTCGGGGAACTTGGAGCTAGGAGCAAAGGAAAAGGAAAGAGTGGGAGGGGGCAGCAACACCCAGAAGCTGATGCAGCCTTTGGCTGGACGTAGAACAGGGCCCACAGCCAAAGGATGCAGAGAGGCAAAGACATGTAGTGGCTGCAGGGAGCCGGAGTCAGAGCAGGGCTGGGAGGAAGAACCTCCACTTCCAGTGTGAAGAACGGACAGCAGGGACAAACACAGCTGGGGCAGGCAGACAGCTTGGTGGCAGCTGTGTGCCAGCTCTCAGGAATCACAGGTCCTGTGAAAACAGAAAAACCTCCAGGAAAGGAAAGGTGAGAGCTGCCTGACACCCTGACATGCATTTCAGTTAAGGCCCTCATTCTCAGCGTGCAGACAGCAGCACCAACACTACCAAAGGCACTGTCACCGTGACCCGTTTTGCCAAGCACACTGGTAGCTGAGTTTCTCTTTTCACTGCTCTTACATTACTGAGGGATAAAGTTTTAATGACTCCAGGCCATACCTACAGTTTTGGTTCTAACCACAGAAACACAGACACTTTTGCTGTCAAACACGGGAGCAGCCAGGAACCCACACCAGCCTCCTGTGCCAGCTCCCCAAAGAGGCAAGAGTGGGTGGGTGTTATTTTAAAGCTTAACAGAGAAAGATGCCGTACCTTACAGAAAATGCTACCCCCTGTGCATACAGCTTTTATCTGGATGATTTGTGAAGCAGACTATACTCACCCCTAAGTAAAAGGGAATATTTTCAGTGACACCGTTAATAATGGAGCCATCCTGAAAGGCATTACAAGGAGGCTTGTTGCTCTGTAGTCCTGCCTAAGCAGGCTCGCCACACTTTACAGCTCACAAAACACCAGGCCCATTTCAAAGAACAAGTGTCATGAAATACAGACGAAGAAAACGCTTGCGAGGCTGAACCGCCACGATCACAACTGCCCACTCTGAAATAAAACCTGGCTCTGGGTACTTGGCAAACAAATGCAGTATGCCTAAGTGCAGCCTGGCAGCTGAGGCCTGAAACCCCAAACGCACCTTCAGCAGTGGTCACGGCAGTTTGAATCTCAGCCCCCAGCTGAAGGAAAGCTGCTCTGAGGGACCCCAAGCCTGTGGCCAAACCTCCCCTTGCTCCTGCTTTACAGCTGCATCCAGCACCTGTCTGCCACTGCTTCCAAGGAAAGGCAGCCAAAGCAGTTGCACTGCTCTCTCCTCTCCGCTCCACACCAATTCTTACAGTGATCTCAAGAGCTCACGAGGAAAGGTAGCATACACTGACACCCCAAAATCCTCCTGGGGACTCAGCAACGAGCAGTGCATTGGACCAGCCGTACAAGTCACTGTGTTTTATGGCCTGCCCAGAGCACCTGTGACCTCAGCTGTGCTCCTGGAGATCTAGAGCTACTCCATTCCAGTAGATGCAGCTCACTGCAGAGCTGACGGGAGTGCCATCAGGCTTGGCTAGAGATGACCACCTGACACATACTTTGATGCAGTGACCGACCAACAACCCTACACAGTGCTCTTCACAGCTACAAGCCTCGTCCCATCTCCTGTCGTGCAAGTCTGGACAGGACCCAATGGCCTCCTCAGAACATCCTCTGAGGAAATGCAGCTTGGCTTTTTTCACATGAGCATAAGCTGTGGCAAGCGTTATCAGCATGAAAGATGTGCTAATAGATGAATGTCTGATCCTCACGGGAACTTCCCTGGCTTTAAAAGATCCTAGTTGCAAAATTTCTACCTCAGAGACCACTCTGTGAGCTCATCACCCTCGCTGAGGTTTTCCTCATACGGAGAACTCATACTGCCACGGTTAAGTCTTCCTCGTACCTAATTTCCATCTGCCCATCCACACCAGTTCATCAGTGTGCAGGGAACCCACCTGTCCCTTCAGCACTGGGCAGCCTGCTTTGAGAGAAAGCTCTGCCAAACCACCGCCTCCCAGCTCTGCAGCACTTCCCTCTCCTGAAGCAGGACAACGGCAACCTGGAACACTCAATAGAAATAAAAAAAAGTTTCTATGGACAGCAGGCTGGGTTTGATGAGCTCTTTTGGAAGGGAATGCAAAGAAAAGGTTCACCAGCTTGCAACAAGGTCGTAATATGGAGCTGATGTGGTGTACAGAAATGCGTACGGTTTCCACCCTAAGAAAATCTTTCTCCAAGAACAGGACAGAGGAGCTTTTCTCCTTAGAATTAATCTCTCCAATAAATGCAGCATCGTGGGGGATTTGTCATCTCCTAGAACAGAAAAGAAATCTAGGTAATTGGAGCAAATCTAGCTGTCACCTGGCCAAACAAAACACAATCCATTCACCAACTGCAGCATCACAATACTTGGTCACCAAACGGCATCTCAGAGCTCACAAGTAGCATAAAACATCTCACATCATCCCTTAAAAAACCCTACACATTTAAAGGAAAAGATTTCTCACAACATGTTCTGAACAAGCCCAATGACACCTGCTAGTGGGAGGAGGTCTGAGCCAAGCTGCCAGGTAAAAGCAGCTCGTGTCTCTGGCTGCGGAGCGCAGCGGGAAGCTGACGGAGCGCCTGGCTGCCCGCGTGTGCCGCACAGTTGCTGGGGTGGGTCTGTCCGACCATGCATCCAAACGGGCTAATGCTCCCCTTCCCAGCCTGATTGGTCAATTTGGGTGACATATTTTGGGCATCTCTGCTTACTCAGTGACTGCAACTTGTACCCCGTCCACAAATCCCCATCTGCAGCTACAGATGGCCCTTTTTTTTCCCTTCCTCCCTTCTCCATTGTGTGGAACAGCTCTTGGAGGCTGCAGAACAGAGGCAGGGATGCAGGGTTGCCGTGCTCTGCCACACAAGCCAGACAGACATTAAATTCAACACAAGTAAGGAAACCCCAATTCTGAACCTGCAAACTGTCCACTGTGCAGCCAAAAGTCCCTTTCTCCAGGTCTGGCTCGCACACAAAGCACAGCCCAAGAGCAGCAGTTAAACACGGCTGTAGGACAAACTAGGAAAAAATCCTGCTGAGTTTTTGACTCTGCAAATTTGATTCTTCTTTTAGAGTTTAATATACTTTATGCCAGACTTTGGAAAATATTCTCTTCTTCTGCACCTCATGAGGAACAATAACACTTACCCCAACCTGGGAATAGTTCCAAAGCCTGGAAGATCTGGTAAAATGCCACGAAGAAATCCACTTTTATTTGTGTTGCAGAATCCTATCTGTCTTTCCTCATGTTGCCTCATTCCTAACTCTTCCTTTTCTACTTCACTGCTAAGTAATGACATGAGATGAAAAACACCTGTTTCACCACTCTTTCAGTCTCATGTCTGTTAACCTCTAGTGAAACTGAGACCAGGGGAAATGAGTTAAACAGCAGGGATTAAAGACACAAATGTTCACACATACACTCACCTCTTTCCAACTGCCTGTGCTGCAAGGAGGAGGTAATTTACCTGTACAATGCTACCTAGTGCTGGGCTGCTGGTGCTGCCAACCAAACTGTTGTCAAGCCCCGGGGCTTTCGTCTAGGAATGTATTTGTTGTTATTCTTTTGCCTAGGAGTGTAATTGTGGTTATTTTTCATGGTTATCATCACTGTTACCTTCAAAGCAAACAAGCAAGGCCGCAGAGCCTAACCATGCTCCACTTCTGTAAGAATTACAAGTGCTTTTACACTTCGGCTGAGGCAAAGCAAAGCCTTGTCCTCCTCCCTACGTTGTTCAAGTGCCTCGCCTGTATTTCAGTCCTTTACACTACAAATATATCTATTTCCTTTTTTTCCTTTTTTTTACTGAGCCTGTGTATTGTAAAGTCCTGTGCTTGTAGAGGCCCACCTTGAGCATCCTTAGTGACATTTATTTTACATTACTCCTAGTCTGAAAACACATTTCATGTGATATTTTGCCAGCTGGGCCCAAAACTATTAATCCATTTTTTAAATGCAGACCATTTTGTTTTTAATCACACACTTCTATTTTGAGTTGGGTGCACTGTAATCCATGGAGTTCTGTAATTTTCCACTTCATTTATTTTGGATTTAATGAGCTGGTAATAATGTATATTTCCAACTGAAATGACTGCCTGAAATGTGGAGCAGAAAGTCACAAACTTGGGCAGGGAACGTTGCTGCCTGAAGTTTTATGGAAATAAATTGAGCAACATTAAGACATGGAAGCTATAACAGAGTGAAAGCCACGGTTAGGTGCTGATTTTCTGTTTTCGGTAGTTTTTAAAAAATGTTTTTAGTGCTAACTGTTGTGTTAGGCTGAAGAAGTCTTGGTGCATCTCTGGACAGCATCAGTTAGAGCTGTGATTTTTTAACTGCAGAAGGGAAATGCCCTCCTCATTAGAGCTTTAGGGCTAATTTCCATTGCAGTCAGCCCAGGAACACTCGGATGATCCACCTCCCAAATGAGGCTCCTATCCTCCACTTGGGCAGCTAGGCCGGGGGGGGCGATATCAAAAATCTCTGAGCAACCAGAAGCTTTGAAAGGTGCTTGAAAATTAGACCACTTAATTAGATGTACGAATACAGGGCGTTGTTTTGTACCTTGAAGTGCATTCTTTGATGGCTCCCAGATGCAAAGCACTTTTCCTCTGCTCCACATGAGCAGGTATTTCATGCTAAGCAACAGCAACCAGAAGGTTCACCTGTTAAACGCATGTTCGTGTCCGATGTGTATTCTTCTGGGTGTGTATGCTCCCTCTGGGCATGGACAAAGGACACTATAATGTCGTCATACCTACAAAATCCTTTTTGGTTTGCCACCGATGGCAAGGATCAGACGTGTACAAAGTAGCCTTGCTCCATGTGAAAACAGATGGGGCTTTCATCTTGGTTAATTTTAAAGTAATCCCGAAAGTTGCATCTTCTTGCATAGGAGCTCTTTAAATACAGCAATAGGTCCATCACCCCAGCTCTCCGTGGCTGGTCAGTGCCACGGAGTGCCAGCGCAGAGGCAGTACTTCCAGCAGCCATCTTAGACACACATTTGTACGCTTAGCAGGCACAAGCCAAACGTTGTGTTTGGCATGGCAATCCCAGGCACGATCTAGCCCGGCCAGGATGTGTCATCTAGAGCTCAAGAGGAAACTTGGCAAAAAAACCCTAGGCTGTCTCTTTAATGGCAAAACTGCTTTTAAAGATGATATTTAAAATACTAGTTTAAATGCTACATTCACAGTCCTGTTCTGCAAACTGTAAACAAAAGCTGATTACCCGAAGACATTTTCCTCTGTAATTAGGTTCACTCCTCAGTTTGAAAAAGCCCCATACAACTTGTAAGGAAAAACAGTCATGTGGTATAAATCCCCTGCTCTCCTCAGAGCCTCTGAATAATGTGACTGTGCTAATTGGTACCCATTAGGGCAGGAATCAGAATCCCACTGCCCCAAACACGCTGCCTTTTCCCGATAATTACAGTGCTGGCAAACACCCCCCCAACAATTTCGGGGCTAATCACAGTGAACCCTGTATATAGTGTGATGCTGCATTATTCAAAAAGGTAATGAAATTCCAGGAAACATCAGATGCAGCAGGTACATGAAGATAATTTTGTTTTTATAACCAATTTCAGTCAGATAAATACTAGAATCCTTTCCAATTTTCCCCCCATGAAACTAAAGTGTCACTGAGATTTACAGCCCCCTCAAGTTCTCTTTTCAGAGGAACATTCATTTACATAAACAGATAATCCCAGATAAAAATTTCCATTAGACAAAGGTGAAATGGATCAATTTTCTCTGCCAAGACAAATCTTAAATCTTGAACAGATAGGGTCATTATTACACCAGGCCCATTTCAGAAATAATGTATTAAAAAAAAAAATCAGCCGATAGCAGCCATTTCCAGCTTTCCAATTATCTTTAAGAAAAGCTTATTCTGTGGACAATAAAGCACATTACTGCACAATATGATACAGTCCATAAAGATCACAATGTTTTATGAAAGGTTAAAGAAAGCTCAGCACATTTAGGGGAATGTCATAACCCACAAAGTCTTTCAAGACTTAACCAGATCCCCGCGCAGGCCATGCCAGCGCTGTGCTGCGCGTGCGGCGCTGCCCTCCCGCTATCGCGGCGGCGCTTCCCGGGGGCACCTGGAGACTGGGGGTTCACGTGCCAATGGACCTCCGTGCAACGGAGGGCCTGCCACAGCTCCTCTTCCCCCGGGAGGAAGCGAATTACCTGTCCCTTCTCAGCGTGCTGGGGAGGAGGAGATCGTTGCCCATGACACTTACCGCACACACGGGGTCCCTCTGCCCCTGTCCTCCTGACCAAAGGGCTCTTCTCAGCCCGCAGGAACACCTGGCACACAGAGAAACATGGAATGAGGTCACTGTGCTGCCTCTTCCCGCTCCACCTCCACCCCAGGCTGGGTTGGGCACTAACGGGGCAGAGGCAGAACCCCAGCCTGTCCTCCCCACCACAGGCCCCTGCTCCCCACCACCTGCTGTGGCCGTCCCTGCAATGCCAGAGCGGAGCATCCAGCTCTGCAGCTCTCCCCCAGCCCCAAGCTCCAGGGGGAAGGCCGGGCAGCTGGGGCAGGAATAGCCTCCCATGGCAGGTAAGCCACGCTGCTCTCCAGTGCCACACAAGTTTGTCAGGCCCCTGGGAATGGAGTTTATGAGGGGTGACAGCAGCAAGGAGAAGGTGCCAGAAATCACTGCCTAATAGACACAGCAGTCAAAGCAAAACAAGCAGCAACTTACCAGACTCGATTTTTCATCTAAGAGGAATCAGATTTATTTGCCATTTAACTAACTGCTCCTTACAGACATCACAGGAGGAACAGGGAGAGGAGCGGTATGGGAGTGAGTGACGCGTGGCTAGTGTCAGGAAACAAGATCCCATCACAAGAGATAACCTGCAGGAAGGCTTTATCCTGCTCGATGCCAAATCCCCTCCTGCAGATCCCTAAGCCTGCTGAGGAGTGCAGGTGATAAGGCTGCACAAATCCCTGTGAGAGTTTTAGGCACCACAGGAACTTCAGACCTGGGGATGTGCTGTCACTTGCTCTGAAGTATGAGAAATAGGAATTACCTGAAACAGAAATGGACACTAAAAGGCACATCTGGACATGCCTTTCCAAAGCCTTACCCTACTCCACAGCATCAGGCAAAGTTATTTTCACTCCTTTGCTAGGAGCACCACAAGACCACCAGGTGAACCCAACAGTCTCCCGAGTGAGGAGCTGGTTCAGTGACTTTGTCTGCGGTGTTTTAATTCCTTTGTTGTGATGGACCTTCTGGACTGAAAAGCCCAGTGGGACAGAGGCTGCTTGGTGTCATTTACCCTTCCAGCAGCCAGCACCCAGGACCTCTGGGTTCTCTTCTTCCTGGCCATCACCAATAGGTAATGCTAAAACTATGGAATAACAGCAACTCATTCCTCTGTGGAAGGGAGGCCACCATCTATCTAAGTGCAAAAAAGACGAGAAACTGCACAAGCAATTTTCTAACTTCTCTTCAAGGGTCTTCTGGTTCAGCTGCCAAAACCAGAGCTATACCAAATCTGAAAAGTCTAATGATATGGAATCTCTATTTGCTGATAAAACAAATCACCACGTGGGCGGCCATGAAAAGTTCCTTCCTGCCTTGCTGGAAATGTGAGTACCCTTTAGTGACACCAGAAGAAAAAACCTGACAGGACACAGCTGAGCTATTGGACTGTTCACTACAGCTCTATCAGCTCACCAGAGAGCTGGCAGCACCAGTGCTGGATGGAACTGTGCAGGCTGCAAAGGATTAACACCACCCCGGTACCAGTTCTTGTCAGATTTTTCAAGCCATGTTTGTGCTTCTATTTCTGTCCTACAGGAGCATGACAGAAAGCCTGCTGTCACCTTCTACAGCTTGAAACTCTTTGTAAACTATTAAAAGAATGACTTTGTGCAGAATTCCTGAAGGACTACTGGAATTTTAACCAATACCTTTGGTTTGAAAAAAGGGGATTTTCTGTAAAGTAAATAAAGGCCCCAGTGCCAAACTTAAATTAAAAATAATCACAAAAACCACATCTGCTTTATCCCACCCCAAACAGCAAAGAGCCCATAAATGACAACATTTGTTTTCAACTTTATAAACTCTCTTATCCCATGTGTAAGTAAAGGAACACCACAACTCACAGAGGAGGCCAGAAAGAACAACAAAGGGCAGAAGCTCACGTCTATCAGCTCTCTCTTTCAGACACACACAAACACTCACATTTCACTCTCTGTGGTGGATAAGAGGTGTGACATTTTCAAGAGGGACACTGTTTGACTTGCTAGTAGGTTTAGGCTGTGGGGAAAAGATCTCCAGCAGGCTATGTGATTTACTGATCACTGCACAGAAGTGACTGTGCAGGAGGGACTTGGGTTGCCCAAAGAGGGATCACTGGATCACCTTTCAACTTGAGACTTGGTCCCAAACACATAGATAAAACAAGATAACTGCTGCAACCCAGAAAAAAAATCAAACAACCCAAGCAGGCTTTTCCTACGAACCAAGACAACTGTGGTAGATCATGTTGGGGTCTCATCTGCCCCATTGTGCAATCTTTCAGCTGAATTTTGAGTAGTTAAGGATGTAGAAATCACAGGGAAAAAAAAAATAAGGTTGATGTTCAAAAGCATCAGGCTATGTGATTAAAGCTGTCAGGCACAGCAATCAGCATGGCTTCAATACACAGAACTTGCAGCTCACTAGAAGACAGTACGTGGCTGATTTCATAATTTTATTAAATTGCTTTAATTTTGAGCTGAGAAAATCTTCCAAGTAGAGCCATACTTCCTTTAACCGCTACTGGAAACTTTTTAGATGTGTGGAAATACTTACTATTGCCATCACTGGCATATCAGTCATAACATCTAATGGTGTGGAGATTGTTGCCTTATGAAATTCACAGCTGGGTAGCTACATGGCTCAAGGCTAAAACCTATTTTAAAATCCAGTATTTTAGGAGGGAGAATGTTTATTAAAACATTTTGCCCATTAAAAATATATGACATATCATCGGTCATTCCATGTGATGCGGTGCCAGCCCTTTTTTAGGCAGTCCACTTGGGATGACTGCTGAAAACCTGGCAAGCCTGTTTGACAAGTCTACATCCTCGTAACTTACTAGTCCATCAAAAAAACCACAAACAAACAAACAAACAAACAAAACCCCCTCAAACAAAAATCCCCCAAAAAGCATTCCAGGAGCCTGAAAGAAACTCACCAGTGCCCCTGACGTGGCGTGCCCAGAACTCGCTCACACACAGAGCCACAGTTGGTCTCTTCACGCTGACAGTCACACACTGACATGCTTGCTTGATCTCCTCATGGCACAAGTTACACTGAAATAATAATGAGGCTGCGGGTTTTTTGTTGGGTTTTTTTGTGGGTTTTTGTTTTGGGGTGTTTTTTAAATGAAATGTGGTGAAGAGAGAAATGTTGATAAATATTCTTTCAGCAACTCCACGGGCATTTGGCATCCACTTCCATGAGCTGATGCATGTCTTAACCTGGAGAACACAAGGATGAATACTTTGAGGCTTAACAAAACCCCAAGATTGCTGTCTCTTTGACCATTCCCCCTCCTGCACTGTGTAAGGAGAGACGCTGGTACTGCACAGGAAGGATGCCCCTTGTCCTGGGTGAAACTCCCTCCCCAGCGAGCACTCCCACTGAAGTCAGTGAGATCACCCACGGAGGGACCGACGGCCAGCGTGAGTGACCGAGTTCCCCATCTGATCCCACCTCAGAAACAGCTGGCACATCAATCGTTAATTGAGAGAATTATCTGAAAAGCTCTGACAAAGTTGAAAGGACTTGGATACGGAGAGATGGATGTGCAGTCAAGGTCATCTGTTCTCCTGGGCTGTCGCTGCCCATCCTGCAGCTCCCTCTCACGCCGGCTGGCAGCAGCAGGTCTCTCCACGATCTGAGGAACACCGCAGCCCTTCCCAGCTGCCTGCAAGACACGCTTCTCTTGGGATTTTGCCTCCTGCAGCATCATGACCGACGAGGCCAGGTAGGAACAAAGAGGTCTCTCTTCCCAAACCACTGACACCGTTTCTGGATAGCCAAGGAGGTGAGGGTGAGGGCAGACCGGGCTGCCTGAACACAAGCAGGATGGCAGGTCCTCAGATGTGAGGTGTCAGCCATGTTCAGTGTGGTCTTTGTGCCAGCCAGACTTCTCACAGGTGGCAGAGTTACTTGTTCTTCCTGCTTGATGCACAGAAGAGAGGGCCAAGCAGAGAGCTACAGCTGTTAAAGTCACTTTCCTACCGCAGGAGAGGTTCCCCTGGGAAGTTAACCCAATCATGTCCTGTGATCCCAAGAAAAGACAACCCGTCCAGTATGTCCTGGTTCTGGTTGACCCCAGCTGAGCCTTTGCTTTGGACTAACTCTCCAGCAAAAAGAACACCCATGTTTTATACTTGAAACAAAAATGTCACCACTGCTAACAACCAGGAAAATAACCCTGACCTCACTGCACATCCCCTTGCAGGACAAAGCATGGATACTGTTATTCATACTTGTACTGTACAAATGTTCCCAAAATGTCAGTCTTCTCTAATGACCCTAGAGAGACTGAAAATTAAAGTGCAGTTCTGGGCTGGGAAGGGACTCTATTAAAAAGAGACAGACCGAGAGAGCCCGTGGCCATTGCCCATAGCTGCTCCGAGCTGCCTTCCAAGTTCTATATATTAACTAAGCCTATGCACCAAAGCCATGTTTTTAACTACTGTCAGCACTGCGGAGTCACTCCAGCAGCAATCGAGCAAGCTGTTCTGCCTCATGCCTCATCACCATTTCTCACACTCTGCATCAAAGCACCAACATTAGCAAATTCAGCTGCCCTTCAAACTCCCAGCTCCAGTCAGGAGGAAGCATCTGCGGCCATTCAGCTCCTTGCAAGGCTGCCGAAAAAAGTCCCAGCTTGCCAGGAATACCCAGCGTAGCCAAGCCCGACGGCTCTCCGTGACACATGGCCCTAGGACAGGCAAGGGAGCTGCGAACAGCTCCACATCCCCACGCTGCTCTTGGATTCCCACTCCAAACCCCTCCCCGGCAGCACGGATCATCTGCAGGCTTTCAGGAGTCACTCCTGCCATTCAGCACGTCGGCGGGAATCAGATCTCAGTGGGGGAAGAGCACACTTCACATGTTGGTACGATCACTTCCCAGTGACACAGCACAGGCTGACACAACTGCGGCTCCAGCACTGTGTCTTCTGCAGAGCGCAAAGCTTTCATTCCAGCAGTCACTCCGACAGCAGAACACCGTCAGAAGGCATCCATCAGCTTAGAAGACTGTAGGAAAACGGGAAACAGAATCAAGACGGGCTTTGGGCAAGAGTAGCAGAATTCTAACTCCTCACGGCTCAGTGTACACAGCACAGACAGGGAGTTCAATCACTGCCTCGTTTTTCCCAGAACACTGGGTTACTGTCATTCCAAGGTCGCAGAGAAAGGAGGAGCAGAAGCAGAACAGAATTCTCAAGGCTGGTCAAATCCAAGTGCTCTGCAGCCACTCGTGGGACACGCTGGTGAGTTTTGTACGACTGATGAGATACGGTACACAGCATGGTTTGTGAAAGGAAATGGCAAAGAGGATGCAACTGGAGAACAGAGGAAAATTCCAACAGATGCTTCTAAGACTGGGAAATAATCTTCTGTGGACCTTGCTTAATGTTTGACATCTTAAAAAAAATCAACACATTAGCTTCAATATGTGGAATTAATAGATGAAATGGTCAAATAATTTGATGAAAAAGGGGAAAAATTAGGTAGGAAAGCAGGTCACCGATTCCCTTCCCTCTCTTCTCTGCAGAGAATTTTTAGTCCAAATAATAGCTGAAAAGCATTCCAGGTCTCCCAGGCCCACATGGAGATGGGACTGGGGAATCTACTAGCATGAAAAGTAGGCAAACACAAGACATCACAAAATAAGGGATTGAAAACCAGTGCAGGACTTGTTACACTGTACTTGGTTCTTCACCGGCATCCCAGCACTTCCTAATACACGGCCTCCTCCTTGGCACTTTGAAGTCTCCATGACTTAATGAAGCTAGACAGAGAATGAGGATTACAGAGGGAAGATCTTCTGTGTATCTTCAGAAGATCATGGAATTCCAATTTGAGCAATCGAAACAACTGAGGGAAACCTATCTGAAGACAAACTAAGTAGCAAGGGAAAAACCCCAATCTGGCAGGCAGGCAGGCAACAATATCCACAGTGCAGTGAGCCAAACAGGACAATAATTTCCTCCCCATTTCCTGGATCTTTCTGGAGCATTTTGGGAGGCAAGGCAAACCTTCATTTTGATATCACCAATTCTGAAACTATACCACTGCTGCTTAGCAGAGATTGTGGCATTTAGCAACACAGACAGGAAAAAAAACATGATTTGCATGTGTTCATCTTGGCAGATGACGAAAAAGCAAGCCAAAAGGAAGTGCAGTGAGATGATCCCAAATGCCAATACCCAGATCGTGTTTGGGATTAAAGCAGTGCTTCATAGATCAGATTAAAGAGCACACTAAAAGTTTGGAAGGAATTTTGGAAAAGGTCCAATTGATTTCAGCATAGAACTCCTCATCAGAACCAAATGAGAACGTGTGTCTGTGGTCCTACTTACAACAGCATTCAAATACCTGGAGATATCCATCAGTAGCAGTGAGGCTTTACAGCAAAACCCACAGGATGACTTTAGAGAAAGGCTGCTCTAAGTGCTTTAGAAGCACAATCCCCTTTGGTCTATTTGCTGTCAGACTCCAACCAGGTGAGGGGAGCCTCGGACTTTCAGAGGAATAGTCTGGTTCTTTCTTTAGCAAAGTCCCAGACCCACATACTTCGCCAAAATTACCTTATGGACCAAAGCTGTCCACAATTTCTGGAGTTTCACCCTCATAATAAATACATCAACTAAATTTATCCCAACTAGAGAAGCAAAACCTCTCTAGTCAAAATAATTGGTCTCGAAATGCCTTCTGTTGTGGCATGAATTCCAGCCATGATAAAGTTGTATAGGCAGGCAGGAGTTAGAGAGACCTTTAAATATGAAAAACAAAAAACCCAAATCCGATGCACCTAAAATTCAGGACTCTGCAGAAAGGACTTTTTTTCTTCTACCAATTTCACTGGAAGCAGACTGTTGTGCTAGGAAACACCACCCCACACGATTAAGAATCTTTCGAAAGCAGCTTCTCTCTTTCCCTGAAAATCCCTTAAGTTCTCAAAAAAATTCCTTTATTGTCCTCATACCACTTCCACCTTCAGAACGTATCCAGAAAAAAGCCATTTGTGAGTTACTTCCAGTTCTTTCAGTTCAGGACTCTCATGCTGCACAATTGTTCGTGCGCATCTGCTTAACGTGGAGGGAAAAGATGTTGCTGAATTGGGAGCAGAACAGTGGGCTGGGCAGGAGAGGTGCCTTCTGCATTGTGTGCACAGGGCTGTTCTGCTGACTGCAAGGGCTCACACAGCAGGAAAAAACCCAAATGCCATCCCTGCTCTTGCTATTGGCAGCTGTTCTCTTATCACCAAAGAGAGTTTATCGCACCACTGACAGATGCTGAGATTCAGAAGCCGGAGCAGAAAGCCAAAGGGATTGAATCAAAAAACAAAAAGGCTCTCCCCCCTCAACAAAAAAAAAAAAAAAAAAAAAAAGAGGAAGAGGGAAGGAAGAGCCCTACCAAACCAAGTCACTTCAGTGCACACATCACATGGCATCTCTCCACGGGGAGAGGAAAGAGAGCCGAGCCCCCACGCACATGTCAGCAGGTCTGTCTGGGGCACTCGTGGAAGCTGCTTGGTGCTAAACCAAGGAGCTGCAGGAAACCATGGAGAACTTGGCCACAAAATTCCTAGTGGGGACAGGGGGAGGAGAGAAGACCTTCAGGGAAGAGGACCTTGAAATCAAGCTTTCTTGGTATTAAAGTCATTATCGAACACAAGGTACTTGCATTCGTAGTGTTCTCTCATGAAGGGAATTGGTGGATCAGAGGTGTCCTGAGATTTCTATTGTTGCGCACGCACACACGCACACACGCACACACGAAGGATCTCTTTCTCTTTCAAAGCTTCTTTGACTCCCACAAGGCTACAAATCTTAGTTTCTTTTATGTGACTCCACTGCGTACCAACATCCAGGAATCCATCGCACAGCTGCTGTGGCTACTTCCAAGAACTGGAGACAGGATTCCTATGTTGTACACGACAAGGGGCTTTAATATCTCCCCTCCCGATGTCACACACGGCCCAGTGCACACGGACACTCCATGCACACAAACATGGTCTCTGTGTCCATAGACAGTGCCTATACTTCCTCCACAAGTTTTGCCAAATTGCTGCACACAGCATTCCAATATATCCCTCCTGCTTCCTGTCCCCAGGGAAAACACAGTTGTGTTTATCACAGGCCAAGAAACCCTGAGCTATCCACCAACACTGCTGTAGGCACAATGCAAAGGAAGACATGCAGTGCCTTCCATCAATGTTCCCAGATGCATTTTCCTAACTAAGGCAGCCTGATAAAAGACTTAATTCCTGGGCACTGATCTGTCATTCTGGAAAACTCAGCGCATGCTGAATTCTCCCATAACAGCAGATTCCAACAGTGGGCAAAGGAGTCCCAGAGCACCTCGCACTTCCTTACTTAAAACGCGGAAAGCCCCCAAACAAAACTCGGGAGGAGGCATTTTGCCGGGCACTTCAGAAGAGGATCAAACTGGAAGCCACGGCAACTTTGGGAACACCAGCACCGCCCCGATGCGCACTGCTAGGGGCCTGCAAGGCCTGGCCCCGCCGGGGTGAGCCCCGAGTACTGTGGAATGAGGATGAGGATAACGAGGCAGCTGGCGGGAGGTAGGCCCAGGTGCGGCGGCCGGACGGGCGGTAGCGTGGAGCAAGGCTGACACCTGCAGGGAGAGCTGCGCATGACGGGGAGGATGCCCCGACCCCCGCCTGCCTCGGGTCCTCCTGTCCCCCACCTCCTCCCGCCCCGCAGCACGGCAGGGAGGAGCCAGCTACAGATAAAGAAAGCAGAGGCGGAAGAAACAGTTTCAGTGCCTCAAAAATCAGCACCGCGAGTATTTTCACCCTTTCAGTTTTAAAATTGAACCACTTTGGGGGTTGCTTACATTCTGCCATCAACATTTGAGATATTTGGTTGGGATCATTGTTCTTCCCCCGGCTGCTCACTGGAAAACCAGAGCATAAATGCAGCAGGGCACAAACAGATCCTGTCGGATCTCACACAGTCCGATCAGGTTTCCTCACCAGCTCGGCTCTAGGTTTCTAGTGGCAGAGTCCCACACTTCTTGTTCCCTAAGTAATTTAAATGTGGTGCAGACACACAGTAGCAGCTCGAGCTGGTGCCTCGGGAAGGTCCCGGGACGAAGGATTCCCCGGGCGTTCGTAACCTCTCAGGCTGAGCCCCCAGGGTCTGGGAGCTTCCTGCTGAGCCATCGGCTCTTGCTGTGTCTCGGCGTGCCTGGTCACCCGCCCAGAGCCGCAGAGCCCCGAGCCCTTGGTCACGCACAGGGCCAGGTCACGGCTCCCTGCCGGGGGCTCCGGCCATTCCTCCACCCTGGGCACAACCTGCAGCTGCCTCCTGACCTACGTGCTCTCAATGTGCTCCTCGGCAGGCAGGGAGCGCGAACACAGACAGTTCGGCTCCTGGGTGACCTCCTCAGCCACCTCTCTGAATGCCTTCCCTACCTCTATCTGCACAGCTGACTCCAGTCCCAACAGAAAAGTATGAAACCTCTCAAGCGTATTCATCTTTCCTCCCAATTAATCTTATCTGCCAGTAAAATTTGGGATCCAGTGTAGGAATTAGGGCAAGCTACTTTCTTACTCAAGAAGGGTCAATTTAGGTCAAAGCTACCTTGCACAGATGGCTAATTTCAATCCCTTACAAATACAACACAATTGTTCAATAAGCTCAAAATAAATAGCGTAAGTAATTAATTTAAAGCTGCCCTAATTGTTTCTCAATTTTGCCTATTAATTTAACCTATAACACTCCTCCTATCGAAGCTTCAAAGCTCTAACTTAGCAGCCAATTAAAGCTTCTTTAGAAAAAAAAAGTGCTGTCAGCGCCGATTTCTTCTGACTGAACCCCTTGAAGCACTTGGGAATTCATTTAAATTGCACCGGGCTTAAAACCAAAGTGCTTTTTCCAGGTATAATGTTCTCAGTAAGCTAATGAGACAATGGACAATTAAGATTAATTAAGGTTTTTAACTTGGTAGCAACGTTCTGATCGCCATTTGGCTTGACGAAAGTGGTTTGACACAGGAGCAAACAAGAAATCCCTGGGTCTATCAGCAGGAGCTGGCAGAGTGCACACAGTTTTCCCTCTGAGTTTTCAGCTCACTGACATCCGGGGCTCTCCGCCTGCCACAACAGCTACGGCAGAGCATCTCCCGGCAGAATGTGTTTTCTCTCTGTTTCTTTCCTAAATTAGTCTTATTAACTTCATTAGTAGCAATCTTAGGTGAAGGCAAAATCCTGAACCAGAGAAGCAGCACGGAACAGAAAAGAGAAACTAAGTAAAACGGGCATCGACCATTCTGGGTCAGGCTCCAAAAACATCCCGGGGAAGTTGAAACACAAGCAAGTATATTAAAGCTAAGCCTGCTCAAATATAATTGTGAACAGGATTCCTCTGGGAAACTCCAAGGTCCTGGGGTTACATGAGGGCAAAAAGGTGCCCAGTGCACAGAGCAGCTGAGCAGGAGGGAGGGGAAGCTGCCAGCAGGTCTGCAGGGGCAGGAGCCACAGCGCTCTCGGGACACTGACACGAAGAAATCTCAGTGATTGGTACAAATATTCGAGAGCTGCTGCTGACAAAATCCAACTTAATTTGGGGAACCAAACAGTGTAACACAAAACTGGGGGTGACACAGCACAGCTGGTTCTGTTGAACACCTGGCCTTGATTGTAAGTGTGGATTTTAAACTCCCATCATCCCCATCTTTTACTTCACATTACACATCTCTGCCATGGGAAAACCCCCCACACTCCTCACACCGTTTGGTTTAATGAGACCAAAGACCTTTGCAGAGGCCTGCCCCACACATGACTGGCAGGGAGGGCCAGGTGAACCAGGATTACTCTGGGGCACACTTGTCTGCAACTTTGAAACCAAAAGTCTTGTCATATCTAGGGAATTACTGCTTTTCCCCCGACTCTTTTTTTTTTCTTTTTTTTCTTTTTTTTTTTTTTTTTTTTTTTTTTTTTTTTTAATTTTTAAATTTTTTTATTAGCAAAAAAACCATTAAAGCAGCTGGTAAACAACCTACAACTTTTCTTACTGAGGCAATGCAAACCTTTGGAAGAGTCTTCCTCACTACTAAGACTTTTTCGGTACTTCGTAGGGTACCCAGGGAAACCCCCAAAATGCAAAATGCTAGTTATCGTGATCTCAATTAACCAGAGATCGCTCTTGCACAGTGCAATTGCAATTCCCACTAGGAATGACAGCCCTCAGTATTGTTCGACCTGACAGGTGTGTTCCTGGCCTCCCTCACTGAGGTTTGCAGCCTCGGTCCTACCTGAGAGGAACGGCTGACCGGCCCAAAGGCACGTCTCTGTTGTTTTGGGGAGCTGAAGGGTCCGGGGGGCTCCCGGGGTTCAGAGGTTCTGAGGAGTCCTGGAGGGTCCCGGAAGGTCTGAAGAGTCTGAGGCACCCCAGGGGTCTGAGGAGTCCAAGGTACCTCAGGGGGTCCTGGGAGTCTGAGGGATCCTGAAGGGACTGAGGGGCCCCAGGGTATCCCAGAGGGTCATGAAGGTCTGAGAGCTCTGAGGGGCCCCGGGAGTCTGAGATGCCCTGGGGGGTCCTGGCAGGTCTGAGGGATTTGAGGGGTCCTGGCAGGTCTGAGGGATCCTGGAAATCTGAGAGGTCTGAGGCACCCCAGGAGTCTGAGGAGTCCAAGGCACCTCAGGGGGTCCCGGACGTCTGAGGGCTCTGAGGTGCCCTGGGTGGGTCCCAAAGGTCTGAGGCACTCTGAGGAGTCCTGGAGGTCTGAGGAGTCTGAGGCACCTCGGGGGATCCCGGCGGGTCTGAGGGCTCTGAGGGGCCCCGGGGGGTTCGGGAAGGTCTGAGGGGTCCCAGAGGTCTGAGGGCTGTGAGGCGCCGCGGGCGATCCCACAGGTCTGAGGGCTCTGAGGGGTCCCAGGCGATCCCAGAGGTCTGAGGGCTCTGGGGGGTCCCGGGCGATCCCAGAGGTCTGAGGGCTCTGAGGGGTCCCAGAGGTCTGAGGACTCTGAGGGGTCCCGGGCGATCCCAGAGGTCTGAGGGCTCTGAGGGGTGCAGGGAGTCTGAGGGCTCTGAGGGTCCCGGGCGACCCCAGAGGTCTGAGGGTTCTGAGGGGTCCCGGGCGACCCCAGAGTTCTGAGGGCTCTGAGGGGTCCCGGGCGATCCCAGAGGTCTGAGGGCTCTGAGGGGTCCCGGGCGGCCCCAGAGGGCTGAGGGCTCTGAGGGGTCCCGGGCGCTCCCGGAGGTCTGAGGGCTCTGAGGGGTCCCGGGAGTCTGAGGAACCCGGGGGGCTGCGGCGGCTCTGAGACCTGTGCGGAGTCCTGGAGATCTGAGGAGCCCAAGGCGCCCTGAGGGGTCCTGAGGGAAATGTGAGAGGACGCGGCGGCTCTGAGGGCTGAGGCGCCCCTGCGGCGGCTCTCGGGCGCCCCCTTGCGGTCATTGCCGGCACAGCACGAGGCGGAGCCGCGCGGTGACGCAATCGGCGCGCGCCACGCGGTGACATCATCACGGCCGTTCCCGGCGCCGCTCCCGGTGCCGCTCCCAATCCCAATCCCGATCCCGATCCCGATCCCGATCCCGGCCTCTGGCCCGTGAGGGCGGCTTGGGGCGGTCCGATGCGGCGGTGGGCAGGATGCACCAGAAGCTGCTGCGCAGCGCGCACTACATCGAGCTGGGCAGTTACCAGTACTGGCCGGTGCTGGTGCCCCGCGGCATCCGGCTCTACACGTACGAGCAGATCCCGGTGTTCCTGAAGGACAACCCCTACATCACCGATGGATACCGCGCCTACCTGCCCTCCCGCCTCTGCATCAAGAGGTGAGCGCGCCCCGCGGGCCCGGGCCTCCCCCGCCCCCGCCGCCGCTCACCGCCTGCCCCGCCTTGTGTCTCCTCTCCCTCAGCCTCTTCATCCTCTCCAACGAGACCGTCAACATCTGGAGCCACCTGCTCGGCTTCCTGCTCTTCTTCACGCTGGGCATCTACGACCTGACGGCCGTGCTGCCGGCGGCCGGCGCCTCCCGCGAGGACTTCGTCATCTGCTCCGTCTGCCTCTTCTGCTTCCAGGTAGGCGCCGGCCCCAGGGCAGCGCTGAACCCCTCCCGCTGTGCGGGCTCGGGTCACTCCGGGGACAGCGCGGTTTGAGCGGCATCGGGTAAAAGCCGCTGTGGTGGGGTCGGGTTTGACCTGGAATATGCTGGGGAAAACTGAACACAGCTGGCACAGGAGGGAGTCAGTGGTAAACCAAGTGCGTTGTCCAGGCCGTGTCTCAGAGCTTCCGCAGCTTGAGGGGGGCCCGACGTGGCTCCAGACGGCACCAGGTGCTGCTGGAAAGGGCCAAGCACCGGAGCACGGAGATCAGCCGTGGCCTGATGGTCGGGAAGGGCAGGAGGGCTGGTGGCCTCGCTTCTTACTTGTCAGATGAATCTGTTTCCACAGCAGACTTCAGGTGTGTCTCGAATGGGCCACTGCAGCTCCTGTGAAGTACACTGTCCTTGCAAGGGCACAGAGAGCTGAAGGCACCGTTTGTGCTCTCTGCAGGGTACAGGATGCCTCTGTACAGCCACAAGTGGGGAAAACTCCCTCACTGGCTGGGAGAGCACTGGTCTAGTGCTCCTCCCTGCTCCTGCAGAAGGTCACAGAGAACCAAACACTTCTCAGGGAAAAGATTTTAAGCCAGCCTAGGAACAAACAAGCAGCCTGTGCCTAAGAGTTAAATTTCTGTGTGTTCCCTCGGTAAAGGCACACAGTGGGTGCTGGGCAGCCAGGGCAGCTTTGGGCTTTGGGCTGTGCCTGTGGCAGTTTGGCCCAGCGGAGTTCATCATCCCCCTGTACTGGTGCAGATGCGTCTCCCTGGAGCACTGTCAGCTCACTCGGCCTCACGAGCCCACTCTCCTTACTTGTGCAACTGGTTATCGTGGTTTGCAGTGTCCCGCTCCTCCTCTCCCTGCCAGAGCAGCTTTATGGCTGGCTGGCTGGCAGGGATCACGGGTGCCTGCACCAAGGTGCGCTGCACAACACGTCACGGGCCGGGCGCCCGCTCCAGCTGCAGAGCTGAAGCTTGCTGTGCTCCCTGCTCCTGTGTAAGGAATTAACCCTCCTCCTCTGGCCCCCTGTGTAGGTCTGTATGCTTTGCTCAGTAGGATATCACCTGTTCTGCTGTCACCGCTCGGAGAAGACCAGCCGGCGCTGGATGGCACTGGATTACGCGGGAATTTCCATCGGGATCCTGGGCTGCTATGTGTCAGGCGTGTTCTATGCCTTCTACTGCAGTAACGTGAGTCAGGGGCACGTGTCCTTGCAGGGTTTAGTTCCTGTGGTCTCACTGCAGTTTCCATGCTGCAGGAAAGGGGTTCAGTGCAGGCGTCCAAACAGAACAGGAGTGGGGAGACAGAGATGGGAACTGGAACACATCCCTCTGACCTCAGCAGAACTGTGCTGCCTGAAGAGACAGGCAAATGCAGGTTTTCCTTTCCAACTGCTGATTGCACAAGCCTCAGGAAAATATTCAAATTTCTCTCAAGGCAGGGAAACTTTACAGGTCCTACTTGTATCCACTGCCTGAGGCTGATCATGGGATGTGTCCCGTCACAGCTACTTTATTCAAACAGCATTGCCCACGAGGTAGCTGCTGTGAGGCAGAAACAACCTTATTTTCTCTCCATCTAATAGAGAATGAGTAAATGAGTTCCTTTGCAAGGCCTGCTGTGGATATGGCTGTCCAGGAGCTGAACTGGGCTGGTGAGGCACAGGGGCATTGAAAACATTTGGTGGAGGAAGTGCTTGGAATAAAAGGATGTGGTGCCAGGTGTCCCTGAGGAACAGAGTCCCTTCCCCTCAGTGCCAGCTGACAAACACAGGGCCCTGCACTCAGACCCACGGCTGGTGCTCGCAGCAGGGACAGGTTTGAGGTATTGCTGTGCTCAGGCACTGAACTTTGCTGCCCAGAGCTGACTTTTGCATGTGATAACAAACCCACAACCTCGCCTTTGTTTCTTTTTGCCCTCAGTACTGGCGCCAGGTGTATTTGATCACTGTGCTGGCCATGATCCTGGCAGTGTTTTTTGCTCAGATCCACCCCAGTTACCTCACACAGCAGTGGCACAGGCTGCGCTCCATCATCTTCTGCTCCGTGTCTGGCTATGGAATCATTCCCACCATCCACTGGGTTTGGCTCAATGGCAGCGTTGGTGCATCCATTGTACAGGTAAAAAAAAAAAAAAGAAGGAAATAAGATTGCCTTTTGCTTTTCACTTGCCATCTCCTTGAGGCCTCTTGCACTTGGGGAAACAATGGGGAAGCAGGAGGAGTTAAAATTCCTTTAAGGACAGAATTCTTTTGGTCGATAGGATCCAAATGGGAACACTGAGGAATGGGTTGAGAGGGGGTTGACAGCTTGGGAAGCGTCATTCTGCTGTATTGCCTTGAAGTTGCACGGTGGGAAGGAAAGTGGATGCAGGTGTGTCTGTGCCTGGGCACGGAGCAGCCTGTGCGGGCAGACCGCAGGGCGGGGGGCCAGGCGCTGAGGTGGCTGTGGAGCAGGAAGGAGCCAGTCAGGCTGCATGAGCGCTCGGGGCTGGCCGCCTCCACAGCTCCAGAGGGCAACCAGGAGACACTGGGATGATGGGATGATTGTTTGTTTCCTCTTCTGTTCCCTAGGTTGGCAGCAGAAATCAGCATGTACCTGCTCAGCCCTCTGTCTCCTACACAATCCTCCTCTAACAGCTCTTTCATGTTACTCTTTTCCTGTTTGTTTCACAACTTGGAATTACGCTGTGAAAGGAGCAGCCCAGTACGGCCAAAGGCAGTCCGGTGTGCCCCAGTATGAAACCCCCTGAAATCACTGCAGTTACCCAGGGACACCTGATGGTGCTGAAGGAAACGTTTCCTTTTCATAGTGCGCACAAACTGCACACTCCTGGGCTGGCCTGGATGAAGGGCTGTCCCCTGGGGTGAGGGTTCAGCCCGGTCCAGAGCTGCTGTGGAATGTGGCAGAGCACCATTTAGAAACCTATGTGGTCTTTATACAGGACATTTCACACTGGCCCTCTAAAAATCGTATCAATAGCAGTTGTGCCCCACTCTTCCCCATTTGGCTTCCCCTGGGATAGCAGGATGGTGTCTGTGGTACACATTTTGTTTCCATACTTCAGAAAAATGGCCCACTTTTGGTAACAAAACATTCTGCTAACAAAATCCACCTGGTGACTGAGTTGCTGGTCATTGACCACCCAGTGTGAGCAGTCCTGTGGGCACTGGTGCAGCAGCTGCGATCCCAGCTTAAGTGGGATCTGCAGGGCAGTGTCCATCACCCTGGCTGTTGTGTGTAGGGTCAGGGGAGTGGCTGGTGTCCTTTCACGGGACAGATGCCATGTCTGCTGTAGGCTGAACTGAGTGGTTTGTGTGTAGAAGCAGAGAGGCTGGAATAAAAGAGGTTTCTTCCTGCTCAGGCTTTCCCATTTGCCTCCCCGTTGGATTTATGCATAGCTAACACAGGCAGGGAAGGAAGATTCAGTGTTTCCTTTTTTAGCTTTAGGGACATTTTTTTTCTGTTTTTGCCTTCTAACAGAATAGGAGAGCTTCCTTTTCTTTTGCAGGAGTTTGCTCCACGGGTAGTTGTCATGTACTTCATCGCTGCTGTAGCTTTTCTCTTCTATATTTCCAAAGTTCCAGAAAGATACTTCCCAGGTAGGAAATTCTCTCTGGCTGTTTTTTTTCTGCAGTTAAGCTTCCTGCAGTATCACAGTCCTTGCTGTGTGTCCTGAACTTGCTGGGAGAGAACAGGCTGACCATGTTCCCCATGCGGTGTTCCCATACAGAGTAAAACAGTGGGAAGAGGCAGACAACTTCCATCAAGTTCGTTAAAGAACTTTCCCTGTCACCCCTCAAGGGCAGGGTATCGTGGAGCTCTGCAGGAGGCTGATTGCTGATTGCACTGCACGCGCCGTGGCCGAATTTAACAGCTCAACTCCCTGCCCCTGTTCTCCCCCACAGGCCAGCTGAACTACCTCGGCTCGAGCCACCAGGTGTGGCACATCCTGGCAGTGGTGATGCTGTACTGGTGGCACCAGTCCACGGTGTACATCATGCAGTACCGACACAGCAAGCCCTGCCCCGAGTACGGCGCCGACTTGTGAGCCAAGGTACGGCCGTTGCCACCCTCGGGGAATAGGATGCTCTCACCACAAGCTTCAGGAATCCTGGCCTGAAGCTCAGGTCGCTGCCCCAGAGTGGGTGCTGACTGGTGCAATGCTTGCTGTCAATAAAAAGCAGGGATGTGATGCCAGGCACTCTGCTCACCTGTGCTGCTGCACTGGCTGAGGCTCTGTGGAGCTGCTGGGCCCTGGAGCAGTTTTAGAGCACGCTGCACTAAGCCCTGCCAGATCACTTCCAGCTCAGTGTCACAGTCTTAATAATCTCAAACCATCATTAGTACTTGTCCTTAAGTAGCCTTTTCCTCAGGCTTTTGTCAGGTTTTCAGTCTGCCTAGCATTGATCTGGGTGTTGTGGAAATGAGACGAGTTGCTAATTACACGTGCACAGTGATTTACCTCATTTCCCTGCTCCGTTTCATAGGCAGCACAAGAGGATTTGTGACTCTGAGGGTCTGGACCTTACGTGATGAGCTGTGCTGTCAAGTACTGAGGCAGTTCCTTTCCTGACTCCTGGACTGTTACCCCGTTGCTGGGACAAAGTGTAACTGCAAGCTTTGACAAACCCAACAGCACTGCCTGGGACATGAGGGGCATTTCTTTCTCAGCCAGTTCCTGCTCTGCAGTCAAGTACTCAACAGGTCTTCCTGGAGCGGGACAGCAGGAGGCTGAGCTAACTTGGCGTGCAGATCCCAGCAGGGTGTGTTGTTGCGTGGCAAACACGAACGGCTCAGCCAAGGGTGCTCAGGCCTGCACACCAGGTTTTCAGGTGGTGTGCACACAGGAGAACATGCCTGACAGCGTGCCTGTAAAATTGTGAGAACTGTGGGAGCCGGTCCTGGATCCGAACCACAGCCCCGCGGGCTGTGCATCCGTTAGCCTTTGCCTGGAACATGTGCTTATGCTTCAGCATTGGCACACAAACACATGAACTGGAATGCAGTGGATTTGTGTCCTGCTCTGGACAGGCTCGTTCCTGTTCCCTGGGAGATAAGATCACATGATATCCAGCACCCCTAGATCGTCACTGCAGCTCTTACACATAGCTTCCCCCAAGGGGGGTAGTGCCATCGCTTGAAGAAATTTCTCTAGCTCCCTTCAGTAATCTGGAATCAGTATTCTGAAATATTCCAGGAGTAGCACTAAGCCTGCCTGTCCATGTTTGTTGCTGTTTCGCAATCAGTGAACCTGCTGGGGATGCAAATCCCTGACCTTTGGCCTTTCCCTGTGTGCTGGGTGATACTGCACTCGTAGACACCGCTATCCACAGGGACTTGCTGCCACAATCCTGCCACAGCGAAAAGGCTGGCTGGAGTTCCAGGATGTGTTGTGGAACCATCTCTTATAAAATGAACACTGGGGAGCCATGAAATACACTGGTTAGTGACTCGCTGTAGCTCAGCACAATGAAGCTCCAGGGGTGCCAGTCTTCCAAACAGCACTGAAATCCTTTGGACTTTCAGGTTAGAGGCAACGATGCTGCTAGGACTAATCCCAGGTGGCTCTGTCCTTGTGGAAAGGGCTCCCCCGTACTCCACTGGGAGAGGCTGGCTCTGTGCAGTGACTTCCTGAGGGCAGGCAGGCTCTGTTAGTCCCCCAAAGCTGCCTCTCCCACGGCTAAGGTGGAGGAACAGGGCTCATTTCAGTGTCACGGTGTGCCAAGGGACATGTGGAGTGGTGGTGGGCACCTGAACTCCTCGGGCATGGAAAAGGCGGAATATGAACTCCTCCTGATGTGCTGGACAGGGATGCTGTCTGTTCAGGTCACAGGGCGGTTTCGGTGCTTTTGTGTTTGTTTGTTTTTGTTTTTTTGTTTTTTTTAACTCCAGAAACATCCATTGGCAAAACTGACTCTACATTACCGATTCAGCTCCCAGAGGTTTAAGCCTTGCAGTGTAAACACGGATTTTTTTACTATTTTCTTTTAACTTGACAGCAAGTTTCAAGTGCACTAATTACTACTACTGAAGCCTGACAAGGAACTTGCAAGTATAAAAGTCTGTTTCCAGTGTTATGTGCACAGCAATACCCAAAAAATGTGTCTGTGCTCTGAAATAATACTGACTTTAGCATTCGCTAATGTATTTTTTTAATGGAAACTCTTAACTACTCTAGCAGTTTTCACCGGATAAGGAAACTGAGTGCCAAGCTGTGCATTTTTACTTGACACAATTTATCAAGCTGCATGATGGTCTTTGATGTACATACCGAACCTATAAATAAATTCCAGTTCATTGGCTGTTTCCTTGGAGTAGTATCATTCCTGCATCTCATGAAGTGAAACAACAGATGTGAATGGCTCAGCCACGGAACTTGTGCCACATCCTGTGGGTTACACAGACGGAATTTTGGGGGAGCATCTCTACATGAATTTGCTGATGAGCTCAGCTTTGCAGCCTACTACCACTGTTCTTTATTAACAGAGTCCTGCTGCTGCTTTTTCTGTTCTTGACCATTTCCATTCTTACCACAGCTCACCCAAGAGTAAAATCAATACAAGGAGCATTCAAAAAGCTGCTCCAGTAAACAACTGCAGGAAGGGGCTCAAACCACAGTACAGCTCTGTCCAGAAGTGCAGAGCTCAGTCCACAGCAGTGGCATTGGGAACCATACACGACCTTTCTGCAGGAAGGGTTTAAGGAGTAACACTGAACCCAAGGAATTCAAAATAACACACGATCCACAGATTTTCAACCAGTTGGGCAAAGCAAGATGATTGGGCAGCAAATACAACTATTTAAAACACTTTTAAGAGAGTCACAGGTGCTTACAAAATCATTCAGCAGCAGCAGCAGCACTGCTTATAATGAGTAAATCAAAGCCTACACACGAGTACTTCACACTGCAGTGTTGAAGAGACCTGCAAAGGCACTGTTACCAGGTTCCTTTATTTAACAACTCCAAGGATTTTATGACATACATCAGCTTCACAAAAGAAGTTAAAAGTTCTCGCTTTAGTAGTACACAAAGATGCTTTAGAAACTCAAAGTCTAACAAGAAATGGAAGTGTAGTTCAAGAAAGTGCACTTAAAAGCTGAATGCCAGCAATTTTAAAATAGTTTTTATGCTCTTTAGTACTAGGTGATGCCTCAGTCACAACTTCAGCCATACACACTCTCCTTGACTTTCTTTCAAAATTGGCACTATGGAACAGTAACACAGCAGCCACGCTTGGTGCTTAACTCAAATTCACTCGAGTCCCAAACATGATAGTGGCTGCTGGGTTACCAAAACCACAGCAACTCCAAGGGGTACGTGATGTGTGCGAGCATGTGTATATTTTATATATACTTCTCATATATAAAAATACACGATATAGTATAAAAAACTCCAGATAAACTCTTATTCTCACAGTAGCAAATATATCAACTTATTTTCACAGTACTTGGTTTTACTAACTGGGACACCCAGAATGATTAGAAGCTTTTTCCTCCAACGCTGGTGCTCACAGAGCCCCCCGCCACACACAGGGCAGCCNCTTGACCATTTCCATTCTTACCACAGCTCACCCAAGAGTAAAATCAATACAAGGAGCATTCAAAAAGCTGCTCCAGTAAACAACTGCAGGAAGGGGCTCAAACCACAGTACAGCTCTGTCCAGAAGTGCAGAGCTCAGTCCACAGCAGTGGCATTGGGAACCATACACGACCTTTCTGCAGGAAGGGTTTAAGGAGTAACACTGAACCCAAGGAATTCAAAATAACACACGATCCACAGATTTTCAACCAGTTGGGCAAAGCAAGATGATTGGGCAGCAAATACAACTATTTAAAACACTTTTAAGAGAGTCACAGGTGCTTACAAAATCATTCAGCAGCAGCAGCACTGCTTATAATGAGTAAATCAAAGCCTACACACGAGTACTTCACACTGCAGTGTTGAAGAGACCTGCAAAGGCACTGTTACCAGGTTCCTTTATTTAACAACTCCAAGGATTTTATGACATACATCAGCTTCACAAAAGAAGTTAAAAGTTCTCGCTTTAGTAGTACACAAAGATGCTTTAGAAACTCAAAGTCTAACAAGAAATGGAAGTGTAGTTCAAGAAAGTGCACTTAAAAGCTGAATGCCAGCAATTTTAAAATAGTTTTTATGCTCTTTAGTACTAGGTGATGCCTCAGTCACAACTTCAGCCATACACACTCTCCTTGACTTTCTTTCAAAATTGGCACTATGGAACAGTAACACAGCAGCCACGCTTGGTGCTTAACTCAAATTCACTCGAGTCCCAAACATGATAGTGGCTGCTGGGTTACCAAAACCACAGCAACTCCAAGGGGTACGTGATGTGTGCGAGCATGTGTATATTTTATATATACTTCTCATATATAAAAATACACGATATAGTATAAAAAACTCCAGATAAACTCTTATTCTCACAGTAGCAAATATATCAACTTATTTTCACAGTACTTGGTTTTACTAACTGGGACACCCAGAATGATTAGAAGCTTTTTCCTCCAACGCTGGTGCTCACAGAGCCCCCTGCCACACACAGGGCAGCCAAAGCATTAATTACATTAATTATACACCTCGGGGCCCTTTGAGTCTGCAGACAAACACAACCACCTGGTTTTTCTTTAACGACCACAACCACTAAGGGCTTCTTAGTACCTTGGGACAGACGCTCTCTCCAGCAGCTGATCGTAGTCCCTCAGCACACTGAAGGAGAAGCTGTAAAAATCCACTGGGATTTTTGGCTGGAAGGGAAGTGTCAACCCCTTACCTTGCCCTCTTGCTTCCACAGGCAGCGCGTACATGCCTACTGCAGCAAGGGCTTTCCTGATTCCAGGTAAGGCCACGTTGCACTCCGCACACCCTGAAAGACGGCCAAGGATATCCCATTCCCTGACAGTCACACATTGCACCTCCTCTGAACAGTGGATAGTGGCTGAAAAGAACCCCGAACTTGGGTTTAGTTGTGTATAAACTACATCTGCCAGGCAAAGTCAGCTTAGCGGGGTGCACCAATCTCACGTGGACCGTGAGGAAGGATAAAATAACTAACTCTAGAGACAAAAAAGTTACATTTAAGCAAAAACCTGTTTGCTATCTCGAGTATGAAGAACCAGGTTTGTTAAGGCCATTAGGAGGCAAATATCACAGGCCGTAACTCGTGCAGCAGAGGTGTCCTGCCAGCTCTGGAGTCCCTGGGGTCTGCAGTTTGCCTACTCATCTCTCCCTTGAGCTCTGCTGCGCTGCGACACAAGCGCAGGCAGACCCTCTGCAGAACGCCTGCAGCATCCTCAGCCTGGAGTCTCGGGGTAAACCAACAACACGTGAATGCATTTCCTTCTATTTTTCATTTACCTGATCTCTTCTGCCCACACTGGCTCTGCTGATGCTCAGCCTCCTCCCTGTGTGTCCAACAGCCCCCACCTCTCCTCCTGGGCCCTGGAGCCAAGCCCCAGCACCATGTGCATCGTTAACCCGTCCCGCTGCTTTCCCACCGGGAAGGCAGCAACAGCGTGGCTTTGGCGAGGACCAGCCACATTTAGGACCATGGTCTTACTCTCATTTTGTGTCCACCCCACTGCCCTATTTGTCATGTCACTCTTTTCCAAGAGCTCCTCAGGCAGGTAACAGCTCTGCAGGACACTGAGGAAGGCAGCTCATAAGCATGCACAGAGGGGAAAAAAAAAAAAGGAAAAAGACAGTTAACCTGAGTGTCAGAAATGCTACAAAAATTGGCGTGTGCTTCTTGCAGCCTTTGGCACCAAACAGGTGAGAAGAGCAGTAATAAAGCCTGGAAAGTCCTGTGTTGAAACATTTCTACTCAATCTCCTAAGGGCTTAACTTCTAAGCCTGGAAAAGGCACACTGAAGCAGGCACGGCTGGAATATTCCACTTACACCCTGTGAGAAATGAAACTGAGGAAGATGAAGGTTGTTCAGATGGTGTACAGATAGCTATGAGCAACTTTCAAGATTCCGGGGCTAAGGGAAGCAATCTCACACACATCCTAGGGGGCATTTTATCAAACTGACCCCAAAGGAGTCACATCATTTGTTTTCCATGTGTTCTCAGTGAATATTGCAAGGGATCAAATCCGCCCCCCTCAGAGATCTCAGATCTCCTGTATACCCAGCAGGAGGCTTTGGGGAAAAAAGCTCACAGCCCTGAGTATTTCATTTCACCTGTGACAGGGGGGACATGAGGACACCCAGCCACAAACAGTGACATCCTCCATGTACAAACACCCAGCCACCTACTCCTCAGCCTCCAGTGGAGCAGGACAGAAATGTGACACTAGCTGAGGAACCACCTCCTTCCGTGTCCTCGTGAGGATGGCAGCCAGGCTGGGCTCTCCTGAGGGGCACTGGCCGTGGAACCCAGGCAGCCAGGCTGGGCTCTCCTGAGGGGCACTGGCCGTGGAACCCAGGCAGCCAGGCTGGGCTCTCCTGAGGGGCACTGGCTCCGCACACGGTGGCATGGGCTCAGGACAAGCTGTGAGGCAGCGGAGCTGTCCCGCCTACACACAGCACCAACTCCCACACCACAGGAAGGACACTCTGTGCTCAGCAGTGTTCACACCTCCTCCCATCCCTCACCTGAGGCACCTCCCGGGGTCCCTCACACCTCCTGGTCAGCAGGTCCTGGGCAAGTCCTGGGCAGCAGGACAGGGCTCCTGCCCATAAGGCTCCGTGGGGTGAAATGCAGCTCAGTGGTCTAGCAGACACCAGGTCCTGCTGGAACACAGCCAGGGCAGGAAGTGTCTTCAAAGCTCAGTGCATTTAGCAAACCTTAAAAGAGCATTAGGTTAAAGTCATTTCAGAAAACTATTGTGGTAAAAAAACAACAGGTTTGAGAGAATACACATTTTCTTTGCAAAAAAAATCCAAGAGGAAAACAGACACATATCCCAATTCGTAATCAAATCAATCCAATGGCTGCACCTCACAGTCGACTCTGCAAGTCATCTGAAACACTCCGTATGTGCCCAAGGACAACCCCTCTTCCAGTGTGCTGAGGATTCTCCCAAGTGCTGCAATGCCAGCCATGTCCCCGCTGGCTCACTCCCCTACATTCAGGCTTCTCACAGACGAGTAAATTACCTGCTTCTTTAGTTTTGACTCTACATTTCCAGTTTGCTATTTTACATTAATGGCACTTACTGTAAGAAAAAAATAATTAAAAATTGACCATTTAGGCACACAAAAAAATAATCTTCCTTTCATCTCTGCAGCTGCATAGATGTCTGCAAGGTCCCAAGCCATAGCTGTGCTCTGGAATTCTGGGCCACAGCCCCTCGAGGATGTGGCTGCTTTATGTTTAATAAAGCTAGCTTTCACCTAGGAAGCAAAGACTTGACTATTTCCAGCACATAATCTGGATTTTAGTACGTCTTGGTTCTTAGGTCTGCTGAGACACGAAGAAGCACCGCAGTTCATGAGCCCCCTGTACACATGGAAAACATTTCCCATGCGCTCCCTGCCTCTTCCGCTCCACCTGGGCACAGGGCAGAGGGACGGAAAGGCAACACCACAGTGCAGACTGACAGTACGTCCCAGGGCCCCAAGTCAGTGACAGGGATTCATATCCAATTCCTCCTTTCATTCTGGGAGCCATCTGCCACAAGAAAACAACGCTCCTGATTTGTTTCTCTTTTTCTCAAAAAGACCCCAATCAGAATTAGGCATCATTTGCAATTCCATCGTGCACGCAGGCCATTGCCTCCTCAACCTGAACAAGCTGCACAACCCAGGCCCCTGGCATCTCAACCACATAAATTACTCCACTAAACCTTTATTAAGGGACTTGGAGAGGTGGAGTGGGAGGAACCCATTGCAAGCCTTTACTGTTTGGAAGGAAAGGGAGCGGCTCCAAAGGGATCTAACTCCAGCGCCTGCTGTGCTTGGCCCTGTGTACTCTGCACGACCAGCTCCGTGAAGGGCACCGCACCAAAGTCATCTGTTTTCAGCCCGTCCCCACCATGAACGGCCCCGTGCAAGGAGCTCTGCCTGGGCCTGCCAGCCACGACCACCGAGCCGTGGTCCCCGCGGCTGTCCCCAAAGCCCTGGTGCTGGGCGTGGCGCATCAGCTCCGGCGGGTGGAAGGGTTTGGCTCCGAAAGGATCCAGCAGAGTCTCGTCCGTCTGCAGAGGGTTGGCTCGATCCTTGCTGTCGGGCAAGGCCACGCTGATGTTCTCCTTGGAATCCGAGATGGTCAGGAACTCGTTGCTGCTCTGCGAGTCCCTGCGGCCGGCCTTCCTGTGCCGGCGGGCGCGCTCCGGGGTGCGGTAGCTGGGCTTCAGCCCCTTCTTCGTGGTGGTGGGGGTGCCGTGATGGCGCTTTCCATTGTTCTTGGACACCTCCTGCTTCATGCGCCTCTGGCGGGAAGACAGTTTCTGCAGGTTCCGCTGCTGCTTCACCTTCTGCTGCTGCTGCTGGCTCCCTGTGATCTCCTCAAACGGAACCAGCCCAAACAGGTCCTCTCTGCTCCCAGCAGACCTGGGGAGAAGGGACGGCTGAAACGGGGTGCAGCCAAAGATATCCACGCTCCGCGGAGAGGTGGGGGAGAGCAGAGGCTCCATCCCCGACCCCTGCCCGTCTTGCTGGGGCACCTTCTTGCTGAAAGGAGCCTTTGTGAAAACATCGAAGTCATCCTGCTCTTGGCTTAGGCTGGGAACAGCCACCTGAGAAGAAACATCTTTGTCCATCTTCTCTCTTGCATGAGGCTGCAGAGTGAAAAAGGGCACAGCTCCAAACACATCGAATTCTTGGCCAGGGTTGATCAGAGTGCTTGGCACCTCAGGCGGGGACATGGGCACCGAACTGGGCCCTGTGCTTTCACCACTGCCCACACCATCTCTGAACCGAGTGCTCAGGAGCCCTTCCACACATTTTTGCTTGGTACGGTCACAATCAGAATCAGAGCTCTGTTTTTCTTCCTCCTCTTCCTCCACCTCTTCCTCAGAATCCATGAGGAGAGGTCGGTGGCCCAAGTTCTCCGGTTCTGTATCATTGTCATCATTGAAGTCTCCGTTCTCTCCGTGCAAGACTTCTTCATCCTCCTGTTCTTCCTCTTCCTCACTGCTCTTGGGAGAAGGAGGATCAGATTCAAAATCACTCTCTGACTCCTCACCACCTTTTGTCACATGTCCCTCTGCACTTCTCCTCCCTGGCCGGGGATCCCTAAAAGCATGGCTCAGTTTTCCAGCCTTGGTCGGGGTCTCTAAGTTATTTCCTTGATTGCTGGCTAAGTTATCCACTTGTTTCCCAGAGGAACCTGCAGGTCCAAAGAAAAGAGCAAAAGAAAACTTAAAACATACAAAGGCAAAACTTACTCCACACACCCCACAGCCACGCATCCCAGGAGCTGATGCAAACGAGTGTCCTGTACTTATGGAGGGAAATGGGCTAAAAATCAGATCTGGTGTTTCAAACAACACTGATTAAATCAACAGTCAGAGCTGCCAGCTTTACTTTTGAGCACAAGGTGCCTGGAAATACAGTACCAGCATTTTTGGGGCATAGAGAAGGGGCTAATGGACACAGCTGATCTCCAGAGACACCTTTTCAAACCCACTCATTATACAGCTACTCTCCTCTGGGGAAACGGGAGGCAGCAGGATTTAAACACTTTAATTTTCTATATTGTATTTTTTTTAAGCAGACAAGCTATTTTTGGATGTGCTTCTACTTTGCTAGCCTGCTCTGACAAACAAGAATCTAGTCGTGACAGCAGCTCCTACCTTCTGCAGCAACTGAGGCACAAAAAGCTCTTGCTTTACCTGAAGTTTGAGAGCAGTGCTTTCTGCTTTGTGTCTAAATGCAACCTGTCAGCTCAGCTTCTCTACAGCAAGGAAATTTATCTACTCATTTTCTTCTGCCAGTTTCCTCCCCACTGTTCACTGACAATTAGAACTGAAAGAACAATTCACTGATGAGTCTTCTGTGGTGTGGTTGCCTTGGGAACACTGGAAGCACTAAAAATTTTGCAGCAGTACAAAAAAGAGATGGCGAGAGCAGACAGAGCAGGGGAGGCTGCACAGAGGCACAGCTCAGCAGAGCAGGGGAGGCTGCACAGTGGCACTGGCACAGCTCTCGTCATTTAGCAAGCCCAGTTTCTCCCTGTGTCAGAGCCCCGTGCTGTGGGAGATGTTTTCAGGAGTATAACTGACTTGGATTTCTACTGGAAGAGAAGGAGCAGGAGGAAAATAAAAACAACTCAGTCTCCCCTGGGTAAAGCACATTCACCCGTGAGATGTCTTCTCTCAGCCACACATAAGGTGCATAATGTTACATGTAACACCAGCAACAGCCACGGGAATTCGCTTCCTGGCAGGCACAGAGCCACTGCCCGAAACCTGTGTGCCCAAAACCTGTGTACATCGTCAGCCAGGGAGGCTGTCACAGGCACCCTGGCACGGGGGATGAGCTTCTCACACCTCCAGAATCTGACAGCAGCTGAGGCTGGGGCTGGTCCTGTTCAAGCAGTTATTAGAGAACTCTACCCAGAGCACTGCACTGCAACCCTGACCTCCCCCAACCAAAACCAACGCCTTCCACTTAGGGCTTTGTTCCACAAACACTGACGTTTAACCCACTCCACGTGTTCAATGGATTGAAAGAGCCAGGGATGGCTACAGGCATCTGCTACAGCTCAAAAAAAACATCGTCAGCCACAATCCAGCTCAGAACTCTTGTTCTCGCAATATACAAAATATTTTCTCAGCTAATTCCTTCTTCCACAAGGAAACTAGCAACTTCCAGGCCAAGTCACATTCTTTTCTTTCTATGCTCCAGTTTTACAAGAGCCATTCATTCCACTTTTAAAGGGAATTAACAGCCGATTTCCTTATCCACCAGCTTCCTCGTTCCTCTGCAGTTACACTTAAAATCATCAAAATTGAGCAGCAATACAATTTATGTATGGATTTAAAAACAAGATGACCAGAATGACTAAAAACATCAGGTGATTAGGGCTTTGAGCTGTTTCTTCTTCCCTTCTGGTGTCAGATTGCTTCTTATCTACTGTAATTTTAAATGCTACATATTTGCTTTACCCACTAAATTAGAATCTGGATTATTTTGCTGCTTACTTTAGATTTCCCAAAGGTACAGCCTTCACATTGCAGTATATAACCCCCTATCCTCCAAATCCTGCTGTTTCCACTATTTACTGGCACACTAATGTTAGCATAAATGCAAATAGATTTAAAAGAAGAAAAAGGGACAATTTCTAGGTCAGATGTTAACACCACTCACACAACAAAGGTCTGCCCCTGCACACGAGAAAACATGGTCCCAAATATCTTCATTTTGAGGCCATCCAAAGACACAGCAAGACTTTTTCCTGTTCTAACACCATCACAGCACAGCCAATACCTGCATCTCAGCTCAGCAGTGGTTTCTGAACAGGGTTTCCAAATTTCTAGCTCTTTAGCTGAGATTCCTCCTTCTCCAGTCTCCTTGCCAGAGTTAACAGTGTGACTTGCCTATTGCAGCAGGAAACCAGTGTCCAGGTATTAGGTACAGCCTGGGAATTATCCAGTGCTGATTAGAAACTCAAAACCTCCACTAAGAGCTCACTATTACAGAAGTTGCAGAGCCAGCACATATGACCCTACATGGACAATGTCACCTGGAAAGCAGGTGGCACACATCAGATGAGGCTGTGAACGGCAACTGCTCCCAAAACGAAGGTTTGAAGAAGACACTTTGACTCCAGGGACTATTTCCACAACGGTCACGTCACTGCTCCCAAACCGGAGTGTGTCAGGAAAGAACAAGTATTGTGCTTTATCCTTCCGTGCGTGCTGAGGCGTTAGAAACAACCAGACCTACCTGCTGTAAGCAGAAACTACTCTAAGATACTCCTCTTGCACACTTTTAGCCCTACCTGGCCAACCCTGAGGGAACAATCCATCTCTGCACCCACCTTGGCAGCTGCACTGGGTTCAGGTTAGCCCCAGGAAGAGGGATAAAACTGCATCAGGCAAGAATCAAAACCAAACCAAAGAAACAAAAATATCCTCCATAGAACTATCATTTTTAAAACTAAGATAGGAACAGTTTGGTTTCCTACACTACAGTTGCCCCTGTTTCACCGCTAATGAAGTTAGCAAATGAAATGAAGAGCACTGCACACAGAAACAAGGCCCCAAAAGGGAAAAGCCCCTGCTTAATGACAACTGAATGCTTTGGCCAAACAGATTTCCAAACTGCAGCGTTGTGTCATGTCCATTTCACGCAATCCTGTCAGGCTACACTGCCGCAGAGACTTCCAGATACATATTTATATGGCACTGCTGCACACTGGTGAGCAGCATCTGTTTGCAATGTGCTCTTCAGATTACCACACTTCTAATCAGGTTTGCAGCTTGTAGGGGACAATTGTTCTCTGCTCAAATGTGAGCCAGGTGGAACATCTTTAATCATATAAGAAGATCCCAATCTTCAAGGAAATTTTCTGTTCTGATGTTCTTTTCTGAGACACGGGATTATAAGAGGATGAATTCCCTCTAACAACTGCAGTAATTACATGCCTTCTGCTGGTCCCTCATTTCAGGGTATTGCGGGGGTGGCCCAAGAGCGGGACATAAGAGCTTTAAGCTCCCCTGGAATTGGGAACATACTGCCACCATCATTTCATAACAATTTGCCACATGTCAGCCCAAGGATTACTGGCGGGCTGCAACTAAATCTGCACCAGTTCTCTGACAGCAGCCAGGGCAGCAGCTGCTCAACACTGTAATGGATTTACACCGTCTTAGCACCTCTATTCTCAAGAACAACAGAAATGGAAGAACAGCACACTTGTGCCTGGCAGCTATTGCTGACATTCTTTTAAATAATTAATCTAGAGATTAAAGTGCAATACAAAAAAATAGTGCAATGTGCCCATGAGTGCTCCAAGATGTGAGAAAACTCTTAAAAAAATCAGATCATTTTGGAGAGAAAAAGCAGACCCTTGGCAGAGCCCAGACATAACATTTATACACCTATAATGGGTGAACAATTTCCTCTGAACTTAGGAAGGGATAACTAGAATAGCTGAAGTTTAAGATGATCTTGATACAGGGAAATATCCTGAACCTGCATTCAGCAAGCACTATGAATACCTGAAACTACAGCCAAGAAGGCACAGAGTAACATCAGCACAACTTTCCATGAGTACAAATATTGGTAAGAACTTACTCTGTCAAGTTACCTAAACCTGAAATGCTGTACAACAAACAGCCAGGTCACTGCACAGGTTTGGGAATCTTTAAACAACCAACATCAGCTGTCCAACAAACACCAACTGTTGGCAGGAGCATTTTTCAAGTTGTAAAAGCAGCTCAAGTCTTTTTTGTTTCTTCTGGTCTGATATTAATCATTTCTTCTTAAATTCTAGTGAGCTGTGTCTCACTCAAAGGCCCAGACTGCACAGTGGTCCCAGGGCTCCACAGCCGTGGTACAGAACTTGCAGTGGTTTGAAACCCTGTTAGAAGCAGTACACAAAAAACAACTGAATGAATAATCATCCCCCACATCTTTTCCTGCCACAACGTCACACATTTCTGCTGTGCCGTGGTGCACACCCAGCAGCACCTACTGCAGCAGGGGAGTCTCACGATGTGTCCGAGGCTCCAGATGATTCCCATGGCACCGCTGTCAGGCACACAGCTGGCTGCTTTTCCGCACGATCCACACAGCTGGGACAACACACACCACATCACAAAGCCCCTCTGATTCCAAGAGAGACACCTGCAGCAACCATTTGAAGCCACCACCACGTCACCAGGCGTGGGAAGTCCTGAAGTCAGAAAGCAGCTGCTACAGAACCGGACTCGCTTTTATTCAGTCTCTGCACAGACAACAGGCCCGCAGTGGCTCGGAAGGGGTTACCCATGGAGGCTACAAAAACCAAGGGACTCGATCACATCTACAGCACACGTGATCTGTACCAACATTCAGCAGAACTGTTCATGAGATGACTTGAACCAGAATCCTGTCCCAAGATCCAAGCCAGGAGACAGCTCCCGGAGATTCTCCACAGGCACTGAATGTCGGAAACAGCTTCAGGCAACAGTTCCCAGCATCTCCACTTCTCACGCAGCCCATTCATAGAATTTTGAGTGTCAACCCAATTCTTGTATTCGTTCTGGGAATGGCAGTATTAAGCTGAGGGAAGGAAAAGGCCATCCTAGCCCGGCTTCATCCCACAAATCATTAGCGTGAATAAATTCAACATGACCACAGGCACCGAGTACAACTCACCAGCAAACTGTACTATATTCATGACATTTCTTACATTTGAAAGCAGCACAAAACATCTTTCTCCTGAGCCTCTGAAACACCTGATAATAACAAAGGGGATTACAATACAAACTGGTTAACACACACTTGAACCAAAAACTTCCATTCCAAAATGCTGACCACAGGAGATGTTTTTCCCACTGTCACCATCCAGTTTCAGGCATTCCAGAACCAGGATCTGTTTTCCACGTGTGAAGTGCCTAAGTGCCCCAGTGCTGGCTATTCAATTGTGCTGTCTTCTCGCTCTTTCATTAAGAAGTTTGCAAGGTCGGGTTTGTTTCTATCAGATCAAGCACTGGAATTCTTTCCCAGGGCCAACTTTCTTTTCCAGTCATCTCAGGTCTTAGGGCACTACTATTTTCCACAAAAAGTCAGGCATAAAGTAGTGTGCGTGGCAAGTTTACTTGTGAGAATGCTTTTAATAGGATACCCACCAAGGGTGAGAAAAACCAAGAGCTCCCACAGTGCTTCCCTATTCCCCAGATCAAGAGGAACCCAACACCCATCAGCTCATTTCACACCCCTTTCCCTCTGTGCATGCCAAGGGACACACATGTTGCTGCTGGCTCTCCATTCCCACCGGACAAGAAAAAGCACAGAAGGTCTGACAGACAAGCAGCTACAGTCCATCCAGTTCCAGGTTTCTTTTCCTGGTGATCCTTGCAGCAGTGCCAGCCTGAAACGTGCACTCAGCTCCACAGGGAACATCGCAAGTCACAGCAGCCCACAGACTTCCCCAGCGATGATCGAAGGTTTCCAGTTCCAGCCTCTGCTGCTCCCCTGCCTCACCTTCCCACACACATTAACATACCTGGGGACACGTTGCCAGATTACCACCACTTGATGTTGGTGACTCAAAAGATGACACATGACATTCATCATCTTGCTGCTCTCTCTCAGGAGGTGACAGGAATCAGTGAAGAGCTGCTTTCAGCAGAGAACCCTTAAGCCTCCAAAACAGGAGGAATCCTCTGGGTGACTCTACTGAGCCACAGCCCACATACAGCATTTATACATCAGACCTACACCACAGCAAGGAAAACCAAGCAGAAAAACCCCAACCTTTGAGTTAGACCCGTGGTCAATACAGTAGAACACAACTTCAGTAAGAACTGTCACTTCTCAAGAAAGTCAATTTTATTTATTTTAAAGATCCTGTGTTTATAAGGTCAACATTTCATCTCATTGTAATTCAACAAGTCAGAACACAGCAGTCATAGCCCTGGACAAACAGTGCTAACACACTTCACATTTGGCCCAAGACACATTACCGTGACAAAATGAAACTTGAGCTTTAACAGGATCCAAGAGCCTCTCTTGCCAATGCTGGAATTGCACCCAAAGCATCAACCCCCTGTTCCACTTGCCAAGCAGTCACTTGCTCTTGGATGCCCTGAGTAAGGGACACAGGAGCTTCACTTCTCAGTTACATGTTTCACAACCACAAGGACAAACCAGCAAGAACAGGTCACACAAGAGTGTTAAGTACAAGCGGAAATCAAAATATTAGGGAGGCACGTTTGTCAAGTTTGCCCCAGAAAGCCCTCAGGTAGAAATTAAACATGTCTGAGTCAACAGCTTTCTCCTTTCCTTAGCTGTCTTGCAACACCTCAAGACATCACCAAGAACAGTTCGTGGGGAACACAAACCAGCTTTTAAAAGATGAATATTAACATTTAAAGATTTATTGTATCTGATTTGTTTACTAAGTGCAATTCACAGTTAACACATAATTAACAATACCTTCCTGGAAACCAAGCCAGCATTTACTCTTATTTAAATGCCAGTTACAAGTCCATAGGACAAAAGGCTATTGAAAAGTGCATGATTTTTTCCCAGTGCCACAGCTACCAGTTCACAGCCAGCTCAACACGTCTCAAACAGCCTGGTTTTTCCGTCATGACTGAATTTCTGGGGATTTTTCCTCCCCTTAATAAAAGCAGCACCCTTTTTTTTCTTTTTTTTTTTCAGTTATGTCAAAAATTAGAGTTCGGATTTCAAGTAACAAAAGTAAAGCACATGATACAATACAGTGAGGACATTTGTTACAATCAAAAGCTATATTACAACTATCTGAAAACCAGCAACAATCAAACACATTTCCAAGATCTCAGGTGAGGAAAGCAGTAAAATAATCTCTGGACACAAGGGTATGAATACTTGGCAGGAGACTGAGTACCTGATGGTCCCCATCTTAAATGGAGTGTAAACTATTCCTGTTTGTTTTGCACGCGAATTCAGGCTCACCTCTAAGTCAAAGCAACCTCTGCAATGAAGATGCCAGGGAAAACCCTTCCAAACAGCACCTACAGAGCAAACCCTTCTTCACTTCAATGGCTTTCACACGGCACTGAACTACTGAACAGGAACCAAGGGACAGAAAGCGAACTTGTCCTGAGCAAGCAGAACAAAAACACCAACTAAGAACACGGTCCTAGACCACGCAGAAGGAATTTCAGGTCTAGGGACAGGAAGCAAGCCACGGGCAAAGAGGGATTTTTACCAAAGGCTTTGCAGAACACAACAGCGTTACCCTGTCCACCCTTCACCACGTGGAGCACTGGAGCACTCGTGGGCACTATGCAGCCCTAGCACAGCACCCCCAGGAACGCACGGTCAAAGTGAAAGAACACACAGATACTAACTTAGGTTGATCCCAGCTGATTTATTTTAAGGCATGTTACCTGAGCTTTGGAACTTCCATACGAACACTCCCAACAAGTCATACTAAGGCACCTTTCCCACACGAGAACTCGCAACAAAACCTAAGTGGCTCCAGAAGTGACCGACGCTCCTTTTACCCTTCAGCTACCACACAGGCTTTACTTTGTCAAAGGTACCAAAATAAATACTAAAGTGCCAATCAACCGAATGTTAAAACTGTTGCTTAAGTTGCAGGACGATGCCGTTTCCCGCTCATAATGCCCACACACCACATTATTTTTACTTCCCTTCAAGGTAAACATGGTCAAAGCTGAACTGAAGAGCAATAATGAATGCCCACCCTCCCCATGTACGGAGAATATAAAATGTTTGGGTTTGACTCCACTTGTACCAAAACTGTGCATTAAATGTGTAGAAGTCTACTGTCTTCACTTGGCTGGAGAACTGAACTACAGAAACGGTGTGAGTCAGCAGCAGGCTACAAGGAAGTAACAAAATTTGGCCTTAGCGAAGAATTTGCCCTCAGCAAAAGCACTTGTGGTTCTGCCCAGGTGATGCCCATTGCACTGGCCCAGCAGAACCACACCCTACACAGCCTGTCCCAAGGCTCCAGAGGCAGCAGGAGCTGGATGCACAAGTGGCTTTAATTGGAGGTAATGAACACATTAACACATCCCTTCAACCCATGTGCTGTTAGGAGGCAGCGAGCCCTGTGACATTCTTTGGTCACTGAACTGCTGTGCACACTGCAGCAGGTACATACACCTGTATGTATGTATGTATGTGTACAGCTACGAGGTAATCGTGTCACAGATGGAACTTGCCTTGCTGGGAAATGAAAGGAACAGAACCAAAGGGATCTTCAGGAGGACTTGTCTGTGGAGCAGCATGTGGCTCCACATTCTTATCTGAAGATGCTCTCCTGTCCACCAGCCTGTCTGTAAAAAACAAAATGAAACAGAACAAAAAATAAAGTAAAATAAAATAAAAACGGCAGGACTTACACCTATGCAAAGCTATGCACTGTACAGGGTGACAGAGGAATATATTCTCTGGCAGGGGGTTTTGACAAAGAAAGGCTTGTAAGAAGCACAGCTCTTTCCTGAACAGCTGGTCCGGGCAGCTCCTTCCCACTGCACAGACCGGCAAGGAGACAGGCAGAGTGCCTGGGAGGTTCTGCACCCACATCTGTCCCTGCTGGAGCACCAGGGTGATCCTGAGCCTACCAACAGTCTCTGTGCAATGCTATGAAAGCCAGGCTGGGGGGTTTTTCCCAGTGAAAAAGCAGACTCGCTTCCTTGGCTCCCAATTCTGCACAGATGATTAAGTGGTTACAGGAGCTGTTTAAGAAATCTCCTTCTTCACAGCGGTGTCAGAAATGCAGCATCAGATGTCGCTTCTGGCCCATCCCTAACTGATGATCACAGCAACAACGGAGAAATAACAAGAGCCAGGAGCTCCAATCTGTCCCACTCTGTGTCACAGCTCTCCACAAAGGTGCTCAGTTCAGAAATCCATCCAATTCCACATTACCTTTTACTGCAAGCAGCATCATTCTACTAAGAAAGCACTCAGCAAGTATAAGCAATGTATTCTGCCCTAGGAATTGCATGCCCTTTTACAAGAGAAGTGATTAATCACCCCAGCAGTACTCATGGCTGCACACACTGACATTAAGCCCCTCAACGCATGAAATCTGATGGCAATGCCAGCCTGAAAAATTGTGACACCATCATCCTCTAACAAAGGCTGTGTATATTTACTTAGGTGTCACTGTCATAAAAATGTAAGCTTTAAAAATATTGGCCAGATTTAGAAACATCTTTACGTATAAAGCATCAGCTCAACAATACAAACTAGGCTACTGAAAAGAGAAAGGAAGGATTCATGTCTTGAACACCACTCAGCACCACAGAAACTTACACACCGCTGTATGTGAGTTATAAAGTACAGGACAGCAGTTGGCTTTAGTAACGGAAAAATAGAACCACTTATCAAATCTACATCTGCAATTCTCTCTTCTCTAGATGGCAAAAAAGTCACTTAGTACTCAACAGCCCTTTTCCCTCGTAAGAGATAACCTACATCTAAAGAGAACTCAGCCTTCAACCTTAATACATATCTAAGGAAATTCCAGTAAGTATTAGGTAGTTAAAGACAATTTTATCAGCACAAGACTTAATTTTACAATAAATCTCCTGATCTCTCATTATTCCAGCCAAGTCTGAGAAAGTACCAGTGGACAACATGAAGTATAATTATTTCTGCTTTGACTGCAGCAAAGGCATTAATACTGCCGGGTATGCTCATATGATCTTTGGCACAACACCCTCAGTATCAAAATGCCAAGTTCAAAGGTCTCTGAAGGCTGTGAAGTGTGCACCTACATGCACACACAGACACAAACCACCAGTGCTCCCCCCCAATGTGAGGGACCCCAAGCCCCAGGAGCTCAGAGCAGCTGTAAGGCAGCCCAGCCGTACAGACAAGGCTGCCATCTAGTGTGCTGCTGGCAAGGAGTAATTGGAGGTTATTGCTTCATTTTCTCTGTGTGAGTGTGAAATCCCTAATGCTGGTTACTGCTGAGCAGAGCCGCCATGTTGAGTTCAGTTTACTTTTCAGATACAGTATATCAAGTGCAGTAATCACACCCAGCTCTCCTGTGCTCTGAATTACCTTAAAGACCTGAGCCCAAAACGTGCCTTGGTTATCACCTTCCTTGGTATTTGCATTTGTTCAAAACTTGTGGCTTAACCAAATCAATCTCACCAAACTTACACAAGTACTGCCAGCAGTCCAGCAGTCACAGACTCTGAAAGTGGACGGTGTTGTGCTGACCTCTGGTTCGAACTAACCCGCTCCAGATTCACGAGTGCATTGTTTCCAAAGACTTAGGGCCACGTTTGGGAGGAGCATGCTCACAGATATTCAACTCTACTACTGAATCAAGTCCTTAACATGGATTTGGAAGGAATGCCTCATTCCAGCTAGCGCATTAACCATTCTTCCCAGCTAGCAGTGAGCCATTTGACTGTAACGTGTGCAGGCTGCATTCCCATCTCAAAAACACGAGTCTGACTCGATCCACACAGGATACGAGGGAAAACTCTCAACCGAAGTTTCACACACAAACCCACCCAGTCACTTCCCTAAAGTATGAACAGGTAACGTGCACGTCCAATAACAAAAATACTCAACTGAAGGCAAAGGTAGTTCTTTAAGTTCCTCGACATTCAACTTTACTGTATTTTTAATTGCAAGAAACTTGCTGATAGACAGCCAAGCATACACAATCTGTTTTTTAACATGGTCACATCTTCCAAGTCCCACTAATAAATCTGATCTCAACAAAACCAGTTACAGGAAGAGCAACTAACAAGCAGGTGTTCGGCAATTAAGAACATAAAGTAATTCCAAGTAAAAAACATGGAGATAACTGACTTCACGAGGAAAAAGTTTATTCGACTATTGCCATATCAGTACAATAAAGCAGCCCTTACATGTAGCCACTCCAGAAGGACAGTACAAAACATTAACATAATGTAATAGATCAATTTTCTTTCAGGCATTTTCAAAGGACATACCAGACCCACAGAATCTTCTGCTCTGGTGTGCAAGAAAAAAGCTGGAAAGGAATAAAGCAAGCAGCCAAAATTCTCTTCCCATCTGACAACATACCTCTGCTGCTGAGAGCCTCTTGGCAGTGAAGGTGACACAAGCAGTGTAGAAGAGCTAAGATATTACCATTTCTGCAGTAATTGAGCCAGTAACTACCAGTTTCAGAGAGTTCCTATTGCCCACGTTTTCAGAAAGGAGAAGGAAAGGAAGACAGGCCCAACTGTGCCCTCAAATGCTCAGAAAGAACGTTCTGTACGCAGCCTGCACAGTCCTTGGACAAGCAGGACCTGCTGGAACTGCCGAGCAACCACTGAGCCCTCATTTACTGGGAAGCAAAGTAAGCCTTCAAGCGTCCCTTACTTGATCTTAGCAGGTCAAACTCTCTGTCCAGCAGCTCCTCCTCTGTCAACTTGGAAAAATTGTCCTCTCCAAAGGGGTTCCAACCTGACATATCAGGTGGGTTACTGATGTTCTGCTTTGGGTAACTGGCAATCGCTTCAGCATCAGGAATACCTGACCTGTAGAGTCAGTTCAAGGAAGCAAACAAAGAGAAACATGAGAAGATTGGTTATCAGGGTCAAAATCTGAGACATGCTTCGTGATGCCAAGCCCCACACACCACCAGCACACGTGCATTAAGAGTTCATCCCAAAAAATCGGAAAGCCAATTTAAGGGAAGCCTAGTAGGAACCTATACAAGTATATAACCTGGTTTTTAACATCAATGAAACTGGACAAATCTGTAGGGTTTTTATTTTTAAATCAGAAAGGAAGGGTTTTTTTTATTACATACACTGTTGTGCAGAAGAATTCATGAGAAAGCCATCATTTATTACCATTTATTGAGCAAAGGCAGGTCCCAAGGGCCACTGCTGAGGGACCGCATCCCTTCTGAGGTGTACGTCATGTTACACACTCAGGTCACACCTCCGAGCACAGGAGTTAGCAGCCCCAGCACATCAATGCCAATTACAAAGCTGCTCTGAACAGGGTGTTTGAAATTGCTTTCAGATGCAGATAACCTCATTCGACATAGGCTACTGACCATCCCAAGCAAAGGGGTTAGCAGTCAGTTCCTGGAGTAAGTCCATGAACAAGAAATACTGGAAGACAGATACTTTAAGACATTGTACCAGGCTCATCTGTTAACAAACTGTCTCACTTTGTTCCCAAAATATTCTTTACCACTGAACACCCACTGTCCAACTGCTCTAAGTAATCTCTTACTATCAAAGCAAGTGATTTCTGAGGAAAGGATTTGGCAGTGCTAACCACAATTAGTAATGTAAGCCACGAGCAACCCCCGGGCTCACCTGAGCCACAATTCTCACCTGTTTGTAGGGTAGGGAGGATCTGCCGCTGTTCCACCATGCACGGGGAGTGACCTGGGGTAGGAGATTAAGGCCGGTGCAAAGTCTTGTGGAGAAGTGATATATTCAGGGGACTGCACCTGCTGTGCCCGCTGCTGAGCCAGCATCTGCTGCTGCAGGAGAGCCTGCTGGTACTGCTGCACCTGGGGAAATGAGAGCTGTGTCACCAGAGCACACAAGGGCTGCCTGAATCCCTTCTGCTAAGCAACAGCACCGCTCTTACAGCTCAAACACACCCACCACCACCAGCACCACCCTGCAGAACACACGGGCGCACAGACACCGCTCCAACAGGTCAGTGACACTGGTTTTCTTTGCCAGCATACTGCCACTTGAGATGTCTGGAATTATTGCAACCCAACTTTATGCTATTGCAGCACTGCTAAGTGCCTTTTCATCATACTCTATTCTTAAATCTTAATACAAGATTTCAGGACAATGTCTCCTGATTTTTAAAAAACAGACTCTGGCAGTTAACTCCCTTGCTTTTCAAGTAAGACCTGGACACCACTGTCTTCTGACACTTTGTCGTGGAACATTTTTTTGTTGCTGTGGCCAGCACTGGAAACTTCAACCAAGCATGTTTCAAATAAGCACAGACTTTCTTACGAAGCTTGGGACAGATCCCATCCCATTACTAATACACAAGTGCAACTCCGGACAAGCTTTCACAACCCGGTTTGGGTTCACTTCCCACCAACTGAATACCATTTTAGATGCCAAACTGCACACTATTTACCATGCCTACGGCTCAGTACAACTAGCCGGGCACTTCCCTCCCTGCATCTACACGAGATATTTACAAGCACAAGCCATATTTTAAGACTGTACCATCTCTGTGACATACCATGGCAGGATACTGTGACTGGGCAGGCTGCTGCTGGTACACAGACTGCAGCAACAGCTGCTGCTGGACCATCTGCTGGTGCACTGCTTGGTGATACTGCAAAGACAAAAAACAGCTTTAAAAAGTCACGATGCCCCCTCAGAAACAAGCAGATATTTTAATTAATGCTTCTTCTGACTATCACGTCTATGACTCCACAGCATTTTTCAATTAACATATCACATAATCAAGCAGCAGCTTGCAATTCAGTCACTGCATTTTTAATCACTCTGATTGGAAGCTGTTTCCTTCTCCTACTCCCCAGCCAATTCTTAACAAAAAAGAAAAAAAAAAAATCAGACTACATATTCAGCACTGATGCATGTACAACCATCTACTGCAAACACAACATCATCACCCACAATCACTCCTAACATTTATCCCAAGCGCCTTCACACGCAGGTAAAGCCTTGATTTAAGTCACACAGTAGCGATGCAAAGCAAGATGGAATTCAGGGTCAAACTGCAAGAACAACACAGCACAAGGCAAGCGACTTTCTAGGACGAACATCACAGGGCCTGTGAAGGGACAAAGCAACAGTAAGAAGGGACAGAAGCTCTTTTAGCTGGAAAAGTACAGGCAGCAAGAGCAGAAGGGTGGGGCTGGCACATGATCCAAGCGTTATTAACACTCACAGTGTGTCTCACACACTTGTCTAACAGATCTGACTGTACCTGCTGGATGTAAGCGTCCTGCATGGCGGGCTGGTGCTGCAAGTGGTGCAGCTGCTGCAGCCTCCAGTCTCCCTGCTGCAGCTGCTGGAGCACCCTGTGCTGCTGTGGGGTGGTCCCTTGGGACTGTGGGATGTCTTGTCCGTTCCCTGGTCGCGTGGTTCCTGTGACAGACAACACTACTGACATCCAGTAACATCCAGACCCCTTAGCTTCAGCCAGAGCTCTCCCTGGCAGTTTGACACCTCGAGCTGACACTGTGAGCTCCTCTTCCCAGTGTGACAACCAGGACACCTGGTAGATACCACATCTACTTCTTTAAAAGTAATTCCAGGCCTTCAAATGAACCATTTCTACCTGAAAGACGCTGGAAGCTTTCTCTGGTCTCATGACAGCAAGCTGGGCTCCAGAGTTCTGCTTTACTAACACTTAAGTTACACACTGCAGGATCTCAGACCCTTACCTCAGAGCATACAGCTTTTGTATGCATTCAACACAGACGTATTTCGCTTTTTTTTTCCCTAAGCAGACTACTAGCTCACCCATCAGACTCCCTTCAACAGAACACCTGATTAATTTTGCCATTCCATTGCTTTTGCAACCTTTTAAGAAGCAGTTACTACCGTAAATTTCTCTCTCGCACAATGTGTTTTATACTCCTGAAGCGCCCAGGAATGATCTGTTCCTTGTCGTAACAGAAAAAGCTTTTCAAGTTCGATGTTGCGTGGATCCCACCCAGTAAAAAGTGCTTACACCTGGGACCCAAACTTCCTCTGTGGCCTTGTGATACTTTACCAATACCATCCCTGAAGCTACTCTTCCTTTTCTGCAGCAGACACAACAGCATGAAGTGCAATTAGAAAGCGTTCTAGGTATAAATGTCAGCTATTTAAGTGAATATTTATCAGAGCTGTACCTCCTTCTGATTGAGAAAAAGAACAAAAATGTTTCGAAAACCCATTTAACTTGACTGAGTCTCCCCTAAATCCTCCTGCACTCGCAGTGCCATGTGGAATGCATCTGGCAGTCAAGAACAAAGTGACTTGCTTCCAGCCTACAAATACCACCAACATAGTGGTGCTATCTCATGACTTCTTGAGGCACAGGAGAATATTTTTCCTACTACAAAAAACTCAATCTGATACAGAAGGGCTCTGTACTCGTTGTGAATTATTTCCAAGTCAAAACAAGCGTGAACTTCTGTCTACAGTGGGCAAGTGAATTCAAAAACCAGCATTAAGCACAGTGAAAAAACACCTTCGCTTCTCAATCTGCATTTAGTTTTTGTGGCACCTCAGATTTCCACTTCACACATTTAGAGTCTTTCAGAAATGATGAAGATTCGGTTTTTGGTATATAAAAAAAGACAGATTAAACCTGAGTTTTAAATTGTTATCCCTAGCAGAGCAAGAAGAAGAATAAAGGCACCGTTGCTTCTTGGTTTGTTTTGGTCCATCCTTAGACTAAGTTACCTTTTTGCCCACGATTACCAAATTCCCCAGGAACTTGTACTTTGACAGGAGTTGCTGAGCTCTGGATCGCCAGCACACTGGAAGGGGCAGTGCTCGAATTGGCCTTTGGTCTTTGTCGTGGTGCAATTGAGGTTTCTGTTGGTCCAACAGCATCTGTTATTCTGAAAGGGCAATTTTTGCCATGTAAGATACTTAACGAAAAGACAACTATTTCTGCTTCAAATTACACATGCTACACCTCTTAATAGCTCAGTTATATCTTAATCACGTGCTACTCTACTTCTGCACCGCACACAAATATCTTAAAATTCGCTTCCTAAAACTCCAGTCTTGTGCATGAGTCCACAGCCCTGTAATGAGAAACATGACTACTGCTCATATGTACAAGACGTAAGAGAAAGGCAAACCTTACGTGTTAGGTCAAATTATTTCTACTTCTACTAATTTCTTACCGTTTTGTTTCTATTTTTTTGTAAGCAGAGCTGATAATGACAGCTGAATATAAAAATATCTGAGTCACAAGTGCTGGCAGATTCAAACCCAAACAACTTTCATTAACAAGAAATGAAAGGGTAAAGGATTTATCCAGCATCAGCCTTAAGTGCATACACACTATATCATAGGAGAGACCAAAAGTATGAAGAAGAATTTCCAAGGTTCTGGGTTTGGTTTTACTAACAAGGACAAAAAAGTGCTATTTTCTCCATAAAAATTTGAATTTGTCAAAAACAAATAACAAAAACCATTTACCTTCAAAATATCAGGCTCTCAGTTTTGCTCCCGGGATTCTCAACGTAATGAAAAAAGCAAAGGAGTGGAATCTAAACAGAGACTTGAAGCTCTCAGAAATGCAGTTTATCTAATGACTTATTTTATTGAGGTAATATTTCATTTATTAGCAAGAGTATCAAAACAGGTTTTAAACAAACATGTAGCTTAATAACATTAGGAGAAAGAAATGTAAAGTCACATCCTCTGCTCACCTTGCTTTTATTTGGCTTTTTCTAGCAGCTGCCTCACTAGCTGTCATGGGTTCAGGAAGAGTTGAAGGGACAGGAGAATTCTTGGGAAAGATAAATTTGAATAAATTAAAAAACCAAAATCCTGAAAGAAAAAAATTCATTACATATTGCAGAGGAATACTTGGATTGCAGACCTCCACATTACAAGGCTTCACGCAGAACTCACAGCTGTAGATGAAAACGGTTTTAACAGGATCCCTACATCCTCTCAATCTGCTGCAGAAGTGAAGCGGAACCTGACTGGTCTGACTGTTTTGTCAACCACTTCATTTACACCACCAACAATGAAGTACAACACGTTCTGCAAGCACTTTTGTGTGACTGCACAGAGACTGACTTTAGTCTCAAGCTCCAGAACTAAAGAAAAGCCCAACCTTTGGAGCAAACTGGTTTTAGCACACTTAGCTCTTCGAGCAGAAAACAAATTGCAGAAAACAACGCAGCACCAAAGCTTCTACGGGCTTCTGTCTTACCCCCACCTCAACCACATTGCTGAATGAATTCCACAGCACCTAGATCGTGTTTTACAAGGAATACGGCAGTTTGGGGCAACGAAGGAAACCCATCATCTCTAATGACAAATGCACGTAACGAATGCAAATCTAACTCTGTTCACAATAGAGACAGTTAATTATCAAGTATTTCAAGACTTCCTGGCTTATTTTAGTTTGTGTTTCCAAAAGGCAACACTCAAATCTACTGAGCACCTCCTTCTGCAATGATAAAGGAAAAAAGGGGTTCAGAGGGACCACAAAAAGTTCACTTGTTTGCCTCTGAAGAGAGATCACTACAACTGACACCTGCTGCACACTCACTTTCAGATGGATTTTTCCTACTTGTCTTGAGAACCACTTTATAATACTCAACATTAGCTAAGTGTTCCCACATTCCATGGCACAGTAATTACACCTGTGAAGCAGGTGATCTTGGAGCCCGAGCTCATACCCCCACGGAAAGCAAGGGCAGGAATGCAGGCTGACCCAAGCACTGCTGTGTTTGCTCTCCAGCTCACTGGAGCCCTTCCAACGACTAACACAATCACTAGGGATGATTAAGAGAAGGGTTTATCCAGAGCAAACACACATGCTCTTGGCACTCCATTTACAACATTAAGACTTCTACTGTCAACAAGGTAATATCTGTATATTTCATATTGATTGTATTAAGAGATTGCTAATGGCTAAAATCCTAAGCCAGGTATTGGTGCAGCATCAATACAGTTCATGAAGCTATGCCCTCAAAATTAAGAGCATATTTTGTTTATAGAGAGCTCATAATGCACGTACACAACATCAGCTTGACGTGGTCCCTGCTGTGTTTTACATTTAGGAACCAGGCACAGACAGAATTGATGTGATCTCTCAGCTAATCTGACAGACTTCTCAATACTACCTATAGAACACACTGAAAATACTGAGGGAATTCAAGAGTACTTACATTAATATTAGACACTGGACAATCCTTTTTGGCAATTTTAAAGGCAAAGTAAGATACTTGAAAGATATCAGGTCTCTGCTCTTGATCTGGTTCAAGCATATATCCTGCAAAAATTGGTAAGACTTATCACTGCTAGATCTCAGAAAGCCTGTTGATACAGCACGCTACCAGCAAGGAGAAATTCAGCAGTTCCACCAAATCAGCTTACCACCAAAGAGTCATTTGCACTGTTATCTTGGGTTTGGGGGATTTTTTTTTTAATACTTTTTGTCAAGTCAAATAGTTTATAGGGTCAAAACCAATTGTAGAACATGCATGCTGCTTGATATCCTGACACCCAGCTGTGCAAAAGGGAGCTAAAATGAAGTAGGAATTAGTAACTGCAGAGAGCAGCAACACAAAAGCAGCTCACAGTACTAACATTTTCCAGGGTTAATACAAAATTCAGCGTAGCTAAAAGGAGATTGAGAGATCTTACTGCATCATGTTTGGATTTGGTATTGCCTATTATATAAAAGCGTCAACTAAGTGGTCAACACATCCATAACTTAAAGTTCTAAGAGCTCCTACTGGAACCTTTTGAACTTTTCATATTCTGTCCATCTCACTCTTTCAAGTGAGCCTACTCGGCAAACAAAGACAATACTGATGGTTACTGTAAATATAAGCTCCCACATCTCAGTGCCTGGGTAACGGATCATTCACAACCCTCAGAGTTAGTTTTTGTCCAAAATCTTCCTTCACACACTTCACCAGAACGTATGCCAAACTTCTGCCCGAGTTCATGTCCGACACTTGGGGTTGCGCAAAATTTTCCAGATTTTTGTTCCGGTATAAATCATGGCACTACTATAAAATTGTCCCCAGGGCAATTAATCTCAGCACACTGATGTTGCTATGCTAAAGATGCACTTCAAATTCTTCTAAGCACAACTGTCCTACTTGGACAGAAAATACTGTCAACAGTTTGACATTGCACAGAAAATACACACTTAAGAACAAAAAGGAAGTAGGAATAAACAAAGCTAAATAATAAATACAAGCACTCTTTGCAATCCCCCTATTCCTTTGGGATTTACGGACACCTAAGGGGAAAAACAAAGCCACCCTTGAGTGCCAGAGAAACCAAAAGGTTCCTCGAGCTTCAGCAACGCTCTTGGGGAGTTGAGAGGCACAGCTGAACGTGGCAGGTCTTTACACTGATGGTGCTTAGCAGCACCTGCTGTGCTTTCCTGGCTTTACGAGGTGCAGAGTTGGTGCAGTGCCTCCATACTTACTGATCAAGCAGTGAACGCTGTGCGAGTACCGCGAGCCGTCCGGGATCGTAAAGCTTCCGTCGCAAATGGCAACCTGGCTTTCTCCAAAGGGAAGTGAAAAGAAGCAGAGCTTATACAGCAAGCAGCCCAGTGCCTGTGAGAGACAAACACAGGCCCTGTGAGGGGATGAGAGCAAGCCCTTGCCACGACAGGGCAGCACCGACAAGACGCTGCACCCTGGCTACAGCGGGTGCTCCCACAGCGGGTAGGAGCTGCCCTTAGGAACACAGCTGATGGATCAAAAGCAGTTCTAACACTTGCTCTTCCACAGATTCCCGGAACGGACCAAGCACAAACCACAGCATACCAAGAGCTGCATTCTCAGTGTCGCATCACCCACAGATATCACAACTCTTGGCATTAAATTTCATATTTATTTTCTTCTCTACGCATCAACAAATAAAAAAAGCACCTTTCTTGACCATGCTGCCAACAGGTTTCCATGAGAAATCACTGGGGACTATCAAACAGAAACTAGAGCCAACAAAAGAAGAGAAATTCTAAATCACATTCCCCTTCCTTTAAATTAAAAAAATAAACAAACAAACAAACATGGGATTGATTTTATTTACAAAAAATGTAACTACCCAAGATATCTCCACTGTTCTGTGTTCTATAGCTATCCAATGTATTTCATTTCCCAGTAATTAATTTTTCAGTCGGTCAATGGCAGTTTTAATTCCTCCTCCTTAACCAGTGCCATGTATCATACTAGTTGATTTTTTCTTACCCAGATATCTGCCTTGGTCGTAATTGGCTTTCCTCCATACAGATTGATCATCTCAGGAGCTCTGTATGATAGTGTTGTGTACCTAGCAATATAAAATAGAGAGGACATAGCTGAAAGCCTTCCCTCAGAACTGAGAAGGTGTTTTCCCCATCTGCCATGCACACACCAATCACACAAGTTTCAGACACGTGCCTGGAATTGTCTCACACAATCCAAGTCATTACTGCATTTGCAGCATCACAAATAATACCTGGAGCAGCAATACCAACTATCATACACAAGAGGAAGTATTAAGTCAGCGGATATTCGCTTTTAGTGTTATTTCCCCAAAAGCAGGGACTTTTGCCAGAGTAACCGTGCATATGCAGCCAGTCATCTGGGAGGGGTAACTGCAGAGTCCTACAAGGGCTCTCCTATCTCACACTGAAACGTACAGAACGCAGATTTCAAAACACTAACATCTCAAAACAACTGCTAAACTGGTACTTCAAATACTTCAGAGCTGGAAAAAACCTGCACCACTTCATGACTTTCAAACAAGCTGCCTGTATTTGCTTGCAGCCTGTATCTGCTACCCTCTGCAGTAGTTAGCCCAGAGGAGCAAAACCAAAGTAATAGATGTTTTCAAGAGTGTGTCTAAGAAAAGTTGAAATGTTTTTCTGATCAGTCATATTTTCACATTTTTCATGTTCATATTTGTCTTAGGAAAATGAACATGGACCATACTCTGTAAATGAGACTCTACATAAACCCATTGCCATGCTTATTTACATCAGTTGTTATCTTACCGAGTATTTGCTGAGCGGTATTAAAACAGCACAAATTCAAAATATCCAACTCCTAAAATGGCCAGGAGCCAGACAGATATTTTTGAACAATTTAATTTCAGAACAGCATGCTTTTTTCCAACAGCTTTATTTTTAAGAATCTCACTTTTGAAAAACAATCTGTGAATAAATGGAGGAAATCTTATTAAATAGTTCCAGTCTTTTACTATATTTATGCCAAAATTAATTCAAGATCAGCCATTAACTTCAATTCATCAGTGATACATGCATACCACACTGTAATACGTGGAGTTTCCCGGCAGCACAGTCATTGCTTACGACAAGTCACCTAAAAGTAAACTCACTTTTTAATTTCTTCTTCAACCATATTAACACCATCTCTTTGAGGGTTCAGGTATTTGTTAGTGGCACTGCCAAAATCACAGAGAACGTAGTTCCCGTTATCATTTAACAATAGATTCTCCACCTTGAAAGGAAATCAACACACAAAAAGTAGCTTAATATAATGGCATTAATTTCCAGGTTAAGTGTTACTACGTATTCTCACACACAAACAGAATTTTTCCGAAAAATCAACTTGCTTAGTTTTAGCAATAAATGACATCCTATGGTTAATGCCTGTTTATAGCTCCACCAACAGCAAGCTCCCAACTGGAAGTTGGTCTTAGGGAAACCTCTCCTATATCCTCCACCCTTTTCAAGCAGATCACTGATTTTAGCCTGGATTTTCTTAGGGAGAAGTTGATACCTTGAGATCCCGGTGAACTACAGGTGTTTTGCATTGATGTAACCGGGCCACAGCTTCACAGGTGTCACAAAATATTCTCATTACTTCTGGCTCGGTGAAGCCTGTCTGCAAACGCTGGTTCATCTGGTTCACAACTTGCCCAGCTAAGGAAACAGGAGACATTTCTTTCAAGTAATTCCTATCAGGCACAGAAGTAAAGACTTACTTATATGCATTAAATACACAAATATGATGCAAGAAAGTTTTCCACAGTTACTGTCTTTGAACAAAACAAAGCTGGTTTTCCAAGTGCACACTCTTGTATCACCCTAAAGGGAAAAATTATTGGCTCAAACGAAAACAATCCAGTCCCTGGGGCTGAAACATGTTTGAAACCAACTGCTGCAAACACAGAAAAATACCCATCTCCCACTAAGGTACACAAATTCACCCATACAAGCAGGGTAAAGGGCCAAAAATGTGGCCATTAGTTTTCAAATTCTCTTTATTCCATTCCCCAAAACGTACATTAAGGTTGTCTTTGGCTCCTTATGGTACGGACTGCACAAGCTGTAATGCTTACTGCTTCTACTGCAAATATAACCCACGTCCACCTCAGCTCAAAGTATTCTTCGAGCAGTACAGACCAGGGGATGGTTTCTTTCTAGGCTCCGAGTATTTGCTTTGCAGTTGCAGCACTTGTTCCAGTATCACCACTTACTTGGGTTAACGACCATCTCATACTATGAGGCCAGCACCCAGTCTCCCTAGATTTCAGACTAACTTCACAAGTTAAACTCATTGGCAAGTTTATTCAGTACACATGTGACAGGGGGAAAAAAAACCCAAAAGAGACAGTCCCTGACTCAGATAGAGTTTGAAACAAAGTTACATTGTAAAGCAGCAAGACAGGGCTAACATTTTTTTGGACAGCACTATCAACCTTAACTTTACTGTGCCCATTAGTAGCATATCACCTAACAGGTAAAGCTTCTTCAATGTTGTCATCTAAAACAAAAACAGCAGAGGGAGAAGAGTGGTGAAAAATTGCCCATCTTTCCTATTGAGTTATGTTCCAGGTACGTCTTGCTTAGCACCACCAGCACAACAGCACAACTACACTTCATACGCAGAGCATTAATTTCCCCGTTTGTAACCATACTTAATTACACAGCCTTGTGGAACTTTTACATTTTGCCCAGTGCCAAGTAGCAATGCCAACAGAAAAGTGAAACGAACTGCCTGGATTGCAGCTGTGACACCTACGTGTTAGCCTCTTAGATTAAGGGAACAGTTTTAAGTAAAATCACAGGTGACAGGACAAACATTTTCCTCTAGAAACCCAGGAAGTGACTCTTACCTCGACAGTACTCCATGAGGATGAGCACCTCCCAAACGTTATCACTTAGCGAGTTGACAGCACAGTCCAAATAGCTCACAATGTTCTTGTGCCCAGATAACTCTTTCTGAAAAAGAAAATGCACATTACGCTTCAGTACTGAGAAAATTAAGAGAGATTTTCAGTTGCCACTGCAGCACTGCAAGAAATTCCTTTTGCTTGGGAACCAGATGTACTGACCAAACTGACTGTGGTATCGAACACATATTTGAATAATTCCTTCAGAAATTATTCATGCACCAGCCCTAAAGCCAGCATTAGCTTCTGGAAGTACTGGTGGAAAACCAGGACCGCAGGATCAAAAGCAAGAGCTGTCTAGAAACATCAGAGAAGCATTTGATGTGTGTACACTACAAACTGACACATTCTCCAGTCCCAAATAATAGCCTTCTTACCATAATGGTGATTTCTCTCTTGCAGACATTGAGGTCCGGCACGTTATTGACGCACATTCGCTTGAGCGCGCAGCGCGTCCCGCTGGGGGTGCGCACCAGAAACACAGTGGAGAAGCCACCTGGAGAGCACAGGTGCAAAAAGAAGCAGCTACTTCAGTTTGTCGGTATTCCTCTAATCAACATCACTGTATACTAAGGCTGAGCAACAAAGCCTATGTCCGTCACTGAGTGACAAGAAACAAACACTTCAGAAGTTAGATATTTGTTACCTCAACCCAGTTCTCCTAAACCAAGTATTCATGACAAAACCATTGAAGTCTTACTACTTTCTTATGACATTCCAGGAAAGCATTAGAAAAACATTTTCACATTCAAATGAATTCATAAAGCACAGAACAACCACGTACTGAGATATCAACCCCGAAGTACTTTCAAAGTCATTCAAAAACCTGAATCAAGCGAAGGTATATTAAGTCCCTAAACCCACATTCTAAGATATAAAAAGTAAAATATTAAGAAAAGTCTTGAGAGATACTGAAGAAATCATGTCACTTTGCAGGTTAGCCTCAATAGCCTCCCTGGAGCCCCAGACAGCACAAACAATCAGCCCTAAAGAAGTGTTTTTATTTAAACCGCACTGAATGTGCAGAGTAGAATTAAGCATTTTTGCACAACCAGTGACATGAACTGGGAACGACAAAGTCGAGCCCACTTACCAGCATGAGGGTTTTTTTCTCTCTTCACTGGTAGGGAAGAATCAAGGAAGCAGGAAATACACACACAAGAGAAACAACCTACACTGAAAGCACTTCCCAATGCTCGGGAAACCGAAGGGAAAACCAACACTGCTGTTTTATCTGCCTCCTGTTAGTCCTGCCTGCTGCTCAAGGAGGCCACATCGCCATCACCTCAGGGCTCACGTGCGCAGCTTTCCCACAGTTACGGGAAATCCACCTCACAGGAGAGCTCATGTAAATCCCCGCTTTCCTTAAGCGACTGCTGTCTGATCGAAGGCCGTCTGCCACCATGGGGACTTTGTACTAGGGCAGGAGCTCGGGTACACCATCAGGACAGAAATATGTAAATTAACATAATTAACTACTCGGATAATCGGGCAGCCAAGTGAAATGCACGCACCTCACGGTACCCGGCAGCATCTGCAAGCCGTGTTCATGAAGTATAATGAACCTCATTTGATGCAAGTCTCATGTGCTCGAGCAAACAAGCACATAATCATTGCCACTCAAGAAGGCAAGTTTTATTACAGATTCTCTTGAAGACTAAATATTTATTATGTTTTAACTTAATTCTCATTTAGTCAAATGACATGCTGGGCTGTCAAAGCAGAATTACCGTCAAGTTTGATTCAACAGCCTCACCCTAGTTTACATAGGGCCTTCCCAAACAATTCACAGGACACCCACTCTTAACAGCTCAAGTTCTAATGCTGAACTGCAGCTGGGACTGCCATGATCCAAGAGGGCTCCCTGACACCAGCCTGGGGAATTCTGCCAGACTGATGTGCAGAAGAGTTTTTGCACTATCCTCACAATAAAACTATTTGGTTTTTAAGCACCAATATTTGACCAAAAAGATAAAGCAGTACTTAGGTAAAGAACAAGTCATGATTAGAAGATAATAATCACTTCCTGACTTTGTAACCAGTTTTATACCCTTGAAATTCTCTCTGACGAGCAGGAGGACAAAACACAACTCCAGATTTCAAGTTTCCGTGACAACTGTTCCGATGTAACCTGAGCAGACGTGACTGGGTAAAAACCATCAGCGGGAAGTGGCGAAAAGCCCCTAAATCCTCAGCTAAGTGCTGCTCTTACCAGTAGGTGGCGGTATCAGCCAGCAATTGAACCCTAGGGACTATAAAGGGTTTCGGCAAGAAGCAGATCCCTGACCTTGAATGGTTTTCCATCAGTAAATACCACCGCTATAAAACCCTTTCCTCCAAGAGTGAAGTGGCACAACCCTGAGCAAGACCCAACAAGGTGAACTGCCCTGATAGCAGCCCACGGGTTTTCTCACTGCTCCCCTTCTCATTCTCTCCCTCATCACACTGGGCTGTGTGGGGCTCAGTTGCTCTCTGGTGTTAAACGCAAAAAGGAGCTTCATCTCTTTCAGTCTTATTTCCACCAAAGTCACTCAAAGTTTAAATCCTCAGAAGTTACACAGGACAGCCACACCGCACTTTTCCCTGGAATGCTTAGTAAGAAGCCTTTCTACAGCATCTACAGTTACATAAGCCAATAGACACTTAGCAGAATTAAACTCCTTAAAAAGCTCGCACCCATTTCTTTCCTTGAACTTTCTGTCACCTTAACTATGCACTTCTGGGATCTTATTATCAGCTAACCAGGAATGACTTGGGCTGCTTCTGGGCTGGGCTTTTTTTGTTTGTTTTTTATGAAATTCTACATCAGCCACGTGTGTTGGGTTTTTTCCTATATGCATTTAAGGTCAACCTTGACTAATTTCACAGGCCTCAGCATGCCATTTACACTTTACCATGTTACATTCCTGAAACTTCAACCAGGAAACACTGGAGCTGTCAGAACTCTAAGTACCCTATTTGCTTACTCAGGTAGAACAAAATAAGGCTAAAAAAACTTCGAGCAACTTTACCATCTTTCAGACTGCTGAGAGTCATTTTGTGGAGACAGTCTAGAAGAATATTAACAAAGATACTCTCAACAAAGTTATGCATATTATGTATATAGAGACAATAAGGTTTTTTAAATCATACTGATTTTTTTGAAACAGATATAAGCACCTAATGTGGTTTCTCCAAGTAGTGAATATTCAAATCTCAGACAAACAATACAGAACTTCAGGTTCAGAAGGATTTTACCTCTAGAGCAACACACAGCAACCACTAACCACATCTGTAAAAGCTGAACCAGGAATGGCAGCTACTACAGTATAAATAGGTCCTCACAAATCCATTAAAACTTGGTTGTTTTGGAGGGGTGACTGAGTTTTTAGCATCCATTTCCATTCAGACAAAATGTGTTTTGATAAAGCTAACAATTACATAAAAGCATATTTTCAGATACAGTATTTACATCTGTTTTTTCTGTACATTTCAAAACCTGAAATGAATGAAGAAATCAATGTGTAAACCAACACATCCTAGTTGTTCTCACGTGCCTGTGCAATGCAGACAGTCAGGTATTTAGGAACTCCCTCAACAACTCAATGTAATATTGGGTTCAGGAGGGTAGCTTTTAAAGACACGAAGCCTTGGAGCTGCGAGCCCTCGGACGGGTTCCAAGGCCAATGTGACTGCCTCCGTTACAGCACAGTTCCACACTGGCTTTACAGTCCCTGTGGAAAGCTGTTCTTCATAAAGCTCGGTGTAAAGCTATCGTTAACAAAGCCCAACAACAACCTAAAGGATAGTTTATTTCTCATTTGAAGCCTGCTCCCAAGACTGGCTCTCAGCCTCACAGGACCTTGCTCAGGGCAGACAGCCTTGTGTCGTTCTCCACAAAGCCAGAGAAACAGGTTCAAGTGCAATTATTTCCCCGTGACCCATCCACCCACACATATCCTGCTAACCCTCTTTTCCCCCAGTTTTGCCACAAGACAGCTATCCATCCACATGCTAATTTTCCTTAAAATACCAGGTCTGGCTCTTCGGCATTCCAGATACTCTCCCATACCATGAGAATTTCAGTACATTTATCTGTGTTCTCAATAAACTTCTGCACTTAACAATACTCACACTGCTAACTTACTTGATGCTGGGGCCACCTGTACACATCTGCGCCCTGTGAATTCCAGAGACAGATCTTTAAGATCAGGCTGACTCGGAGCCAGAGCCACTCCACTCCAGAAGTGACCCACCTGCAGAACTGCATAGCCTTCCCAGCACTGCAGTTGCAAGCCCAAGGCACTGAAGAGAACTGCTTTATGGACTGTGAATCCACTTAAAATGCAGAACAAGACCAGTTCAAGCACAAACGCCCTGCAAACAGGTTCCAGCAATACGAACAAATAAAACCTTACTGCAAGTCCGTAATGACGGAGAGCAATAAGACCTCATCAAATGTTTTAATCATCCTTCTTCCAGGTGAAAAAACAAAGAACCCAAACACACCCCCCCAACTCTGACCTCTGTATCTTATGTGGTATACAGACACAAAAGAAACCAGTGTCCAAAAGCAAAGGACATTAAGAAGAAACTCCAAAAAGAATTAGTCCTTGTCCACAACAAAAGCCCAAGCTCAAGAGAAACAGCTCTTCATATCCCATCCATTTTTGTACGGACCACTGGCAAAGGCCCTTTTTCAACTAGCATCAAACAATATATCCATGTGCTATTTTCCCAGGAATTTGGAGTCAACTCCTTTCTGCCACAGTTGCAGGCGAACCTGTGCCAAGAGCAGTTTCTTGCAGCTCAGTTTTGATCCCACCTTCATGTCATGTATAACACACACAGGCATTCTGGCTCTCAAGAGTCCTCCCAGGACCCTCATACGCTGCTATGGTGCTACAGAGCCCCCTCTTCCATCCTGCTGCTCCATTTCTCTTGCGGTGTGCTGCTACAACGTCCATAACTCCCTATGTCCATTGGCATCCTACTGGGATAGCTTCACTTGCACAAATTCTCAGAACCTTCCCCCTCCCCACAAGGACAGCACTTCCTCCCCCCAGAGGCACTGCCTTCTGTCAGTCAGTACAGATGCCGTACCACAGGCACATTTAGGAGTGACAGACTAAAACCATAGACAAGAAATACCTGAGTTTTGTGTAGAAAATATTAATTTAATTCTGGAAGCTATAAAGCTTTCTGGTTTTGACAGCAAAACCTTTAAAAACACACAGAATTCAAACATTTGAATTTTTCATCAGATTCCAAACACCGTGTGATGGTTGAGGGGGTACCTTTTAATAGAAACTTACAATGTCTTTTTCAAGCCTTATAAAAAACTTTTGATGAAATGTTTAGTTTTTGTCACAAGTTCCACTGGAGAAGGAAGCCACAGTTCTGCTTTCCCATTCCTGAAGCACCTCTGCATGAGAAGATGAGGGGATGTCCTATTACTAGAGGTCTGTTTTCCAGCAGTGCAACACAAATTCCTGCAGAAGCTGGTGGGTACCTCATGTCGCACACCAGCTTCCAGAATGCGGCCTGAGGAGCGTCCAGTGCTCACCATCACACAACACTGCCACACTCTGCTCGCTCCAACACCGCTGCCTCAGTGCCCCAGTCATTGCCAGCCCTGAGCACTCCAGACCCCGGGAAGGTGCCATACATGACCTGCCCACAGCCCTGCTGCGTGGCTGCCAAGCCAAGCTGTAACACCTGAGGTGAGCGCTCGCTGCCTGGAAAGCAATGGAAAGCAGCCTTCCTGCTGAATAAAGGCAGCATTAACTAACACCGATCACATACACATCCACTTTTCTGCACATTTACACCTATGCCTTTGTGTGTGTGCATGGATATTTTTAGTAAAGCTTACCCCACGAGCCTGTCATGAACACAAGGCTCTGAGACAGCTCCATCTGGAAGAACATTTGACAGATGTTGCTCCCAAGCTCAAGAGCTCAGCATTCCCCAAACCAAGAACAGAAATAGTTCCTCACTTCCAAAATACTCCATTTCTACACACACATTTCCGAGTTCAGTATTTCTCCACTTTATTTTAAGCCTGCAGACAATGCATTCCAAGGGACATACCACTGCTCCCTTTCCCACTGCCCACACAAATTCCCACCGTGTAACAAGCTGCCTATCAGGGCTAGTTTAGACAAATAGCACTGTTTCCCTCAAATCAGCATCCGCTCCTACGGCAGCACAGGGAAAACAGCAGCTGAGAATCACATCCCAGCAGGACACGGCCGTGCAGCCACAGCAGGCAGGTCTGCCACGCACACCTCTGCTAATGGCACTGTTACCCTGCCACAGGCAGGTATACTCAGATTCCAGTTCTCCCAGCATCAGCTGCAGGCCAACCTCACAAAAAAGCTCTGACAGAAGCACCAGAGACTGCCTGCAGCATCCAAGACACTTAAGTTATTGAGTGAGTTGGGAAAGCTGAATGAAGGTCTGCTACAGACTTTTGTGAAAAGTTTCTGTATTTATTAACACCTATGCACCAGACATGCCCAGGGGCCAAACTTGAGACGCTTGAGATTTGGCCTAGTGAACAGCAAAAAGAACAGAGCTCCGTGTCCTTCAGTACAGCCCATCATCACCCCACCTGCTTCTCAGCACCCAGGTGACTTGCTAGCTGTGTTTGACTACGGCTTCCACAGCACCTTCTGCATCACAGCCTTGGCTGCTACAGAAACAAAAACCACCGATTTCCTAATGAAGATAAATTTCCTAACGCACTCGCAATTCCTGCAGTTGTCTAAGTTTAAGGAAGATGAAAACAGATTGACTAAACAGCTGATTCAATGCATACTTTAAAAAACAAACAAATAACCAAAAAACCCAAGCATTTGATACACCCTGCAAAGAACACATCTTATGCACCCAAGACAAAACATCGTATTTCTTAGGGTAAAGCTGATGCCTTCTCCTACTGTGGCTGGAAAAAAACCCAAAAACCTCTCCATATTTCAACCTTTAATCAAGCTGCTTGAGAGTTAGTCACAACTGGTGTACTACTTTCACGTATTACATCATCACCACCTCTTGCTGTTCACTGGAAAAAAAAAAATCAAATGCATTTACGTCTACAACTCTATTTAACAGGAGTTTGTATTTAAGTCAACTAATACTTCCTTCCTGTCTATAAGGAAAGGACCACAGAACAGGACCAGCACATCACCAACAGTTCAATTTACCGACTGTGGAAAATAATGTTAACCTCTACTTACTCATATATGCTTTTCACGAGAAACTTTTTCAACTTATTCAAGACATTGATAAGACACATACAATGTGCATCTGCTAGCACAGTGTACAAAAAAAAAAATCCCAAACCCTAAAAACTTTGAACAGCAGTTTTATCTTTTTTATGTGTTCCCCACCTTGTGTCTTTGTTCACTAAACTCAGCTCTAGCTGTAGTTTGCTCTGACCTGAAAACAGAGCGAGTTGGAAAACCACAACAATGACATGATCTGTGCGTATAAGCTCGACAAACATGGAGTTTGCCATTCTACAATGAGGTTAGGAGCCTGAATTCATTTCATTTTAGAGATCAATTTTAAATGTCATTTAGTATTTTAATTTTTTAATAAAGCTTGATTTTAGCTCTGGTATATAATCAAAAAATCAAATATAGTTACAAAATAGCTAAATCAGTAGGTAGATACTGGAAACACCATGACTTTTTTGGAAGTGAACTCAATTGTTACACCATACAGTTACCAACCAGATAAGAAAACAAACACCTTTTCTTTACCAAACTCTTACTTGCTCTCTAGTTGGTCCTTCATGTTCCTTGAAATCACTTCTTGAATTGTGATTTCAGTGTGGAAGGCCAGGAATGCAAAGCAAAGCAGAGCTCTGTCTCTCCCATGACTAACCGTGCACTCAATGCCCCCGAGCTGCCGCGGCACAGGAACAAGGCGCCGCACACAGCGCCCGGCTCCGGCCCAGCGGCTGCTTCGCAGCATCCTGGAACAGTGCCACGTCTGCTCTGGCTGGCACACAAAGACAAGAGCCACCAGGCCGTGCACACACAAACCAAGCCAGTTGTAACGCCAGCGGCACTTCAGACCGAGGCAGATGTCACAGGAAGATTCTCTGGTTTCCTCCTTTTCCAAGCCGTCTTACACATATAAATTAGTAAGATGAAGCCCATCTCTTCACTGCCAGGAAGATCCTACAGTCTTACTCAACTTCACATCTCAGTGTAATTCACTGACCATTTCATGCAGGAGCACGACCAGAACTAGACTGACTGGCTGGAATTAGTGCTAAAATACCCAATATGAATAATTAAGAAGGATTTTCATTATCTGACCTCATCTTCTTTAGCTGTCTGCAAATACCGGTGTAAGTTTAAACTCTGGCATACCAAAGGAATATCCTGAGATACAGATTCACCTGGCATAAGAACAACAGGGGACCAGGAAACTTTAAGAGCACAGTATCTGAGATCCAACCTGCTTATACCAATAAAGAGAATTATAAACCATTTTAGGCAATAACACTTCCTTGGCACCTGCATGGGGACAGGCTGCTCTTGAACCTCTATCTGGTACATGCTGAATACATTCGAATACTTCAAATTGCATATAAAGCATCTCTTAAGACTTTGCAGCACTTCTGTGCTTGGGAGTCTAAACTTTAAAATGTAACACTTAACAATTTTAAAAGATAGACTGAAATTTCATAACAGTGTAAGCAGATTGATAATTTTAAATAAACAAGCTACGCTGCAATAGCAACAGGATTCCAAATATCAGAGTCAAGATTATCAAAATCATTTAATACCTCTCATGCACCTCCTGCGTTTCAAGAAGGAGCCAGTCAACAGCGGTAACTCAGAACAAGGCAGTTATTTATTAAATGGACTGACCTGGAAACTGATCCACAACTGATCCCATGTCTAACGCTGACACACTACATTTCATTCACTCTTCCTATTCTAGTCCCATGAACACACGTTGTATTCAGGTCAGGTTCTTATCCATACATGTCAGCAGAGTACAATTTAGTGCCTTACATTCTCTAATGATCTATTTGCTCTGCACCACTTTCGTAGTTATATGCAAGCTAATTATCCAGAACAAGAAAAAACTTGTTTAGCAACAATTTCTCCAAAAAAAAAAAAATTTAGTTTTTCAACCTGCAGAAATTGCAAAAGAACGTAAGAAAATGTCATATTAATCACTGACTTCCAAAGCTACTTTTTTGTTTTGTAAGAGGCAAAACGCTGCAGCAATTACTCATTACAACTGCTCCCGAAAGACACAACGCACAGATAAAAATCACACCGTGAGTAACAAATTTTTAAAAATGAGTCAGTTCAACAGAACTGAAATAAACCAGGAATTGGACCATTCCTGTGTTTTGGTACATAATTGGTAGAGACTCGCTTATTGAAGTTTCTAGGCACCACAGGAACAACTTCATCCATTAAAATAACGTGCAAGTTTGGAAGGAAGCCCAACATATGCACGACTCTGAACAAAATCTCCGCAAGCCCTGTACCATCAGAATTCCTATCTTAGTTTTGTGTGCGGCAATTAAGGCACAGCATGTTACAGAATGGATGAGGAAGAACCCATCACAGAGCCGGGATGTTCCAAACTCTACCCGAATCTCTTGTACAGACTCGTATGACTCGGGGCAAATCCCTTTGTCTTTGTTTCTCCATCTGTGGAGTAATGACTCTCCCAAAAGCAATGTGATGCTCTTCGCAGCAATACCAGCTTTGACACCTCTTGAAGAGCAAGATAAAGACAGCTCAGAGGTGTTCCCTCTCACTTGAGTCTGTATAATCATTTCTACAGTACTTTCACCACTAGCCTCAGAAGCAAAGCAGAGGGAATGACCAGCAAAGCTAAGGGAAGACTCTCCTACCTTTACAAGGAGAACACTCCAAGTCTGCCAATTCTCAGTTTCTCTCCACAAGAGTGCTTTAATACCTGGGTTTCTGCTGCTCAAGGACAAAGCAGAATGTTTTCTGCTCTCAAACCAAAAGTATTCCCTATTTCATTAAGACAGTTCCCTCGGATGGAAGTTTTTTTGTCTGGCTTTTTCCTCCAGTTGGCAACCTTCACTTTGCTATTTTCCTCCACCCTGCCTCTGTGCAGAGACCCAGTTTCAGAGATGAACCCACCCATATCCAAGACATCCCACTGGAACTAGAAAAAAGTAACCAACCTAGACAAGCGAGAGCAAAGAACACGTGAATGTGGAGAGGAAGGGAAAGGTTCCTACCTTCTTAACCAGGAGACAAACACTCAAAGAGACTAAAATCCATTCTCAAGACAACCAGGAAACTAGGAAAAGAGGAATTGATGCTCCTTCCTCGCCAGCAGCTAGACAATGATGCAGACAAACACAGACCCTCTCCTCGGAGCAGAGCAGGTGTTTCATGCTCACCGCGTGTCTCCATCCTCTGGAGGAGAAAACCCAGGACAAGCCGTCTCTGCCGCAGCGCGACAACAGACCAGAGCTGACGTGACCTGCACTGGTTTGCTGCTGCTTGGCACCGCTGGGACCTGCAAACAACGCTCAGACTGCCAGCTCCAGGTACCACTAATAGGCAAATATCCCTAACACATCAGCAAGCAGCTGCTCATCTGGCATACTAGCAGTTTTTAAACTAAGCCTATGAACATACAAATGAGGAAGACCTTCCATTTCATAATAGATGATTGAAAATCTAACAGTTTCTTAGGAAAAGGACAACATCTGAAGCAATCAAGTTACAATCAGGCGAGTGATTGACCCTGCCTGTGTTCCGGGTTAGTCCCCATGCTGTCACCCAACTCTCACACTCTGCCCCCCTTTGGCAGGCACAGAGCATTCATAGTGTCAGTTAACAGAGCTCTGCTTACAAACACCAACTCCTTTGACTGTGGCAGCCTGCTCAGCTACAGTATTACAGAGGCAAAAAATAGCTACGCAAGTAAAATATAGCACAAGGTTAAGGAATTAGGTGAAGGAACACAAACAAAACACTGTACACCAAAGCAATGCCAGAGACAAGCAGCACAGCCTGAGCACCTCCAACATCTTCCCTCTGAACCAGAGGTGAGATCTATTCAGCTGCAGTGAGATACCCATCAAAGAGCACGTGCACACATTTACAGAGCGCACCAACATGTACAGCTGGAAAGGCAGCTGAGCTCACCCAGTTAACGTGCTTATGCAATACGACATGCTCATTCGTCCCTGCTGCAAAAGCCAAGTGGGCCTGTGACAGCGCTGCTCCCAAGATGCTGAGCCCCATCCCTGGTCTTACCTTCAGTTCTCCAGGCACAGAAGCACAGAACGCTTCCCTGTGGGTAACATATGGGTTACTGACTGACAGCTCTGTTACTACACTAACAACAGCCCAGAGACATACGTAGCCTCTTCCCACAATTACTGGTTCCTAGTTAACATATGTCTGAAAAGGAATTCTACTGCTTTTAGCCAACAGTTTTTCTTTTCCATGCTGACATGCAAAACACTGAGATCTAATAAAAAAAGAAAAACTGAATTTTCACTTAAACCAGTAAAACACACCCAAAGAACTTGAGGATCCTGCGCAGCTGCTTCTAAAGCTACGCCATGTCCTTCTCATACACAGCTAACATAACCTCCATTTTTCCACACTGCCTTACCCTGGGAGGGTGTCCAGGAGCTTCCTCCTGCAACACACCCGCACACATACCCTCCCCTTCCGACTACTGCAACATCAGCACGCTTTACCAAAAAAGCATCTGCAAGGAAAAAGGCAAGTAGATGGCACATGTATTGGCACACGTGTCTTTCCTCAAAATCTGGCAAACGAAAGATGGCTTCAGTTTGTGTGCGACATTAACACGATACTGCTACAAATCAAGTTGCTTCTCCTGTAACCGTCTGACTCTTGGCCACCAGCCTGAAAACTTAGCTCAGAATTACTAGATTCCCAAGTACTTCCTCTTTATTTAACTACTTCTGCCACACAAAAATTAGAAGATCATCCTTGAAAAAGAACATAACTGTGTGCAGCTAACAGAGATGCAACATGACCCTTCCATGTACATACGATGCAGGAAGAAGTGTCTGCAGGGCAAGCAAGGACTAATAACTGGATAATCAAAGAGCATTACACCACGCGTCCTAGGAGCTGCACTTGGCCCTAGCTGTACAATAGATGCCTTTGTCAGCCTACAGATGTTTCCCAACCTGTTCGCTTCTCCACCTATGTCCCAGAGGCACACAAGAGCTCTGGAGAGCACAGCAAGAGCAACTGTTCTGCCCAAGTGCCACCACAGTGGTCAGCACACCAGACGTGTGACTAACTGAACTGAGTTAGAGCTTTCCTTCTGTGTGCTACGTTGTACGAAAATAGACCTTTACCTGCATATTAACGTAAGACAAGGACCACATACAAATCCCCAAACTGCTTTTGGTTTACCTGCTCATTATACAGAACACAGCTACAACCAGCACTAGCCAAACAACGCTCTTTCTTCATGCTGTGAGCTGCCTTTGTGAGGCTCGGGAAGTCCCAAGAAAATCCCCATGCACAACAGCACAGGCTCCCCATCCTTCCCCACCCAGAAATCAAAAGCTGCTCTAGGATCTCAGCACCTGCCAGTCTGCAGATACACTTGATGGAAGACAGCTGTCACTATTTTGGGGAGTGCACAACAGTTTCACGTGAATTGTATTATACTCTCAGCCAAAACAAAAGTCAGTTTCAAGTACTCATTCTGCTTTTTCTCCCTTGTATCTTGAACTGGAACAAACAGTATCTGGTACTCCAACATTAGCAAAGCAAAACTGTTTGAGACAGAGTAACAGGCTTGACCTTTACAGTCATGTGCAAACAGATTCAGAAATGTTAGCTCTGGAAAAAAATCGCCATGAGCAAACCCAACTCAAATTCCACAAGTTAGCTTTCCAGACAGCCTTCCAGTTCATAATCCACCCGAACAACTGAACTAGATTACAACTGAAAATAAACGAGCAGCTTCTGCAGAGCAGCAAGTCACATACAATAACTAAGTTAATGAAGACCGGTACTGTACATGTCAGCTTGCCTCATAGGAGAAGACCAGCACAGCACAGTCACAACAGAAGTAACCCTGCACTAGGTTTATTCATAACACCTGTCACAGAAATAAGCTCTCCCAGAGTTAAAAACTGGGGCCCCACCTCATGGAAACATTTAGAAGTACTAAAGTTCACAGACCCATTACAATGGCACCTCTCCCTATTTACCTCTCCAGAACAAAGCACAACAAACAAGCCCCACCTTGACAGGAGATGAAGCAGTGTCAGCTGTACAGCAGCCTGCTTCTGAATTTACAGCAGCTACGGGAGCTGCAAACCCTCACAATACCTCGCTCTAGGGACCAAAAATGATGGTATGAGATGTTAACTGACATGGGTGTTCACAAAAGCAAAGAGAACCTTATGCACAACACAAAGTTTATTTGGATTACAAACTGAACTGCGATTGCTGAGACATAAGATAGAAAAAGCAAAAACCAGAACTTTCAAAACTACGCTAATTTCAGGAGAAATTTGGAAGAACTTAAATAAACAGCACGACTATCTACAAATGCACAGGACAAGAGCTCACAAAACAGGACCTGGATTCCTCTCCATTAAGGTGACTCTTTTCTTAGGTTTTGACTAAAATAGTATGAACTTAAGAGGCAAATCAAATCATAACAGTTATCAAGTACTTGCAAAGACTGCACACAATGGAAGTAGCACAGTAGGGCTCACAAGAAGCTCATTCCTTCCCTGGTGTAAGAGACTGGAGGAATGACTGACTGCCTCAAAACAACCAAGTGGGAAGTGTGTGGGGTAACAGGCTGGGCTCTGCTTAGGTGGGGCAGCCACTGCTCCCCCCCGTCCCCTTGAGGCACTGTCAGCCTCTGGTCCACACCAAAACGGCAAGGACTGACCCGCTCCCTGCCCCAAAATGGCGGTGGCTGACCCACTCCCTGCCCCGAAATGGCGGCACTAAACCATTCCCTGCCCCAAAATGGCGGCATTGACCCACTCCCTGCCCCAAAATGGCGGTGACTGACCCCCTCCTTACTCAAAATGGCGGCACTGACCCCACTCCCTTACTCAAAATGGCGGCCCCGACCCCACTCCCTCACTCAACATGGCGGTGACTGACCCCACTCCCTTACTCAAAATGGCGGCCCNGACTGACCCACTCCCTGCCCCAAAATGGCGGTGACTGACCCACGGCCTGCAGTAATCCAGACCTGTTGAAAGGTTTTCTCCAGGAGAAAGTGAAGCTGACCCCCAGAGAGGTTAAATGAGGAGAAAGCCACTGACCCTCTGTGGGTTAATGACCAATGTGTTACTGAACCTCCTGAGAATTTGGTTGTTTCTCTGCACACCACCCAGAAGCACTCAAACTACCTTCCCTAAACCTGCCAAGTTGGCTGGGCTTTACAACTCGTTCGCCAGTCAGTAATGACTCCAAGAGGTCATTTACACTGTAAGATAAATGACAAAAGAGAGCATGCCATTTCCAGTTTTATAAGCTTTTTTCACTTTTTCTCCCTATTGAGAGGCTGCTTTTCACAGAAAACTATGTTTTAACCACCATATTTGCTAAACAAAGCAAACATTCTAGTACACAAACATTAGCTAATCAACTTGCAAGTACTTAATGAAGCACCTAACTAATGAACTTCAATGAACCACTTGAGTGGCTTTTTCCCTGCCTCTCTAGCTGTAGACACAAGGTCACTTAGAAAAGCAACAGGCTCCTAAGCTACAGCAGCAGAGGCTCAACACCCCACAGCTCTGGACTCACCGCTTTATCAGCCCGGACGATAAGAAATAAACCAGTGTACCCACTATCACACAACTTCTTTCCACATGTACCAGGGCAAAGCAAAGTCACAGCACGAGAGCAGTAATGGGTCACGTTCACTCTTTCCTGTCCAGAGCTCAAGAGCTACTTCCCATCCCCTTTGGGTACCTGCGGGAGCAAGGGGCACACAGAACTACCCACTTCTCCTTCCAAGTGCCTGGCATCTCACCTCCGCGCCCCTCAGCAATGCACTGGCTGGCAAGAGGTGAACTGCTGTGGGGGGAACACTATACAGCACTGTTTTATTTCTGTAAGATGCAACAGCATATGCCCCATGACTCCATTAACCACTTCTGAACAAAAACAAAAAGCAGATGATGATCGTCTTTCCCTGTTCACACATCAGCTTCCAAACCAAGCACTCGAGTTTGAGAAGGGAGCTGGAGACTCTGCTGCCCTTTTTCTTTTAACAGCTGTAATCATCTCTTTCTTGCTTCACCGGCACCGGTTAAAAATATCCCCATATACTCAATTACAACACTTACCAGAACCTCTTCGGTCTGCTCGTGGTACAAAGACAACTTAGAACCTGGCAAAGCCTTGGTTTATTTACCCAGTTTAAACATCTCAAGCCCTGCCAAACAATCAAAACAGTAAGACACATGAGCATCTTCCAATGCCTACCGTTACACTATGCAGAAAAATCACTTTTACTGCAGTTCTTAAGCAAAAAGGACTTATTGAAGCCTAAGCCAAGGCAAACAATTAATTAAGTAGTATCACTGTGTCAAGCCACAACTTTTTATCTCCTCCCCAGGTAAGACAAAAATATTTGGGGAATTTGCTAATTTTCACTTTCCTTTTCACTCTTCAGAACATGAACTGTTTTGCATTGACATTTTGAGCTCAATTTAAAAGCATGTTTCACACCTGGCCACTTCCAGTTTGCTGCAATTTCTGAACCGTAAGGTCTTTTTCGATATTGGAGTTACCGTAACTGGAGTTCCCCATGCACCACCTGTAACTTTCAACAGAGAACTCCCCATATTTTTATTAGATTGCACTTTCCAAACTTCAGCTGCATTACAAATACTCCGGTTCAACAAAAAGACAGAAAAACAAGGCTTTCGCTCTGTATCACTTGTTCCACATATTTCTACCTTGCCCTCAAAAAGGACAGGAATTCATTTTCTACATCAAACTTCAAACCAAATTAACTGCTTTTCCCACCGTCTCTGAGAAATAACAAGTAAAAACACGTACCTCCATCCAACAACAAACTGACCGCGAGGTGAAGGCCAAGAAGACACCACAGAAGAGCTGTGTTTAGAACAAAAGAAACCATCTAACAGCCTAATAACTACAGCTCTTCAACTTCATACCTTCTTTAGTCAAAAGGATGCATTTCCTTTAGATAGCATTATTCTTTATTCAAAACTACTGGATTATAATGCTCCACACTTGTGCCTTTAGAACACTGCAATAAAACCATTTTGTCGAAGACTACAGAAAAGCATCTTGAGGGCAACACCTGCATCAACATGGGAAACCTATCCAAAGATCACCGCAGCCCAGGAAGGTCATTACAACCTGAGCTTTTCGGCATCACTACTGCCACTCCCCTTGTCACCAGGAGCCTCAATCCTCTACAAAGCCAGGAGCTGCCTTCTTAAGACTACTCAGAGCAAAATCTGCAAAGAGGGTAGGGGTTAAACAGCTTGCATAAAACAGACATATAATGCTATTAATTCTAACAGCTAATAAACAACCAATATACGACAGCACTGCTAACAGAACACTGTATATCTCCCCTCCAATAGATTAGCTAAGTTCATTAGATTCATTAGCTTAATGTACCATTAATGCTTCATAACACAAGCACTAACTTGGATATTAGCATCTTAAACACTGTTTCATCAGCACTGAGTAATAGGAACTACCTGACAAGCTTAAGCCCCTCAGTTAAACTGGGTTTCAGAAACTGAAAGAAAAAAAATGCCTTGTGCAAAGAGGATAGGATAAAAAACAGTTTTCTCCTCTCCCCTCCCAAGAGGAAGATTAGTAAGCAGACAATTTGTAAAGTGTTCAGCATTAATTACAGATAGCGATAGGACTAATGTAACAGCAGTAACACACAATTCTTACTATTAAGCGTTACTGAGGCAAGGGATTGATTGTCAACAGGTTATTCCTGGACAAAAAGCTATCTCTTGATCCATAAACCCGTGTGTCAGTTAGGAGCACCCAAGTGCCACTTGGACACCCAACCACAGCGCCCTTTCCCCCCGGCAGCACGGGGCACACACCGGCTCCACGCACACACCCTGTTACAGCCCAGCTGCTCCCCGACAGCCAGAGGAGCTGGGAGAGACTGGCTCGTTCTCCCTCACGTCCCTACTTCCCCAACCCTGCACTTGTGCCACCTGTTATTTTCTTATCCTCCAGGCCCCCTTTGGTCCTCCCTACTGACCCGCTCTAAAGGTGGTTTGGAGACTTTGCTCAAGATGCAGCAGATTTGCACTGCCCCAACCCTTATCAGTTCTCCTCCTAAGCATCCCTATTCAAGAGGCCACATAAAAGCTCAAGAAAAACGGCGGTAGAAAACTTCTTTCAGACTCAAAAGTAGGAAGCTAATTCGCACAACAGTCACATGTTAAAATTTGGACTTCCCCTGCCCCCAAGCCCTTAAGGGCTATCAATTTGTTTCTGCCAGCTACAGAAAGGAAAAAAACCCATTATCTTAACACAGGACATGATGAGAAAAGTTTTAATGATGTGTTACACGGAACAATGCACTATGCAATTTCTCTCCTTTCCACCACATACATACGTTTTCTGTGTACCTCCCCAACTTGTTCAAAAGCCTATTGACTTTTTTTTTTTTTTAAAGAGTCTCTAGCCTACCACCAACCCTGCCAAGAAATGACCTTCTGTCAGGCCCTAATGACTCGGAAGTAGTTCTCAGCAAGGACGATTCAGACTTTAGGCAACCAGGTATGCAGCTGGCTAATCCCCAACACCATCTTCACATCCCAAATACAAAATATTGCATTCTAAGTATTGAGTACCAAGTCCACTTTTCCATGAAAATCGTTTCAAGACAGCAATGAAAAGATAAGTGCCACCTTTATGTTCCTATTCCAATTAGCAATATTATATGCATGCACTTGTTAAAACCACATCTTAAATCTCCACCAAGAAACGCACATAATCAGTGAAAGTTCACTGGTATATTTATGCATAAATATACTTACACAGCCTAAGCCACACACAGACGAAAGTGACAGAGACAAATTATTTTACCCACAACATCCAAAGCAGTGTATTACAAATATTCAGTAACTATGAAATACACAGGACCAGCACTGAGCTCAGAGACCTGGGAAGTGAATTACGCTTCACACATCACATCAGTTACCAGCTCCGGGAGATAAGCACCACAGTTTCACACACACAGAGCAAAACTCAAAAATGGCTGTTTAGATGGTGTCCCATGGCAGCACCTAGTGAAGCAGTACAGCTAAAAAAGTCCAGCCAGTCCTACGGCTACAAAAACACACTCAACTCTTCCTTCGGTCCCAGTGGAAGTCCGACGACACAAAGTGCAAGTTCACCACAAGAAGCACAGGTCGAGCACCCTTGCAGCGAAGGGAGGCTCTACAGCACAAGCTGCCAGCACTGCACCTCCACTCGTGACCGTGACACCAATCTGCTGCCTTACACCAAACCAAATCATGATTTTTATTTTGTCGGACTTTTTTTTCGTTTCGGAGCAGCTGGCATAAACCTGACAGGCGGACAGAGGCGCCGCTGACAACTCATCCCACCTCATACACCCAGGGCAGCGAGCCGGGGAACTCCGAGTGCCCTAACGAGACCCCGGCCCACGCAGCGGCCGAAGCAGCAGTCCAAAGCCCCGCAACCGGCTCCCCGCGGGAGAACGGCTCCGCGGGGCCGGGAGGGCCCGGCTCCGGCCCGTCCCCGGCCGGTCCCCGCCGCCCCCGGCCCGTTCTTACCTTCGGCCAGAGGCTCCTCGGGGGTCACCTGGTACCGCCCCACCGCCAGCGCCCTGCCCAGGGCCACGCCGCTCCCGGAGCCACCGCACGCCGTCCCGCCGCCGCCGCCGCTCCCCTCAGACTTGGGCATGCGGGAAAACTTCTTCATGGCGAGCGGAGCCCCAGGAAGAACCGGGGAGGAACCGGAGGCAAGCGGCGGCGAGGGGGTGCCCCGCTTCACATGCCGGCCGCGGCAACCGCTTCTCCTCGCCCGCCGCCGGCTCCTGAAGGGGAGGAGGAGGAAGAAGGAGGAAGAGGAGGAGGAAGGAGCAGCCGCAGCCGCAGCCCCGGGCGGCCGG